>WUAM01010367.1:4909170-4920744 GCA_024336885.1 Actenoides hombroni | reverse complement strand
ACCCATGAGAAGGTTCTGGGTGGTGGCCACCATGAGCTTCTTCAGGCTCTCCCTTGTGCTGTTGGGTTCTGATGGGAGTTTTGGGGTCCCCTTGGGTGCTCTGGGTCCTTTGGGGTGTCCTGAGAGGTTTTGGGGTGTCCTGAGAGGTTTTGGGGTCCCCCTGACACCTCGTGGTCTCTGGGGAGCTCCTGGGAGAAGGTTCTGGGTGGTGGCCACCATGACGTTCTTCAGGTTCTCCCTTGTGCTGTTGGGTTCTGGTGGGAGTTTTGGGGTCCCCTTGGGTGCTCTGGGTCCTTTGGGGTGTCCTGAGAGGTTTTGGGGTGTCCTGAGAGGTCTTGGGGTCCCCCTGACACCCCATTATCTCTATGGAGCACCTATGAGAAGGTTCTGGGTGGTGGCCACCATGACGTTCTTCAGGTTCTTCTTTGTGTTGTTGGGTTCTGATGGGAGTTTTGGGGTCCCCTTGGGTGCTCTGGGTCCTTTGGGGTGTCCTTTATTTACGCATTTATTTACATTCCTGCTGCTATTGTCCCTCTTGCATCTTCCGCTGCCGCCGGCGGAGGCGCCGCCGCAGCCCCCGCCCCGCCCGGCTCGGCCCGGCCCGGCCCGGCCCGACCCCGCGGCCCGCCCGCCTGCATGTGCCGGTCACCCCGCCGCAGGGCTGGGCCGCTGGAGGAATGAACAAACGATGTGAAATAGGATGTTTTGTGTAGATAAAGCATTCTTGTTACATACTGGTCGATTCGTGATATGTTTTAACTTATTGTCTGTGCTTATTTATTGCATTTTGGGTTTCTTAATAAATGTTTGAGCTAATATAAAACATATTACTTGACTTTTCCGGACACGTTTATATCAAGTTAATGTGAATGGATAAATAAAATCATTTTCAGTATGTGATATGAAGAATTATAGATTTTGATGTGGCGTGTGAGATATGAGAGGTGTCTTGAACCGCAGGCAAAAAAAAAAAAACAAAGACAGGACTTCCTTCTATGGGGATACACCGAGTCCTTTGTCACAAGTTTGGGGATAGTTTGCTTGCTTAAACTTTGCATTGAAGCCTTTCACTTGTCACAATTTTAATACTTCATGACTAATAAACTTTTGTTAATCTTTCTGTGTGATTTGCCATTCAACAGCAAGAAACAAGAATTTCCGCGGCGAAGCAAAGCAGGAGTGAGGGGAGAGGGGGAGTGGGGCGGCTGGAGGCCGGGGCTACTAGTCTATGTCAGAGATAACAATTAATAGTAATGTCTCTATCAACACCATTTCTGTTTCATCATCTCTAAGATACTGTAGTACTCCCTCCAGGTGTCTCATCTGAGTATCCTTTTGTGACATCTCCCTCTCAGATACTGAGGTCCAGAAGAGACATGTATTTCTAACTGACTGTTTGCTCACTTTCTACAGATACATAGAGGTTTTCACTTGTTATTAGTCAGGATCTTCGGAAGGAATACTGCCCATGCAGTGTAATGCACAGATCCTTTAACAAAATAATTATAGTAATGAGTTACTGGTTTTCAGAAGGAAATGCAAGTTGCTTCTGTTCATAACCTTAGAGTCTTTAGGCAGGCTGTCCATTTGGCATGTCTGTTGCAAGAGAACAGCAGAGCAATAAATGTGTAAGGAATACACACATATCCTCAATTTAGCTATCTAACGTAGTGGAACATTGATGTGTGTTCATAATACAGTAGGATGCTAAGTAACACATTTTACAACAGATGTAGAGATTTAGTTATTACAGAACATTAGCCCTGAAGTAAAACATGCAGAAGTGTGAAAGTCATACACCATATGCCGTAGCTGTGTCATAATGCTGGATATAATCTCTGGAGAGACGAGCTGCATTAGTTTAAGATATTGTCCCTGTGTGTCCATCTGGCCTTCTGGTGGAGATTACTGCTCTTCCCAGCAGTCAGAAATGATGCTCCTTGTGGAACTGCGGATGTGTGGTTTCTGAGATGGGAGACCGATATACGCTTCTGCATCGGTAGAAGAGGAAAGACACGGCCAAGTGCCGACCTTCCCGATGACTATATGTGTTCAAGAACCCATTTGCAGTGACAGAGTTATGTACCGTGCTCCTTCGGCACACGGACCGATGAGGACGTCAAGACCTGGAGGCTATCTTGTGTACAAAATGCGGACTCTGATAGCGCGCCTATGCACGCTCGTGTTGGAACTGCCCGGCCCGCGTGTGCCACCGCTCCCTAGAGAGCTAACGCCGGCATTCACAAAGGACTGCCTCTGCTGTGCTAACCGTAACGTCCCTCCCTGTAACTCCCAACCTTAACCCCTTCCCACCCTTATTCCCTCAACTTAGCTTTCAGAGGGCCAGGGTCCGAAGCCATCCTCAAAAGAAGCGGCGTATCGCCTAGCTGGGATGCTCGCCAGGTTCCTCTTCATCTGGGGGAAAGAAGAAACACCACAAAAAAGCCGCTTGACACACACCGTAGACAATGCTATCGGCAAGTATCGTACGGGCGGCGGCGGTTTGACGGACGGCGAAATCTTCCCCGCCACCCTACCCTGAGAAATGCTCCGATATTCTTCACGGCTGCTCGGCCCCGACTCGGGCGCTGTAGGTCTGCCACGGTTTCTGGTACCTAAGAGACAATAAAAAACCTTATATCACACATTCTGCAAAACACCAGCCACGTGATCCTCATGCTACTGTCAATCTCCATTCTCCATCAGACTTGCGCACAGGCCAAATGGGGCTGTTGAAGGGTGAGTGGGCTTTGCTGACCACCCCTTGGCTCTCCAGCTCACGGATCATCTTGTGGATGGGGATCATGGCATCTCGATTTGTCCGGTACTGCCGGCGGTGCACTGTCGAGGTGGCAACTGGCACCTGCTGCTCTTCCACCCTCAGGAGCCCAACTGCAGAAGGATTCTCTGATAGTCCAGGCAGGGTGTTCAATCGCCTAATGCCCTCTGCCTCCACAGCAGCTATCCCAAATGCCCATCTCAGTCCTTTTGGGTCTTTGTAATAGCCGCTCCGGAGGAAGTCTATGCCCAGAATACACGGGGCTTCTGGGCCAGTCACAATTGGATGTTTCTGCCACTCCTTCCCAGTCAGGCTCACCTCAGCTTCCACCAAGGTCAACTGCTGTGATCCCCCAGTCACCCCAGCGATGGAAACAAATTCTGCCCCCACATGTCCCGATGGCATTAAAGTACATTGTGCACCAGTATCAACTAATGCTTCGTATTTCTGTGGCTCTGATGTGCCAGGCCATCTGATCCACACCGTCCAAAACACCCGATTCTCCCATGCCTCTTCCTGGCCAGAGGCAGGGCCCCTCTAGCCCTGGTTATCATTCCCTCCCCGGGCATACTTGCTGGAGGTTCCTTCTAGGGGATCTGACATATCATCCTCCCTTCTGTAATACCTGGCAGATCGCTCGATGCCGCAGGGCTTGAGGTGGAGGATGAAAGGGTTGAGTGCCTGTGGGTTAGGATCAGAGGGAGGCCTAACAAATCTGGCATCCTGGTTGGAGTCTGTTATAGACCACCCAACCAGGATGAGGAGGCTGATGAAATACTCTATCAGCAACTGGAGGCTGTCTCAAGATCATCAGATCTTGTCCTTGTGGGTGACTTCAACCTGCCAGATACCTGCTGGGAACTTAACTCAGCAGAGAGGAGGCAGTCCAGAAGGTTCTTAAGAGTGTATGGAGGACAGCTTCTTGATGCAGCTGTTAAGTGAGCCTACCAGGGGTGAAGCCCTGCTTGACCTGCTGTTCTCAAGTAGAGAAGGGCTGGTGGGAGATGTGACGGTGGGAGGCTGTCTAGGGTGCAGAGATGTGACCGTTTTAGGCTATGCCTTTAAGAAAGGGACCGTTACTGAGACACTTTGGCTGAATGTTTTGGTGTAAAAAGGAAAACAAAGATATTCTAAATGAATTTCATTGGTAGATTGGTAGAATGCAACTTTAAGTTTTAGTTCAGTTTGAATCTCAGGTCTGTTCTGTCTCTGTCTCTGTCTGAGCAACAGCTGCTGGACAGAGTTAACCTTGAACTAACAGATCATAGTATCATAGCATCATAGTATCATAGTAGTATCATAGAATCAGTCAGGGTTGGAAGAGACCACAAGGATCATCTAGTTCCAACCCCCCTGCCATGGGGGCCAAGGGCATCCTGGGGGGCATTAAGGCCAATGGCATCCTGGGCGGCAGTAAGGCCAACGGGGTCCGGGTGGGCAAGCAGGCGTAGAGGTCGGGGGGCGGGCGGCGGAGGTCGTACCACTCGGTGACGCCGCCGGTGAAGTCCTCGAAGCCCTCGGAGGTGCTGCCTCCCGACAGCGCCTCGTAGCAGCCGTTCACCCTGAGGAACCGGGGGCCCGTCGGGTCGCCGGGGTGGTTCACCCCGACACGGCCGCCGCGGGGGAAAGGTGGGGGGGGGGGGGGGGATGGGGGGGGTGGGCGGGAGGGGGTAGAGGGAAGAGAAAAAAAGGCGGGAAAAGGCCGTACTTGGCGTAGGCCTTCTCCAGCAAGGCGCTCCAGAACTCGGAGCCCTCGGCGGAGTGGACGAAGAGCAGCTGCCCGTCCTTGGTGGGCAGGAGGTCGTCCACCACCACGTCCAGCCACTCGCCGAACTGCCAGATCTGCCCCGGAGGAGGAGGAGGAGGAGGCGAGGATGAAGGTTAATCCCCCCCCCACACACACACACACACCACCACCACCACCACCCCCTTCCTCCCCGCCATCTTCCCTCCCCCAATCCCCGTTTTGGGGGTTCTTTCGCCGGGGTCGTTCGGCAAGAAAATGGCGGCGGCACCGGCGCGGCAGAGCATCGACCACGCTGAGGTGGTTTTGGGGTGGAAACGGCCCGATTTGGCCCCAAAATGCTATGGGGGTGGGTGCCCCTGCCAGGGTGACACCTCCGGCTGCGGCAGCAAGGAGGGAACCAAGAAACATCCCCCTGCCGTCAGCTGCTGCGTCACGGCGGCTGCTGCTGAAGGCAGAGCGGAGCCAGATCCACAGAGTTTATCAATGGAAATCCCTCACTGCTTGGGGTGTGAAGGGTTTTGTTATACGCTTCCTACGTGTCCTTTTAAGCAAGTGTGAGGCAAAGGCTCACCTCTGGGAACTTTACTTATTTATCTGGGTCGCGCGTGCTCTTCGCACTCTCTGCGTTCCCCAAGAGCTGCCGGGTTGGATTTCTGCTCAACCTCAGGGCTCGTCTCGGGACGGCATCATGAGGTACACGGGGGAGGTGCGTTGATCTAGATTATCTTCGTATCCTTAGAGCTTAACAAAACCACAGGTCTATACCTCTGTCTCCCCAATACTCTTATTTAATACCTTTTGTATTTAAAAAAATACAATTATTTGCTAAATTCATAGATATAAAAGCCCTGGGAACTGTTTTAATCCTGCACAAATGTGCCTTTGCAAGGAGAAGTTCATCCCTAGTCCTGCAGCCCGGTTGGATATTGTCCTGGATGCCTAGAATTGATCTTCCCTTGTCTCCCAGTTAACCTGCTTTCTCCTGATTCAGTCTAACAGCTGGCAGATAACTTCTACATTTACTGTGCTCAGGGCAGCAAGGGATCGTTTTGAGTTCAGTTGCAGTGCAGAGCAATAAATAGCTGTTAATTGTAGTGTGGATACAAGGATAGAAACCGTATATAACCCTGGCAGAAACGTGAATAAAGTAACCTCCACTTTGATCATATTGGTCCGTGTTGAGAATAAATTCCCGCATTTCTCTTTCTTTATTCCTCTGCAAGTTGAAATACAAGAGGTTTCCCAGTATAAAGCTCTCTGGAACTGCCCCTGCCCAAATCTCGTGGACTCGCCTGTCCGTTTTATTTTGTTGCTGGCAATTCAAGTGTTGGGAACGGGTTTGCCCAGAGGAATATCTGGCTCTCTTTTCTCTTGTGTCCTGAAGTCCCATCTGAGTCGCCAGTTCTGTTAAAGGCTTTTGCCATACAGTGGGTTCCTCTAGGTTGGCTTCGTTCAACAACTCAGAGTTGGGCCATCACCTCCGGGAGTGACAAAGGATTTATAAAATTCAACACATATACATATACTCTTAACACAATATTAAGTGATCAATATTCTTCCTCAAAGCCCTTTGTGTTTTTCCCAAACTCTCAGTTCCCAGGCCGTTATTAATCTTCAGCCGTTCTTCGCCATCTTGCTTCAGTTCCTCATCAGGTGTCACAGGTCATCACAGTCCCTTTAGACATTCGCCTTTAGAATTCTGAGAAAGGCTCGAGTTGTTCCTTTATCTCAGTTTGTCTTGATCTATACCTTACCTAAAAGTAGTTAACCTTGAAGAAAACGCTTACCCTAAGTTGACTCCCCATCTATCCCCTCCCAATGCTTAGAACTCGAAATTAAGGGGCTTTGCAGGCAAAGATGAGGAATAGGAATAACTGTTCTTTATTAATTAATTAACCAGGGGTGGGATTGGTTACGAGGCCAGGTCAGGGGCCAGCTCTGTTGGCTAAGTGTGGTCACATCCCCTCCGGTGTCCACGAGCACGTCCCCCACCCAAACTCTCTGCTGGCCGTGACTGAGAGGGTGAATAAACTTGATTTTCAGCGTCGGCTTTTGCTGACTGATGCCTACGGCGAAATAAAATTCCCCGGCTGTCCACTTGAGCCGAATCCTCCCCCCCTTTCAGAGGTCCAGGCCCCCGAGGTATCCGCGGCGTGCGAGGCACCGGCCGAGCAACGCGACCGGCCGCGGGTCCGTTAACTGGTGGGGAGGGAGCCCGCACCACGCCCGGTCTTTGCCCAGTAGGGTCCCCATCAACACCTCCGGGTACCACAAACAGCCCCTTCCCGCGTGCCGGGAAGCGCGCTCAGGCCGCATCCTCGGGGCGCTTGAACGTCGGCGCGGGCGCTGGGCCGCTGCGCCCCACAGCAAGTTCTCCTGCTGCTTCCGCCTCGGCTCCGGCGCCGTGGCTGCCGAGCTGCCTGGCTGCTCGCCCTCCTTGGCGTCGGCAGGCGAGGTGACCGCGCGCTCCGCTTGCCCTTCGCGAGGAGAAGGCCGGGGTGGGGGGGGGGGGGGGTTGTTGCAGCCCGCGGCCGCCCTGGGCACCGTGATGTAGGGGTCATGGAGCTGCAGCCCATAGAGCGTCCAACTGGTGGATGCCAGAAAGGTGGTGACGGTCAGGGGGAAGGACAGGCAGCGAGTCGACTTGCTCCGGACAATCTTGGCCTGCAGAAGCAAATGTCAGGCTGGTGCCAGGCTAGGCAGCCCCCAGCTCTTCTGTGCCCACCCCCCTGAGCCCCACACACCAGGTCGACCAGGGGCGAGAGGTACATGCAGATGGTGAAGACGCTGCAGAAGAGCCCCAGGCGTGCCAGGCGCGTCCGCGCATCGGCGACCAGGAGGGTGAAGTAGCCGTAGCCAGCGGCCAGCACGGCCAGGAGCAGCAGGCTCCGCAGCAGCACAGGGCGCTGGGGCAGAGAGGAGGGGGGGGGGGGAACTGTCAGGGCAAGGGTCACCCCCAACCCCTGGCATCGACCCAGGCAGGCCTGCCACCTTCCTCCCCAACCTTGGCGGGGCTGTAGTAGAGGTAGGCCAGGATGTAGAGGGTCTGCAGCGCTGCCCCGACGGTGTTGACGGCGATCAGAGTCCAGTCCTGCTTCAGGCAGCCGTAGCCCAACCAGCTCAGGTTGCTGCGGGGCAAACGGCACGGGCGCTCTGGCTACGGCCTGGGAGCCTCTGTGCTCCCCGACCGCCGTGTAACAACCCCCCTCCTCAAATTGCATGTGACCCCACCCCCCCCATCAGGGCTCGACCCCACCGTACTTGACATCGGTGCACCTTCCCTCCGCCCGCCGGTACCTGCTCGAAACGGGGCTTCCCCAGCTGGAACGGGGGATACTCGGTCGGCTCCGCCATCCCCCTTGGCGCGCCGCAAGCGCCACTTTAAACAACCTCCCCCCGGCGCCGGGGCCCGCCCCTTGCGGCGCCGCCGCCCCGATTGGCCTGCGGCCCACCGCAGCCGCCGCGCTGCACGCCGGGAGATGGAGTCCGCAGCCGCCGCCGCGGCCACGGCGGCTGATAAGGGGAGGAGGCCGAGCGAAGGCGGCGAGGTGGACGATGGGAAAGGGCGGAGCCGCCGCCGCCAGCCAATGGAGAGCGAATGAGCGGCGCGGAGCAGGATGGGAAATGGAGTCCGCTGATGGAGCGGCGCTGTGTGAACGGTGTTTTGGCGGGAAGCTGAGGGGACCCCCAAGGGCATGTGCTCGGGGTGGGGGGTTCGAGGTGGGTGTACCCCCAGCCCCGCCCGCGGCGGGTGCTCCTCGCTGCGGGTAGCAGAGGCTGCCAGAGAGCGGCTGAAGGGCTCGGCGAGAACCACAGAACGCTTCGGGTGGGGCTCGACCTTCTCAAGGGTGTTTTCCACACAAACCACTGACTCTGTAATTCCGTGACTCCGGTGCCACCCCCCTGCAGGGAGCAGGGAGATCTGCAGCTATTGCTGAGCCCCGGCCAACCTCCCCTGCAATGGTGCCAGGGATTGGGCAGCCACCACCTCTCTGGGCAGCCCGGGGTGGGGGGGTGGGGGGGGGGGGTGGGTGGCGATGGGAGGGGTGCTGGGGGGGGTGGGGGGGGGGGTGGTGGGGGGGGGTGGGGGAGGGGGGGGGGTGGGGGGGGGGGTGGGGATGCACAAGCCCGGCTACCTGGGGCGCGGAGCCGAAGCCGGCGAAGAGCAGCAGACAGCAGCGCACGGCGTCGGTTGCGGTCGGCTCTGGCGCGGCGTCTCATCCACCCCCTCGTGAGCCTGGGGAACCTGCAGCTCAAAGCCGCTGCCAGCCACACCACCATGTACCCCGGCAACAAGCGGAAAAAGCTCTGGCGGGAGGAGAAAGGTATTGCCGCCCGCTACCGGGCCCGGGCCCGCTTCTCCCGCCCTCCCTTCATGTTGACTCGTGGAAGAGGGCGCGGGGGGGTGTGGGGGTGTGGGTGTCCCGTCCCTTTAGAGCTGCCTCGCCGGGGGGTTCCCGGCGGCGCTTCCCGCCGCCTGGGGCTCAGGTGACGACTTTTGTGTGTGTGTGTGTGCACGCGCGCGCGCTCCCTGCTCTCCGCCGTGGCCCCCGGGGTCTTCCCGCCTGAAACACCCTAAAATTGCGCGCACACTGGGTCCTTCCCGTCTCCCTGCAGCGTGGACGGCCGGGTGTTCCCTTACCCCCTCGGTTATCGCAGACTAAGTTTGGCTGGGCGGAGAGGGGCCCTGGGGTTTAGGTGAGGGGGGGGTGGGGAGGGGGGGGGGGCAGGGCCGGACAGTACGGACTGGTGACGGGCGACCCCGTACTGGGAGGAGGGGGTGTATCCCAGTATGGACCAGTGACCCTGTACTGGGAGGAGGGGGTGTATCCCAGTACGGAGTGGTGACTGGTGGCCCTGTACTGGGAGTGGGGCCTGTGTCCCAGTATGGACTGCTTTCCAGCAACTCCGTACTGGGAGGAGGGGTTGTATCCCAGTATGGGTAGTGACCGCTAACTCCATACTGGGAGGGGGTCCTTGTTCCCGTATCCCCATACTGGGAGGGTGTCCGTGTCCCAGCACGTGCTGGTGACCGCTAACTCCATACTGGGAGGGGGTCCCCATTCCCGTATCCCCATACTGGGAGGGTGTCCGTGTCCCAGTGTGTACTGGTGACCATATACTCCATACTGGGAGGGTGTCCCAGTGCCTTTGTCCCTGCACTGGGAGGATTGTCCCTGCCCCTTTACAGCCTGGTGACCCTTAGCCCCATACTGGGAGGGTGCCCCCATCCCAGTACAAACTGGGACCCTCCCAGTTTGTAACGGCAGCTCTTTGTCCCCCAGGTCCCCATCCAACGGCGCTTGAGACCCCCCCGCCATGGTGAGTGCGGCCAAACTGGGGCCACCGCGACTGAACTGGGGCCTCGGTGGCCACGTCGGGGCCACCCCAGGGGCCCCTCCGACCGTGTTGGGGCCACCCTGGGGTGCCCCCATCTGCCCCCAACCCCCCCCCCCCCCCCCCCACCTCATGCAACACCTGTACGAAAAACCCCCACCCAGCAGTGGAGTAAGAAGATAAAGAAGAAGAAAGTAGAAGATAACCAGGATGAGGGGTGGTGATGGAGGCAGTGTAGGATAGCCAATCATTTATTAGTTTAGGACGTGTGAACAGTGTGTGTTTAGAGTAGTTAACCAATAGCTGTTAATGATAGCGTGTATACGAGAAGAGAAATCGTATATAACCCTGGCGAAAATGTGAATAAAGTGTCCTCAACTTTGATCATATTGGTCCGTGTTGAGTTAATTTCCCGCAGGATAGCTACAAGCAAAACCATTATTCAGTGCTTCATCCAGCAAAATCTTGAGTTCACAGAGTAATAGTTCCTCCTTTGCACTGTGTAAGAAGAGAGAAACCTGTCAGCAAGGTTTTCTGGGACCGGGGCTTGGACTTCATAACTGAGGATCCCTTTATAGGGATTTTTTTCCACCCCTGTCTTGTAGAGGAAATGAGATGCCAAACAAGTGCTAGTTGAAGAGGGACAGTCCAATGATGGAAAAGCAGCCCCAAATCACTCTTGGACTCCTGGCCTTATTCTGATGTGCTGAAGGTCAAGCAGTGAGTTTGTGGAAGAGCCAAAGTTAGCAGCTAGTATTCCCAGGACTCTGCTTTCACAGTACACGCTTCATTTCCCAGAACACTTCTTTAGCTCCAATTAACTTCAGTGAGAGGACAGTTGCGAAGTATTTTTGACTAATCAGGAGACAAATGAAGATGTGCATGATGGGCAACCTACACCAGAGGTATGCCCACAGTCAGAAAGACCTACTACCCGTATCACAACCACATCCACAAGGAAGAAAAGAAGGGTTGTGGTTATAGGTGACTCCCTTCTGAGAGGAACAGAGGATCCAATATGCCAGATAGACCCTCCTCACAGGGAAGTCTGCTGTCTCCCTGGAGCCCAGGTTAAGGACATCACTAGAAAACTTCCTGTCTTGGTATGGTCCTCAGACTACTACCCATTACTGATCTTCCATGTAGGTGGTGAACACACTGAGACTGGTAGTCCAATAACAATCAAAAGAGAATTCAGAGCCTTGGGATGGGTGGTGAGTGAATCTGGAGCACAAATTATCTTTTCTTCTCTACTTCCAGTCTCAGGAAGCGACACTGGAATAAACAGACGAATACAGTCTATTAATACATGTCTCCATAGATGGTGTCACCGCAATAATTTTGGCTTTTTTGACAATGAGATGACCTATACAGCACCATGCTTGCTGGCATCAAATGGGAAACACCTTTCTCAAAGGGGGAGAGAGTGGGATGAGATGGGAGCCCTGGTGACAGAGGATGCAGAGAAGGCGGAGTTACTGAATGCCTTCTTTGCTTCAGTCTTCACTGCTAAGACCAGCTCTCAGGAATCCCTGACCCTGGAAGTAAGAGAAAAAGTCTTGAGAAAGGAAGACTCTCCACAGGTCAGTGAGGATTATGACATCACAACTCCACGAATAGGTTGGTGATCACGGCTGGTGCAGGCCTTTGTGACATCACAGCTCAACACGTTAAGTGTGGGATCACGGCTGGTGCAGGCATTTGTGACATC
>WUAM01010367.1:4855376-4909070 GCA_024336885.1 Actenoides hombroni | reverse complement strand
CTTACAGAAGTCGGTAGTTGATCGTGGCTGGTGCAGGCCTTTGTGATATCACAGCTCCATGAGGAGGTACGTAATCACGTCTGGTGCAGGCTTTTGTGACAAAACAGCTCCACGATTAGGTAGAAGATCACGACTGGTGCAGGCCTTTGTGACATCACAGCTCAACACGTTAAGTGTGGGATCACGGCTGGTGCAGGCATTTGTGACATCAAACTTACAGAAGTCGGTAGTTGATCGTGGCTGGTGCAGGCCTTTGTGATATCACAGCTCCATGAGGAGGTACGTAATCAAGTCTGGTGCAGGCTTTTGTGACAAAACAGCTCCACGAGTAGGTAGAAGATCACGACTGGTGCAGGCCTTTGTGCCATCACAGCTCCACTTGTAGGTAGGAGATCACGGTGGGTGCAGGCCTTTGTGACAGCACAGCTCCAGCAGGAGGGAGGTGATCACGGCGGGTGCAGGCATTTTTGACAGATAAGTTTCATCAGCAGGTGGCTGATCTCAGCTGATGCAGGTCCACAGGTGATCACTTACCTACGCATGGAGATGTGATGTCACAAAGGCCTGCACCAGCCGTATTCACCTAACTACTCCCGGAGCTGTGATGTCACAAAGCCTGCACATGCCTAGATATCCTAAATTCTCCAGGTGCTCTGATGTCAAAACAGCCTGTTCCAGCCATGATCACCCACGTGCTCGTGGAGCTCTGATGTCACAGAGGCCCGCACCAGCCGTGATCACCTACCGTATCCTAGAGCTGTGACGTCACAAAGGACTGCAACAGTTGTGATCACGTACTGTTACCACAGTAACTTTGATGTCACAAAGGCCTGCACCAGCTATGATCAGCTACCAACCACGGTAACTTTGATGTGACAGAGGCCTGCACCAGCCACAAAAACCATAGTAAACCTAGGGCTCTGATGTCACAAACACCTGCACCAGCCGTGATCACCATCCTGGAGCTGTGATGTCACAAATGCCTGCATCAGGCGTGATAGACCATTTAATCTTCGAGACGTGATTTCACAAAGGCCTGCACCAGAGGTGATACCTGCGTAAGGAGATCTGATGTCACAGTGGCCTGCACATGCCTAGATATGCTACATGCTTGTGGAGCTGTGATGTCACAAAGGCCTGCACCAGCTGTGATCACCGAATGAATCCGGGAGCTGTGATGTCACAAAGGCCTGCACCAGATGTGATCAGCCAGCTACTCGTACTGCTATGATGTCACAAAGGCCTGCACAATTTCATCTAAGAGAAAAAGGACTTGTCGTAGCCTGTGAGAAAATTCAGAACAAGTCACCATGGCAATATTTGGGCTGGAAAATTACAGATTCTACTATTCAGCCTCAAAAAGTTGATTTCAATTATCATATTCAAAATCTCACAGATGTGCAAACCCTTTTAGGTAACTTCCAATGGCTTTGTTCTATTGTTGGTATTAAGATTTAGCACCTTTATTACCTTTGTTACAGGGCCATAGGGCACAACGTCCTGTTTCTCTTACTAATGAACAATTCTGTCACTTAAAATCTCTTGTTGAGCGAATGCCCTCATTTATTTTTTGCCGTGATCTTTTGTTACCTTTGTCTCTCGTTGTCTGCAAAGCCCAGGATCATCTTTTTGCTCTCATTTGTCAGTGGCAAAAAGAAAAAGGGGAAGGTTCCCAGCCCCTCGATAGTGCCCCTGACACTGTCGGCAGGAAGAGTAAGGAAATTAGTATCTAGGAGTGGGTGTTTCTGAGTGTGCAGCCAAAAAACAGTATTCAGACACGGCCTGGAGCGATTGGGGAAATAATACGTAAGGGAAGGTCGCGGATAGTAGAAATCCATGGACAAGAACCTGCAGATATCAGTATACCAATACCAACCTGTGATCTGGAATGGTGGCTTAGGCACTCTGTAGAGTTTAGTGAAGCACTACTAGGATATACAGGAGTAGTACATGCTCGACAACCCTCGGGGCAACTCTGGCAATAAATAAATCTTATTAAAGTAAGAAGAGTAAAAGAATCATATATATGTATATCTTTATTTAAAATATTTTTATATGTATATATTTTATATCTATAATATATATTTTAAAATAATATTAAATAATATTTATGGAATTACAGATAAAAGAGATATACTGAAATATGTTGAAATATCACAGAAGATCTTTGAACCAAGTAATTTCTTTCTTCAATTCCTAATAAGAAAAAAAACCACAAACAAATCTATCAGTCAGGATGAATAAAAGCTTGAGAACCCTCTTAGTTATTCCCTGTTAGTCATTGCCAGTAATATTTAGCAAAATCAGAAGACTGAATATCCAACCTATCAAAATGGACTCAATGCTGGGAGTGCATTAGACTGGCACCGACAGAAGTCTTCCCTTAGGTAAAGTTAATGGTGCTAGAGCTGTGCAAAGTGAGCAATTCACACTTGATTTCTTGTTAAGAATGGAATGACCATAGTACTGTATTGTTTTGTAATACTGTACTGTATTACTACATCTCACTGCCTGGTGGAGGGGGGGGGAAGGGGATGTGGGAGGCTGAGAAAAGCACCCTCCTTTCATAGCCCCCCACCCCTAGAAAGGTTCTGGAGAAGGACTGTTGACAGGCTGAGTTAACTGCTTTGAGAGGGATGGATGGGCAGACCCATTGGCTCCAAGCTGAAGCCTTTTCCTGATCAAACTGCCAACAATTATGCCAAAGACAACAATTTAAAAAGAAATTTAAAAAAAAAAAATCACTTAAATGTCCTAAACTCCCCTTAAAGCCCCTCCTCAAATTTCCCCTTAAAAAAACCACCTTAAAATCCCCTAAAAATAACTCCTTAAACCCCCTTAAAACCCCTTTTTAAGCCCCGAAAAACTGCTTTAAAAAAAAAAAAATCTCTAAAACCCTTTAAAAAACCCCTTAAACCTCCACAAATCCTCCTTTAAGAAAACTCCTCAAAACCCCTTAAAAGCCCCTAGACCCCCTTAAAAAAACCCTAAACCCCCTTTAAAAAAAACCTTTAAAACCTCCCCCCAAAAATCCTTAAAAACCCTTAAAAAAACCAATATAAAATCCCTTAAAAACCCCAATATAAAATCTCCTTAAAACCCCTTTTAAAAGTCCTTAAACCCCCTTTAAAATTGTCCCTAAAACACCTTAAAACCCCTTAAAAAACCCCCAAACCTTTAAACCTCTTAAAACACCCTAAAGCCCTTTAAAAACCCCTTTAAAATCCTAAAAAAATCTTTTAAACCCCTATTAAAAAAATATCCTTAAAACCTCTTAAAAAAACCGCTTTAAACCTCCATAAATCCTCCCTTAAGAAAATATCCTTAAAACCCCCTAAAAGACCCTAAACCCCCTTAAAAGCCCCCTTAAAACCCTTAAAAAACCCTTACAAGAAAATCCTTAAAAGCCCCTAAACCCCCTTAAAAAAAAGACCCTTCAAAGCCCCCCGGCGTGTACTTTGCGGCAGCAGCGGCGGTGTCAGTGCGGGATCGGTACTCGCCACCCAGTGCTGATGGCACCAAGTATGTCTTCGTGGCCAAGGTGCTGACCGGGGAGTATGTGGCGGGGAGGCCGGGGCTCAGGGCCCCCCCGCTGCGGGAAGGGGCCGGGGGCCCCCCCCGGCGCTACGACAGCGTCGTGGACAACCCCCGGCAGCCTGGCATCTTTGTCATCTTCAACGACACCCAGGCCTACCCTCAGTACCTCATCACCTGCCGCCGCTGCCACCGCGGGGGCCCCTCCTGACCCCCCTGGCAACCTCACAGCCCCCCCCCCCGCACCCCTTCCCCTTGCACCAGTGTGGCTCAGGGGGGTCCCTGCCCTGTCTCAGGCAGTCTCAGGGCACAGGGTGGTCCCTGCCCTTTGCAGGAGGCTCAGAGCAGGGGTGTCCCCACCCCCCCCAGCCCCTCCTGGTGTGTGGTGTGTGTCCTCCAGCCCCTGAGCTGGGGAGGGGGGCACACGACTCAAGGCCCCAATCATGGCAAAAATGAGAATAAAGTTTGAGATTTTTCCCTGTGTCCTGGAGGTGGGGGGGAAATGATGACTGTGTTTTGGGAGGCCCCCAAGCTGCCCCATGGCTGTGCTGCATGGTTCTGAGGGGGCTGGGAGCCACGCAGGGCTGCAAGCCCCCCCACTCCTGTGACTGGGCCCCCCCCCCCCCCCCGCCCCCCCCCCCCCCCGCTTGATAATCTGCATCAATTACCCCTGGCAACACAAAAAATCCTTGTTGAGTGGCTGATGACCTCCCCAAAAGCAACGCACTAAGGCCCTCCCCAAGGGAGCCAAATACTCCCGTAGGGGCAAGGGCTACAGCGGTATTGAGGAGCGTAACTGGTGAGGAGGTGGCCAGGTCCATCCTGGCACTGCCGGCTGGGCGGGCGTATAATTGGGGTCTGCCGGAGCCGATAGAACTGTTGCTTGAAAATTCATCATCGGGGAGGGGATTTGTGTCCGAGCCTGCCCCCCTTGCCCGCTCCTTGCCCTGTTTCCAAACATCATTAACAGATTACCAGCTGCATCCCACTTAGAGCGACATTGATGAGCATAATGATACCCTTTCTTGCAACGCAGGCATAGCTCAGGGGGTTTACTAATGGGCGGGCGGATGCTCCCTGCTTTCCCTTTTCCCGGACAGTCCCTCTTAAAGTGACCCTGCCTCCCACATTGAAAACAAGTCTGAGAGGACATGCGCATGGCGGCAAAAACCGATGCCATCATCTGCGCCTGATTGTAATGAAGAAAATTGGATGATTTGTGTCAATAAGATGTGGCAACAGTGGATTGCTGTTAAAAGGGAACGGGTAAACCAATTGCTTAAGCTGGTTTGTTCTAATAAAAGCACCAAATCAGGTATGGAAAGGTACTGTAAGGAATGAAGGTTTGTCTTTACAAAACAAGCTGTGGGCCTGCTGTAGGGGGGGCCGTGGGGTGAGCGGTGTGGGGGAGGGGGCTGGAACGTGTGGCGTGTCACAGATAGGAGGGAGGGGACGGGCAGGGAGCTGCGTGTGAGCCCTTCCTGGGGGATGGAGGTGCTTGGTGGTGAGTGAGGCACCCGAGGGTTGAGAGGCTGATGATGGCAGACTTGGAAGCCTTGGCAGACAGTCACTTGCGAGGGTGGCAGTGGTGTACAGGGTGATGTGGTGCAGCTGCAGGGCAGAGTAGAGGTCACGGGTAGTGTCTGCAGGCCAGCAGAAGGGCTTGTAGGAGGTGGCCCAGCGATGAGATGGGGCACCTGGCAGCACGTGGGACCGCGCGGTTTGCAGGCGCTCGGTGTCAAGGGGGAGCGAGGCGTCTCTTGTGCGTGTGCCGGGGTCCCAGCTCGCGTGGGTTCTGTGAGTGTGCTGGCAGCCTCCAGATGTTCACGGCAGCACCATGCCCGAGCGACCCTTCCAGTGGCAGCCCAGCCGTGGTGTGCTCAGCTCTGCGGGACCCCACCGCCAGTACTGTGCTCACCTCAGCCAGAGGCTTTGTAGGGGGGGAGGCGGCATCTCCATGGCGGCCAAGCTGCCACCTGCCCTGTCCTGCGTCCTGCTGCGTGGAGGCCAGAGAGGGACTTGACCTGGAGAGAGATGGGAGGTGATGGTGGCGGGCACAGCTGGTGATGACACAGCAGAGCTGGAGACTTGGCTGACATCTACGTGGGGCTTGAAGGGTTTAAGGAAGGGGGGGTGGTGGGGAAAACATCAACGTGGACAAGTCGGGGCAGATACTATCGCAAATCATCTCTGACTCCTGGGATCAGTCGACGGGCTGAACCTCACTTCCCCCCCGCCTTAGGGAAGCCTTTGGGTAAGATACAGACTCTTAAACTTAGAAATCTTCTTGAGCTGCTCTTTGATTTAATGCGTTTGGTATACCTATATATATATATATGCTTTGCAGTGTATTTATCACCGGCAATCTATAAGAACTTGTATTTCTGTTGCTCTCAATAAACTGCACTTTTCATGCTGCTAGTTGCATAAGTTCTCTCATTGGGCGCCATCAGCTCCTTACTGGCTGTGTGAGACTATGGAACGTGACTAGATGGGGAGTGCAGTGCACTGTTAGCGAATCCAAGCCATGAGAGTTCAGATACAATGAATGTGACTGGACCAATAGTTCCAAATTGGACATCACTCAGAATCTAAACCTAGCCACTACCAGCCCCTCTGATATCTGAGGACCAGCTGGACTGCAAGGGGGTTTATTTTCTGCCAAATTACTTAACCCTTTCAAGCGACACTGTTCCATGGATAACTTATTGTCCAACAGGACACCAAGGTCCCTCTCCATGGGGCTGATTTTCAGTGGGTCTACCCCTAACCTGTACCAGTACATGGTGGTGTTCCTCCCCAGGTGTAGGACTCTACACTTATCCTTGCTGAACTTCATTAGGTTTCCCTCCTGTAAGATCGTTCCCCTTGCCTAACTTGTTTGATCAGCCAATTATCCTTAGTTACTCATTACAGTCTGACTCAGTCTTAACTCAGCTGATGAGTTCTCCCTCATTAAAGTTACTATTCAGTGAATTTAACTGGCAGTTATTGTAATTCATAAACCTATCTTGCACTTCTACTTTCTGAAATAAAACAATACAAATATAAAATCAAATTATTAGAGCTGATTTTGACATTTTTATGCTTATTGATTTTTATGAACTGACAGCTGTCTAAAATTACTTTAGAAGTACTGTAATTAAAGTGAATAATTTTTATTTAAGTCACTAATACTGGGTTTACAAAGTCTTCAAGTTATTCCTTTTTCATTTGAGATGAAGTTTTAGAAAAAAATATTATGAATTATCAGAATGGAAAACCAAAGCTGTTTAATTGAATGTACTCTTGATCTTAGTAGCCCTAATAGATAAGTAATCTGATTTCATCATTTTTCTTTTACCTTAAATGGTTCTGTTGGTGGTGTCATATTCATCATACTAATTCCTCATTCACTGTAGAAACTTGGATGTGGTGTGACACAGTGAAAACTCAATAACCGAAGTTTTTAAGCGGGCATTATTTATTGCAGTGCCGGGCACATGGGGCCCTAACACAAGCAGCAGGGTTCAGAAACAGTCATAGAATCATAGAATCATAGAATATTAGGGGTTGGAAGGGACCTAGAAAGATCATCCATTGGTTGGCACCTCCAGAGGTTGGTTGCTCCAGAGGTTGGTTGCTCCAGAGGTTGGCACCTCCAGAGGTTGGTTGGCACCTTCAGAGGTTGGTTGCTCCAGAGGCTGGTACCTCCAGAGGTTGGTTTCTCCAGAGGTTGGCAGCTTCAGAAGTTGGCTGCTCCAGAGGTTGGTTGTTTCAGAGGTTGGCTGCTCCAGAGGTTGGTATCTCCAGAAGTTGGTACCTCCAGAGGTTGGTACCTCCTGAAGTTGGCTGCTGCAGAGGTTGGTTGCTCCTGAGGTTGGTTGCTCCAGACGTTGGCACCTCCAGAAGTTGGTACCTCCAAAAGTTGGTTGCTCCAGAGGTTGGCACCTCCAGAGGTTGATTGGCACCTGCAGAGGTTGGTTGCTTCAGAAGTTGGTACCTCCAGAAGTTGGCACCTCCAGAGGTTGGCACCTCCAGAGGTTGGCACCTCCTGAGGTTGCTTCAGAAGTTGGTACCTCCAGAGCTTGGTTGTTTCAGAAGTTGGTACCTCCAGAGGTTGCTCCAGACGTTGGTACCTCCAGAAGTTGGTACCTCCAGAGATTGGCTGCTCCAGAGATTGGTACCTCCAGAAGTTGGTTGCTCCAGAGGTTGGTACCTCCAGAGGTTGGCACCTCCAGAACTTGGTTGTTTCAGAGGCTGGTACCTCCAGAGGTTGCTGCAGAGGTTGGCGGCTCCAGAGGTTGGTATCTCCAGAGGGTGTGACCTTCAGTGAAGGGGCAGAACTAATTGTCTTGTTTCCCATGGGTTGGCCATGTCTCTAGGGATGATCTATAGGAAGATATGAGCTCTAGTAGAAACTTTTATTCTGGGGAAGCATTTACAAGGTTCCACTTTGTGTCCAGTAAGATCTGAGTCTGAATTGCAGCCCTTCCCTTGATTGGAATGCTTGCAGATCTTTCTTCTACTTGACTGATTATTTTCATGAAGACTGTAGTAATGTTGCTATCTTTGAGTAGCAATGTAGTAATGTGATTATCTTCTGTCTATGAAATTCATTTGAAATTGTCCAGTAAGTAATTTTTAAAAAGTAATTGAGAAGGCAGCCACAGATGCACAGAAAAAAATGCTGAACCTTTTTTCATAGGAAACTGGATTGCAAACAAATATATCAAGACATCCCAAACTTTTCATTAACCTCTTTACATATGAGTGTAACATAATTAAGGTTATATAGTGTGTAATTATATACCATTTTTATTGCTAGGGACTGATTGAATTTGGAACTTTCAAACTATAATTTGTGGAACACAAGTGTAAACTTTAGTGATTTTTTTTTTAAATTTCCTTTTTGTAATGTTTAGTTCTTGTCGCTGTTTATACCGGGAGCGGAGAGATGCAGCAACACACAAAGTCAGCAAGAGAAGGCAAAAGAAGCCACTTTATTAATTTATAACCCCATTTGATATACCCTAGCCCCATAAGGCAATTGTTCAGCGATCACCCCCCCCTCTACTCTGCCCTAGGGAGACCACACCTCGAATACTGTGTCCAGAATTGGGCTCCCCAGTTTAACAGAGATCTGCTGGAAGGAGTCCAACAGAGGCTACGAGGATGGTGAAGGGACTTGAGCATCTCCTCTGTGAAGAGAGACTGAGGGAACTGGGGCTGTTTAGTCTTGAGAGGAGAAGACTGAGAGGGGATTTTATTAATGTCTATAAGTATCTGAGGGGTGGGTGTCAAATGGAAGGGGCCAGTCTCTTTTCTGTAGTGTCCAGCAATAGGACAAGGATCAAGGGATATATACTTGAGCATAGAAGGCCCCACCTCAACATGCAGAGGAATTTCTTTCCCATGAGGGTGACGGAGCCTGGAACAGGCTGTCCAGAGAGGTTGTGGAGTTTCCTTTTCTGGAGACTTTCAAAACCCACCTGGATGTGTTCCCGTGCACCATGCCTGGGTGATCCTGCTTTGGCAGGACCGTTGGACTCGATGATCTCTAGAAGTCCCTTCCAACCCCCACCATTCTATGATTCTATGATCCTTGAGCTGATCAAACCCTTGAGGGATGTGCAGGGGAAGGGGAAACAGGGAGGAACAAAGATGGGGGTCATCAGAAAAGGGTGTGAAAGAGGCTGGTCCCATGTAAAACAACCTCTAATATCAACACAGGCTGGGGGGGTTGAAGGGTTGCAGAGTAGCCCTGTGGAGAAGGACCTGGGGGTGCTGGGGTGAGGAGCCCATGGATCTATGATTTCATCTGTGCTGGGCAGTGTTTTCTGACATGGCTGGTCCATGTATACACATTACCAATGAAATGTTGATGCTTGTTGGTGTAGTTTACATGGATTCTCCAAAGAGAACAAATGGAACGAGAAAAGCACTTGCTTTCCTGGTGCATCTTTCCACCAAGATGTTCTATCAGTCCAAATATTTAAATAGAAACATTGCATTTTGGATTCTATGGCATCTTTGCTGCACTGAAGTTTATGACAAAACAGAGTGCCTCACGTATTTAATTTGTGTTGCCACTAGTAGGATCCACTCATTGTGTGTGAGATTTGCAGGTCCTGAAACTCGTGGGAATTGACTGGTTCTCTTGTAGGTACCAAAGCAGGCTCCAGGCTGTAACCAACCTGAAACAAGGGCATCCTCAGGACTAGAGAGCTGTGAATTGGCTGAGAGCTGTGAGATGTTGGTGTAGTTTAAATTTAAATATTTGGGCTGATAGAACGTCTTGGCGAAAAGACACACCAGGAAAACAAGTGCTTTTCTGGTTCAATTTGTTCTCTTTGGAGAATCCATGTAAACTACACCAACAAACAGAACAGCCCAGCCCGGAGACAAAGAGTCGTAGTCCTCTAGAACCACTGGTGTCATACACACAGAAGCAGGTGTCTCTGTGTAAAACACCATCAACCTTCGAAGCATCGCTCGCTCCTCTCCTGGGCAGCATTACTTTTCCTTCGGTGACCATCCTCATGGGAAAGCTCAGGAAGTGTGGGTTAGAAGAACGGACAGGGAGATGGGTTGAGAACTGTCTGAACAATAGAGCTCAGAGGGTTGTGATCAGTGAGGCAGATTCAAGCTGGTGACCTGTAAGTAGTGGTGTTCCCTGGGGGTCAGTTCTGGGTCCATTCTTATCCAATATCTTCATCAATGACCTGGATGAAGGGATGGAGTGTACCCTCAATGAGTTTGCTGATCATACTGAAGTGGGAGGAGTGACTGATACACAGGAAGGCCGTGCTTCCATCCAGCGACATCTGGACAGACTGGAGAGCTGGGCAAAGGGAAACCTAATGAAGTTCAACAAGGATAAGTGCAGAGTCCTATGCCTAGTAAGGAACAACACCTTGTACTGTTACAGGTTAGGGGTAGACCCACTGAAAAGCAGCTCCACGGAGAGGGACCTTGGTGTCCTGGTGGGCAGAAAGTTATCCATGGAACAGCAATGTGCCTTTGTGGCCAGGAAGGCCAATGGTATCCTGGCCATCAACAAGACTGTGCTCCTTCCCCTCTGCTCTGCACTAGTGAGACCACGTCTGGAGTATTGTGTCCACTTCTGGGCACCCCAGTTCAAGAAGGACAGGGAAATACTAGAGAGAATCCAACAGAGGCTATGAGGATGATTAAGGGACTGGAAAATCTCTCTTATGAGGAAAGGCTGAAAGACCTGGAGCTGTTTAGTCTGGAGAATAGAAGACTTGCCCGAGAGGGGCGAGCTGCAGGGCCGGGGGGAGGGAGCGGGCGGGCAGCGCCCGCCATCCCCTCGCCGGCGGGGCGGCCGCGGCGCCGCGCGGGGGGAGCCGCGCAGCAGCCCCTGCCCCGAGCGAAGCAACGCGTGTAGGAAGGAGCGAGCGAGCGTGCGAGAGAGAGGGAGAGAGGGAGAGAGGGAGGGAGCGAGGGAGGAGGGAGGGAGCGAGGGAGGGGAGGAAGGACAGGGAGAGTGCGTGTGTGCGAGAGGGGGGAGAGACAGGGGAGAACTGCAGAGAGCGAGAAGAAAAGTGCGATAGAAGCCCAGCCCCGGGTTGGTTTGCGCTAGATTATTTTAGCAACAAAATACCTTCCGATTAACCGCGATGTTTAGCGTCTGATTTATGCGCTGAATTATTTATTTAAATCGCCGGCTATCGCTGTTGCCGCGAAGGGTATGCGAGTCCGGGGCACGGAGAGCTACAGTACACGGGGGGGCCGCGCAAAGTTGATCTTCCCCGGGAAGCGAGCCTGCTCCGGCCAACTACTCGCGTCTCCGCCAGCACGTTCTGTTGCAAGCGTGGTTTCTTTCCTCTGACAATTCATTGTGCTTCTCTAAAAATTAATTTTCCAGGGCATGAAGAGAACGCCTCATTCAAACCGTGTTTGGCACCGCTCTTCATTAAGTGATCGCTGCTATCAAGCACGCTGTGGATGTCTTGCGGAGAGAGGCGGGGGGGGGGGGGAAAAAAAGAAAAAAAATGTGTAGATGCTTGTTTACAAGAGACACAGAGAAAACAAAGGAATTCGGTGAATATATTGGTACTGGGGATTATTCAAGACATTTGACTAGCTCCATCATAGGGACACCAGATGTTATTTATGAGGTCTTGTATAAATGTGGGCCATACCATGCAGGTGGGGAGGGAAAAGGGAGAAAAAAAAAAGAAAGAAAAAAAAAATAAAAAGGAAGAAAGAAAAGAAGGAGTTCACCCCAAAGGAATGAAAGACAAAAATGATCTTTATGACTATATAAATCAAGGTGAAGTTTTGTAATGGAAACTAGAACTACCTAGAGTTTAAAAAAGACACTGGGGCAAGGCAGGAGAGAGGAAGAGAAGGTCCCCGCTGGTCATGACTGGGAAAGCAGATTATAACATCAGAGTGGTGGGGAGGGCAAGTTTTGATGAGCTAGGTTACTGCTCCAATTCATTTATTTTTAACCTTACCTGAGGGAGAATCTAGAAGAGAAGAAAGACTGGGAGATAGATAGAGAGATAGATGAAAGACAAGAAAAAAAGGGAGAAAGAGAGAGAGAAAGAGAGAGAGAGGGAAAGAGAGAGAGAGAAAGAGAGAAAGAAAGAGGGAAAGAAAGAAAGAGGGAAAGAGAGAAAGAGAGAGAGAAAGAAAGAGAGAGAGAAAGAAAGAGAGAGAGAGAAAGAGAAAGAGAAGAGAAGAGAAAAGAGAAGAGAAGAGAAGAAGCAGTACGGAGGCAAAGAAGTCATTCAGTAACTTTGCCTCTTTGCGTCCTCTCTTACCCCATTCAGCAGCAAAACAAAACCCAAACAAATAGGATCTTGCTTCAAGCTGATATAGTGGGGAATTTGAGCAGCTCATTTACCAGTGTAAAAAAGTTGAGTAGGAACTACAGACCTGAGCAGGAAATCAGGTGATGGAAAGAATGGCCCCCACTCACCAGCACACAAGTCAGTCAGGGAATAGCTTTAAGCACAGCTGTGACTTTTTCACTGATATCTGTTTCCACCCTATGGGGACAGGTGGAAGTTGTAACTAGGAGGAAGGAGACCTGGGGCTCCTGAGTATTAGGTTTAGTTTGAGCTGCTCTTAGAGGGTTGTATATTGGGAGCACCTGTCTTGTTCCATAGCAAAGGGGGTGGGTCTTGGTAGGTGCAGGGGATCTATCAAGGGACACTTGTGTGGACAGTGCTGGAGGTTCTCACCTTTGTTGAGGATTTTCTTTCCATCAGCACCCTTCAGTACAAAGCAGTGCTGTTGCTTTTTCATTTTTTAATCAGAGGCACAGAAGGTTGGGCACTAACCAATTCTGTGAGTATGGCTCCGTGTCAGAATATATTGTGATTTATAGCATGGGTGACTTACACTTGCAAAAAAGAACACTGACCTTGCTATCACTCTACTCTACCTACCAGGAGACAAGTAGGAGCTGTGTCAAGTCAAACCTTTTTAAATGGAGGGGTGTCCCCCCCATAGGGTGTCCCCCCATAGGGTGTCCCCCACCGTAGGATGTCACCACTGTAGGCGGTCGTCCCCATAGGGTGTCATCATCATAGGGTGTCCCCATCACAGGGTGTCCCCACTGTAGGGTGTCCCCACCATAGGGTGTCCCCACTGTAGGGTGCCATCGTCATAGGGTGTCCCCCCTGTAGGGGGTCAACACCGTAGGGTGTGACCACCATAGGGTGTGACCACCATAGGGTGCCATCATCATAGGGTGTCCCCACAATAGGGTGTCCCCACTATAGGGTGTGTCCCCCCCCCCCAATAGGGTGTCCCCACTGTAGGGTGTCCCCCCATAGGGTGTCATCATCACAGGGTGTCCCCATTGTAGGGTGTTCCCACCATAGGGTGTCATCATCATAGGGTGTCCCCCCCCATAGGGTGTCCCCACCATAGCGTGTCCCCCCCCCATAGGGTGTCCCCCCCCGTAGGGTGTCCCCCCCATAGGGTGTCCCCATCATAGGGTGTCAGCACCGTAGGGTGTCCCCACTGTAGGGTGTCCCCACTATAGGGTGTCCCCATCATAGGGTGTCCCCCCTGTAGGGGGTCAACACCGTAGGGTGTGACCACCATAGGGTGTCCCCAATATAGGGTGTCCCCACAATAGGGTGTCACCACTGAAGGGTGTCCCCACTGTAGGGTGGCATCATCATAGCGTGTCCCCAACATAGGGTGTCCCCAACATAGGGTGGGGACCCCCTCCCCCCCTTTGCCCCCCCTTTTGTTTGGTAAAGAATTGAATAAAAGACTTTATTTGTAGGGACTTTGTTACTGGGGGGAACTGGGAGCACTGGGAGGTCAATGGGGGGGAACTGGGAGGACTGGGAAGGCAAGGTGGAGGAAACTGGAAACACTGAGGGGGAACTGGGAGCACTGGGAACTGAACTGGCAGCACTGGAGGCTGAACTGGGAGCACTGGTAGCTGAACTGGGAGCACTGGGAGGGAACTGGGAGCACTGGAGGCTGAATTGGGCTCACTGATCCTCCCAGCCGCCAGGGGGCGCTGCGCACGGGGGGCGCGGCCTCGCGAGGGGGCGCTACCGTTGGCCACGCCCCCTGGCAGGGGGCGGAGCGGCTCTCCCCCGCCCCGCCATGATTGACAACCCGGCGGCCCAATCACCGCTCGGCGACCCCGCCCCCTTCCTCCCCCTTGCGGCGCAGCGCGCGGGGTGAGGGGCGGGGCCCCGGCCGGGGAGAGCTGCCTTTGACCGACCAATGGGAGGAGGCGGCGAGGGGGCGGCGGCCAATAGGAAGGCGCGGGGGGCGCGCTCGGCCCCGCCCCGGCTATAAAAGCAGCGGCCGGCGGGGTGGGGGCCGCTCCTCGCGCGCACAAGATGGCGGAGGCCGCGAACTGCATCATGGAGGTGAGCGGGGCCGAGGGGGGGGCTTCATTAGGGCTTGGGGGGGCTTCATTAGGGCTTGGGGGGGGGGGCTGTAGGGGTGGGGGGGGCCGGGGCTGACAGTGCCGGTGCGCAGGCTGCACATCGGGAAGGGGGTGCAGCTGGAGTGCCGGGGCGAGGGTGACGTGTGGCTGCGCTGCCTGAGCGATCACGCCCTCTTCGTGCAGAGCTACTACCTGGACCGGGAGGCCGGGAGAGCCCCCGGAGACGCCGTCCACAAGATCTACCCCGGAGCCTACATCAAGGTTGGGGGGGACACCCAAGGAGGGAATCCCCAAGAGGGTGGGGGACCCGGGGTGGAAGGACCCCCCAGGACCGTGTTAAAGGGGGGGTTTGGGTGATGGGTTCCCCAGGCTGGGGGTGGAACGGAGGGACCAGAGGTGGTGGGAGCTCCATGATGATGTACAAGGGGGGTTTGGGTGATGGGTTCCCCATGCTGGGGGGCAGTGGAAGGACCCCAGGGATGGTGGGAACCCCATGTCCATGTCAAAGGGGGTCCCGAGTGATGGGTTCCCCACACTGGGGGTGGAATGGAAGGAGCAGAGGTGGTGGGACCCCCATGCCCACATTACGGGGGATCCCTGGCAAAGAGTCCCCGACAGAGGGACCCCAGAGGTGGAGGAACCTCCGTGCCCATGCTGAAAGGGGGTCTCCGGAGCATCCCCCCGCCCCCAGCCGCTCGGTTGAGTTGTGTTTGTGTCGTCCCCCCCCCAGGTGTTTGACCTCCGCCAGTGCCACCGCCAGATGCAGCAACAAGCGGCACTGCTGCCTCTCTCCTCTTTACTCTGCTCCCCGTGTCCCTCCCTGGGCTTGGACATTAGCTCCAGCAGGCCAGTGCATGGGCTGGGGGGTCCCTGCCTGCACCCAGGATCATCACTCTGGTGCTGAAGTATGTGGTTTGGGTCATGCTGAGCCCTGGAGCCCCCCCATCTGTGCTCCCCAACCTGGTTCTCCCTCCCCATCCTGCTGCTGGGCTGGGCAGTGTCACCTTGTCTCCCCCCCCCTGCACTGCACCCTGTCCCTCTAGCAGGGGCTGGGGGTGTTAAGACCAGGAGCTGAGTGTTTCACCCCTGCTGGGGGACTGGGCATCTCTGACTCCCCTCCCCACCCAGTTTGAAGAAGCTGGGGGAGGGGTCCTTTCTGTGCCTGGGCAGGGGCTGCATTGTCTCAGGCGGCCCCGGTTGGCTGGGGGGGGGGGGGCTGTGAGTGTCCTCTTGGGAGCACTGGGGCTGTAAAGCCTCAATCCTGGGGGGCTGTGTGTGGCCCCTTCATCCTGCTGGGTGTCCAGGGGTGGTGGGGGCTTCCTCTCCCCTCCCCCCCATCCATGGTGTGCCCTGAAGTCCCTCTCCTGGGAAGAGCGGTGTTCCTGGCAGCCCCACTCAGGGGGAGGGGGAAATGGGGCAGTAGCTCTGCCTGGGGAGGGGGGCAGACAGGTCCCCCTGTGCTTCCCCCTGCTGCCTCAGGGCTCTAGTCGGGGATAAATAATGAAGCTGAGCGTCCTGCATGTGCCACATGATGGCACTTGAGATGATCTGTAGTTCCCTGGATCCTCCTTCCAGCCCTTCTTGTAGATGGGTGTCACATTTTCTAAGCTCCCGTCAACTGGGACCTCCCTGGTTAGCCAGGACTGATGATAAATGGTGGAAAGTGGCTTGGTGAGGACTTCCACCAGCTCCCTCAAGTACCCTTGGATGGATTCCATCTGGCCTCATAGACTCACTAGTTAAGAAACATTTACAGCTAACGGCCTTGCCGCTCAGCATGATTTAATCGACAAAGCAATTGTTGTAAGGAGCCTCTAGTCGGTGCATCCTTTTATCTGAAGGATTTCAGTTGCTGTTATTTATCATATCCTGCTTATCTGACACAGTTTTGTCCAAGAACAAATATAACCTAAAGGTATATAAACTCTGCATCTGCCTCATTTGTAGAGTCCATATGCATGGAGGCTGTCGCTTGGCTGCTCTGTGTTCACTCCTATAGCTATAATGATAAACTGCTTCTGTTCTAACCTGATCAAAATTGTATTCTGGTTATTTCTGCAACAGCTATTACTTACTATATCTTGTAGGTACTCTTTCAAGCTATTGCTCTACATGATAGTGCCCTATCCCACAGGTACAACCAGAATCGTTAATTTATCACAGAATCATAGAATGGTTTGGATTGAAAGGAACCTTAAAGATCATCTAGTTCCAACCCCCCTGCCGTGGGCAGGGACACCTTCTATTAATTTCTTTCTAAGATCCAATCTACACCTCTCCTGATGCAACTTCAGGACATTTCCTCTACCATTAGTAATGTGGGAGAAGAGACTGACACCAGTCTCTACTACAACCTCCTTTTAGGTAGTTGTAGAAAGCAATAAGCTCTCCTCTCAACCTCCTCTTCTCTAGACTAAACAACCCCAGTTCCCTCAGCCACTCTTCGTAAGACATGTTTTCCAGACCTCTCACCAGCCTTGTTGCCCTTCTCTGGACCCACTCTAGCACCTCAATGTCCTACTTATACTGTGGTGTCCAAAACTGGGCACAGTACTCAAGGTGTGGTCTCACAAGTGCCGAGTGCAGGGGCACCATCACCTCCCTACTCCTGCTGGTCACACCGTTATTTGTACAGGCCAGGAAGCCATTGGCCTTCTTGGCCACCTGGGCACACTGCTGGCTCATGTTCAGGTGTCTGTCAGTCAACACCCCCAGGTCCTTTTCTGCCTGGCAGCACTCCAGCCACTCCTCCCCAAGCCTGTAGCATTACCTGGGGTTGTTGTGACCCAAGTGCAGGACCTGTCACTTGGCCTTGTTAAACCTCATACAACTGACCTCAGCCCGTCGCCCCAGCCTGTCCAAATCCCTCTGCAGATCCTTCCTACCCTCAAGTAGATTGACACTCCCACTTAATTTCATGTTGTCTGCAAATCTACTGAGGGTGCATTTGATCCCCTCATCCGGGTCATTGATAAAGGTATTAAAAGATAATAAGAAGGTGAAATGCTGACAATACCCAAAAAAAACCAACCCCCAAAGCACACAGAGATTACGGTGACAGTTGAAAGAGACACAGAAAACTCAGAAGCGTCACCAGCTACAACTGGATCAAACCAAAGCTACAGGATGCACAAATATTCCTCTTTGATAATAAAGCTTTCGCAATAGTTTTCCACCTTTTAACTCTAAGTTACAGTCAACTGTATGATAAACAAGTTTGATCTCAGCTCCCCGTCTGCTCTCTCTTGGGGCAGCCCACCAACTCTTGCCGTTGATGTAAAAGCCAGTCAGGTGTGGCTGACTTTGCCTCCTCAAAAAAATCCCTCTTATCTCGTCACAGAAAGATTTCCTACACGTGCCACCCAGAGCAACCTTCGCAGGTCAGTCCCAAGTGCTCACTGTGCGGACCCCTTATTGCTAATCGCAACCTGGAAACCATGACAAGGTGGGAGGTCATCAGGAAAAGGCTGACAACTCAGATCTCAGAGGCTTCAAGCAGCTCTGCTGGAGGAACTGCTGCACACAGCAGAGACACACGCATTTTTGCAGGATGAGGAATGCTGGTTTCCCTCTAACTATGAAAACCATAAGCTCAATTCAAATATTCTGAATAATCTTCCACAAGCTACACTTTCCCCCCCCCCCCCCCCCACACCCGTCACCAACCACCTTCCCGCCACCGCCTGTCCCAACCCACCCCCTGACGAAACCACCACTGGGTCGCGAGCGTTCGGGCCTTGATTTGTGGGGTTGGTTTGGTTGTTTTTTTGTTTTTGCTGCGGTGTCGGGGTTTTTCCAAAGCTTGGGGGGGGGTTTCGTCGCCGCGAGCCCGGCGCGGTGTCTGTGCGTCCCGCTGCGGGAGCGACCGCCTCGGCGGGAGGAAGGGGCTGAAAAACCCTCCGGCCTCCCAGGAGCTGGGTTAAGGGAGAGAGAGGGGAAGAGGAAGAGGGGAAGGGAAACAGAGGGAGGGAGGAAGAGAGGGGGAAAGAGAGAAAGGGAAAGAGGAGAAGAGGAAGAGAGAGGGGAAGAGAGAAAGGGAAAGAGAGGAAGAGAGAAAGGGAAAGAGAGGAAGAGAGAGAGAGGGGGAAGAGGAAGAGAGAGAGAGGAAGAGAGAGGGGAAGAGGGAAAGGGAAAGAGGAGAAAGAGAGGAAGAGGGAGAGGAGAAGAGGAAGAGAGAGGGGAAGAGGGAAAGGGAAAGAGGAGAAAGAGAGGAAGAGGGAGAGGAGAAGAGGAAGAGGGGAAGAGAGAAAGGGAAAGAGGAGAAAGAGGAAGAGAGGAGGAGAAGAGAAAGAAACGGGAAGAGAGGGGGAGTGAAAGAGAGAAAGGAAGAGAAAAGAGAAAGGAAGGAAAGAAAAAGGGGGAAAGAAAGAGAAGGGGAGAGAAAGAAGGAAAGAGAGGGAAAGAAGAAGAAGGGAAAGAGGGGGAAAGAAAGAGGGGGAAAGAAAGAGGGGGTGATGCAGACCAGCAGCAATAAGTTCAGTCCTTTCCAGTGACCTTCTCTCTGTTAGATATTAAACCTGGTATCCTATCTATTCCATTGTGTTTTCTTTAGCTCTGCTTTATCGATCCATCTTGGTATGTTAGGACACTATTAAAAAAAAAAGTTGAATGCCAAATAGATGCTGCTTTTAAAGTCAAGGGTGCATCACTGATCAATCTCAGTCTAAGTTAGTGGTAGTTTGTGGCATATAGTTTGGTGTCCTATTTCTTTGAAACTACAAATATTTCAAGTCCATCTCACTTGAGTAAAAAATGTTTGAGTGTCCATATTTAGGCAGTGAAGCCCTTTGTGAGGTTACTGTGGTATGTCAGTTTATTTCCTGGGAAATAAATATGGCTCAGTACCACACATTTATTCACATGGTTCTAATTCTTGATCTCAAAAGAAATTGTATTGGGCAGTACTTCAGCAGTATTTTACAATAGTCCGATTTTTTTTTTTGAACGTATTGTTTTGCATTTTGTTTTTTGCAAGGAAATGGAAATGTTGCACTTATGCCTGTGTCAAGGTTAGGGTCAGAGCAGTCTGCTAGACCTATAACAGACGCTCTCTGTTAACCCCCCTCCCTTCCCAAAGGGGAAGTGAAAGGGAATAAGGGAGAGAGACTGAGCGATTAGAAAAGGAAACTGGAACAGCTTTAATAATAATAAAATGGAATATTTACAAATATATATAATACCAGTGTCCAGATGCCTCTTCCGCATAGGGTCAATTCGGCTCTTCGTTGGGGGTTCAATTCTGTGGAGATGAGTATTGCTGCTGTCCTGACAACTGCTCAGCCTTTCTCCCACAATGCTCAGCCTGTCTCCCACAGAACACCACTTGTCACTGGTCTCCACTTGGACATTGAACCATTGACCACAACTCTTTGAGTGTGACCATCCAGCCAATTCCTTATCCACTGAGTGGTCCATCCACTAAATCCATGTCTTTCCAATTTAGAGACCAGGATGTCATACGGGACAGTGTTGAATGCTGTGTACAAATCCAGGAAAACGATGACAGTTGCTCTTCCCTTATCATGCCAACAAATTTGTCAGGCACAATTTGCCCTTGGTGAAGCCATGTTGGTTCCCACTAATCACATCCTCATTTTTCATGTGCCTTAGCAGAGCCTTCAGGAGTATCTGCTCAATGATCTTGCTGGGCACAGAGGTGAGACTGACGGGCCTGTAGTTCCTCAGGTCTTCCTTTTTTCCATTTTTGAAAAAGGGGGTTATGTTTCCCCTTTTCCAGTCAGTGGGAACTTCACTAGATTGCCATGACTTTTCAAATATGATGGTAAGTGGTTTAGCGATTTCATCTACCAGTTCCCTCAGGACCCACAGTTGGATCTCATCAGGTTACATGGACTTGTGCAGCTTCAGATTCTTTAGATGGTCTCAAACATAATCTTCACTTACAGTGGGTGGTTCTTCCTTGAGGGGGGAGGGAGAGAGGGAAAGAAGAAGGAAGGGAAGAAAGGAAGGAAGGAAGGAAGGAAGGAAGGAAGGAAGGAAGGAAGGAAGGAAGGAAGGCACTAAAGAGATTAACGTCTTTTAGGACGTTGATCAGTATCAGCTAAGAATATCAGAGTGAGAATAATGTTTTTTGTAATGGAGATAGATGAGGAATCATTTAAGGACAGATAGGTTTGGGAATCTTCAAGACATCCTTAGCACAAGTCATAAATCCAGGATGGTACCAGTAACAACATCAATATGCACACTGCTGCAATATTTCCATAATTCTCCCTGAATAGGGCACAGGAACCTGCTGATGTCAAGAAAGGCTTACAGAGGCAAAAGGGAACTGAGCAGAAGCACCAGCAGCTAGTTCCTATGCTTCTTTTGAAGTGAAAATATTGTTAGGCTAATAGTCAAAAACCCTGTTATAGAGATATCCAGTAAAAGCACCCTAATGCAGCATTTTAATATTCCAAAGAACTGTGTCAATTTAACTATTATGTTTTAACAAATTTTTAGAAGTTGCCACTGGATCAAATTAATGGGTCTAGGGAAGGGACAACAATTAAAACACACATGACCAAAAACAACATTTACCCACTATTTTGCAAAACAAGAATTTGAAAGAAACCCAGGAAAGGTAAAAAGGATATCTTGCAATCTACCTACGAAAGAGGCACCACAGCTAAATCCTCATTGATTTAGCATATAACCGAGAAAACGTTCACAGGAGCCTGAAAATCAGTGTAGCTAACAATCTAGAATCATCAAACCTCAAGTTTCAAGCTAGAGGTTGCAAAGAATAGTCAGGCTGACGAGTTGCTGCTAAGAGACACTAACTAATGAGAACTGGATATTTCTCAGAAACTGAGAAAAAGTTCACAGGAGCCTTAAAATCTGTGTAGCTAACAATCCAGAATCAGCAAAGTATATTCACGGTGAAGAATTCCATCTAAGAGACATATAACGGGAGAAATGGATGTTTCTGATCTACCGAGAAAACGTTCACAGAAGCCTGAAAATCTTAATGTAGCTAACAAGCTAGAGGTTGCAAAGCATATTCAGAATGAAGAGTTGAAGCTAAGAGACTTAAAATGGGAGAATTGGATGTTTCTCAGAACACGAGGAGACGGTCACAGGAGCTTGAAAATCAGTGTACCCAAAAAGATAGAAGCAGCAAAGTATATTCACTGTGAAGAATTCTATCTAAGAGACATATAACTTGAGAAATGGATGTTTCTGATCTACCGAGAAAAAGTGCACAGGAGCCTGAAAATCAGTGTAGCTAACAAGCTCGAGGTTGCAAAGGATATTAATGCTGGAGTTGCAGGTAAGAGACTTATAAAGGGAGAAATGGATGTTTCTGAGCTACCGAGAAAACGTTCACAGGAGCCTGAAAAACAGTGCAGCTAACAAGCTCGAGGTTGCAAAGCATTTTCATGCTGGAACACGCCGCAACACGCCACGCCATGATTCGACACGCCACGACAGACCTCGCTACGCCGTGGCGCTGTGACACAACACACTGCGACACTCCTTGACACGGCACGACACACTGCGACACGCCTTGACACGGCACAACACACTGCAACACGCCGTGATGCACCACAACACGCCACTACGTGCCACGACACGACACGTCACGACACGCCATGCCATGCTTCAACACGCTACGACAGACCTCGATACGCCGTGATGTGACATGTTGTGACACGACATGCCACGACACACCGCAACACGACTCAACACACCGCGACGCACCGTGACACAGTGCGATGCGTCACAACACATCTCGATGTGCCGTGACGTCACGACACGCCACAACATGGCATAACAAGCCATGCCACGCCACGCCATGGTGATGCACCGCAACACACCACGAAACTCCGTGATGTGCCGTGACGCACCACGACACACCACTACGTGCCACAACACGACACGTCACGACACGCCGCACCATGCCTCGACACGCCACGACAGACCTCACTATGCCGTGACGTGACACGTCGCGCCACGCCACGCCACGCCGTGACGCGCCACGCCACGCTGCTATGAGCCACAACAAGACACATCGCGACACGCCTCGACGTGCCACGACAGACCTCGATACGCCGTGACATGACACACCGGAACACGACACACCGTGACACGCCCGGGCAGGGGCGGCGAGGCGGGAACCACCGAGAATACACTTGATGATATCACACACCGTTCCCTCCAGACTGATATAAATCAATAAAGATTTTAAGAAAGACTGCTAAAGGGGGGGGGAGTGGGGGGGGGGGGGGGGGGGGGGGAAGGGAGGGGAAGCCAAGGTCTCATACAAAAAGCAATTTTCACCTTACACGGAACAACACCTCTGCCACGCAAAGAACATACCAAAAAAATCAGCGTATCCCCTATAAACGCTTCATCGTAATTACTGAGACAGCAACAACTACCCAACGTTGCGATCTATCAGAGACAGCTGCCCGCGCCCTGCCAGCTCACTTTAAGAACAGCTTTGTGACAAACAACCCCGCCATGCACGCGCGAGTCTAGTCATGACCACGGTTTCCTCTGGGGCGGAAGGAGCTGGCAACTGAAACCAGAGACACCTACAGAAAGCTATCCAGATGAGACGTGATGCTACGTGGCTCCATGAGAAACACCTCCCGGACAGCTATCTAGGGCCCCCAGGATATAAGATGAGACAAGATGTCAAAGCACTTCGGCTAAGGAGCCCTTACAGCTACCACCGCAGAATTTTTTCTGTGACTTTTTCACTGCACTGCGAGCTCACAGTAGAATTCTAGATCCACCGGGGAGCGCCCTGACTCTGCACGATAGGGAAGCAATAACATAAAAAAAACCGCCCAGGACACGAATATAAGCGAAAGTGGCAGAGTTCCTATTTGGAACTGGTCCAGAGGAAAAGGGCCCTCCTTGGCCATGCCACCTTTCCATACCATGGTTGCCACCTGGGTGGTCATCTCCTCAGACACGCTTCCCAGGGTGTCGCTGGGATGGGCACCTCCTTGGTCCCACTGCCTTCTCACAGCAGGGTGTCACCGGAGTGGGCACCTCCTCATCCACACCGCCCTCCCGCGCCGGGGCCGGTGCCACGATGCCCGCCGGGTGGCAGCCGGTGACGCGGTGTCCCCACAGAGCTGGACCTGGCGGTGCGGGTGCTGCTCTACGCGCTGATCTTCGGGCTGAGCGTCGGCGGCAACGCGCTGGTGGTGGCGGTGCTGGCGCTGAACCGGCGCCTGTGGACGGTCACCAACTCCTTCCTGCTGTCCCTGGCGCTGAGCGACCTGCTGCTGGCACTGTGCTGCATGCCCTTCACCCTCGTACCCAACCTCATGGGCACCTTCATCTTCGGGGAGGCTGTCTGCAAGCTCATGGCCTACCTCATGGGTACGTGGAGGCCGCGCCACGCCGCGCGGTGCCACGCGCGGTGCCACGCGCGGTGCCGCCCAACCCCTGCCGTCCCCACAGGCGTCTCGGTCTCGGTGTCCACCTTCAGCCTGGTGGCCATCGCCCTGGAGCGCTACAGTGCCATCTGCAACCCGCTGCAGTCCCGCGCCTGGCAGACGCGGTCCCACGCCTGCCGCGTCATCGCGGGCACCTGGCTGCTCTCGGCGCTCCTCATGCTGCCCTACGCCGTCTACAGCAATCCATGGAAGTATTCTTGGATGACATATCCAAGGCGAGGGTCCAACTGCCAGGCCCGCTGCTCTGCGAAGAACCATCTCATCTGTCTTTTAGGCAGGACCCCATTTATACCCTAGTTGAGGTGCACTGTGGTCATTCTGACTGGTTGAGGGGACAAGCCCAGACCCTGAGCTTGTTTACTAAGGGGTCCAGACTTCAAGGTCCCAGTTAAGCACTGTGAGGTGCAGCTTAATGGCCGAGGCATCAAACTGCTCTAGCTGAGGCACCAAACTTCTCTGGCACACCCCGTTTCCTTTTCTGTTTTGTCTGTTGGGGGAGCTGCACCTGCCACAATCCACCCCATGACTACAGTCACCAATTGACTGGTTTTCTTGGGGTGGTGGTGCAGTCACATTTTACCTCCAGAGTTACAAGGGGGTGCAGTCCCAGTGCGGTTTCATGCTCATTGTGGATCATCATTGCAATATCCAATATGTGAACACATTTTCAAGGGAGAGATCACCCTTTCCCATTAACACAGATTTCACTATCGCACATCCAATGTGCATTAATTACAGTAATCATCATAATCACAATCAGCATTAAGAAACAACAAATATATAAACACTTTTTCCAAGAAACAGGTCCCCAGCCTAGCAACAATGGCTTTTGAGTCCTTTGCCACTTTCTTCATCTTGTTGCTCTGGTCCTGAAGTGGCATTGATATGTCCAGGATGTGCATGCTACGTTACTGTACCTGGTGCTCCCAGGTGATGCTCACTCGCTGCTTGTTTGCTCAGTGAGCATGGGCTCCCGAAGGGCTTCTTTTATGAGGGGGGGTGTGGTCTCTGTTGGCACGTTTATGCCTCATTTAGATCTGCCACTGGTGGTGCTGGCTCCACCCACATCATCTCAGCAGCCCACCCACAAGCATAGGCATTCTGCTTTCCCAGCTTCAAAAAGTCCCATAAAGAGCTCCTTGCTGGCCCTTTTTGCCACAGTTCCCTTCCTCAGTGTGGACTTACCTGCACTGGAGCTGGTCTCCTCAGCAAGAAATAACTCTTGGAGGCTGTCTTGGGCCCAGCGATCACAACATGATACAGTTTTCGAATTTTGGGGAAATAAGGAGAGGGATCAGTAGAACTGCCCCATTGGACTTCCAGGGGGCAAACTTTGGCCTGTTTAGGAGACTGATGAACAGAGTCCCTTGAGAGGCCATCCTGAAGAGTAAAGTAGTCCAGGAAGTCTGGACATACTTCAAGAAAGAAGTTTTGAAGACATGGGAGCAGGCCATCTCCATGTCCCAAAAGATGAGCCGGCAGGGAAGACCACCAGCCTGGCTGAATGGAGAGCTTTGGCTGGAACTCAGGAAAAAAAGGAGAGTTCATGGCCTTTAGAAGAGAGGGTAGGCACCTCATGAAAACTACAAAGATGTAGTGAAGCTATGCAGGGAGAAAATTAGAAGGGCCAAAGCCCAACTAGAACTCAACCGACATTAAAAGCAGTTCCACAAATGGGGCAGCCGCACCCACCGTACATGTCAATTAAACAGGGTCCTAATGAATCGTTTTTAAGTTTTGTAGACAAGCTCCGCACGGCGCTAGAGAGTGCCCCTGGGCTCGATGCCAATATGCGCATGGTTCTCGGTATGGAATTGGCAACTCAAAATGCGAACGGTACATGTCGCCATATAATAGCCACCCTGCCGAAAACAGCAAGCCTGATAGATATGATAGAAGCTTGTGCAAGGTCACCGATAGTGGAGGAAGAGGAACGTGCGTCGGTACATGCTCGGGCACAGGCACAAGCTCTGATGGTAGCATTAAAGCCTATTATGCAACAAAGGCAAGGAGATCGCAGACTGTTGATATGTTACAGCTGCGGAGGGAAGGGACATGTAAAGCACAACTGTCCGAATAAACAGAGGGGAGGGTGTGGCAGTCACAATTCCAGCAGCGAGTGGAACAGGGGCAGAGTGTTCGGAGAAAACTGCAGCCAATGCAACAAGTTTGGTCATAGGGCAAGTGAGTGTAGATCACGGTTTAAGACAGATGGGACTTGGTTAAATCAGGGACACGGGAGGCAGAGCGCCAGGGGGAGCAGTGCACCGACACAAGCGGCTCCTTAGAGACAGGCTGTCTGGGGAGTCTCAGAGCAGCCACCCGAGGAAGCGCAGGAGTGGACGTGGCAACTGCCATCGGCTACTCAATAGAGGATGAAAAGGTTCACCTATAGGAGGCTATATAGGAGCTCCCGGGTGGTATAGACACCTATAGGTGCCCCTAAGGGGGTTTATAGGGGCCTATAGGAGGGTATATAGGAGCTGCTGGGTGATATAGACGCCTATAGGTGCCCCTAAGGGGGTTTATAGGGGCCTATAGGAGGCTATATAGGAGCTCCCGGGTCGTATAGACACCTATAGGTGCCCCTAGAAGGATTTATAGGGGTCTATAGGAGGGTATATAGGAGCTCCCAGGTGGTATAGACACCTATAGGTGCCCCTAGAGGGATTTATAGGGGTCCATAGGAGGCTATATAGGAGCTCCCGGGTGGTATAGACACCTATAGATGCCCTTAAGGGGGTTTATAGGAGCCTATAGGAAGGGATATAGGAGCTCCCGGGTGGTATAGACACCTATAGGTGCCCCTAGAGGGATTTATAGGGGTCTATAGGAAGGTATATAGGAGCTCCCGGGTGGTATAGACGCCTATAGGTGCCCCTAGAAGGATTTATAGGGGTCTATAGGAGGGTATATAGGAGCTCCTGGGTGGTATAGACACCTATAGGTGCCCCTAAGGGGGTTATAGGAGCCTATAGGAGGCTATATAGGAGCTGCTGGGTGGTATAGACACCTATAGGTGCCCCTAGAGGGATTTATAGGCGTCTATAGGAGGCTATATAGGAGCTCCCGGGTGGTATAGACACCTATAGGTGCCCCTAAGGGGGTTTATAGGAGCCTATACCAAAGGGGAAGAGAAAAGGAATAAGGGAGAGAGACTTAGCGATTAGAAAAGGAAACTAGAACAGCTTTAATGAAAAGGAAATTAATAATTATAAAATGGAATATATACAAATATATACAAAACCAGTATCGAACCCAACCCCCCTGGTGGTAATCACATCACTGTCACCACTGATGTTGCACAGGCACCGGGGGATACCAAGACTGGGCCCCGCAGCAGACGGGAGCTGTGTTCAGGAGCTGGATTCTGGTACCGGATTCAGGAACACACAGACCGAGATCAAAGGCAGAACAGACAGAGTCCTCCTTGGGTATTCCGAGGAAAGAACCAAAAGAGGACCCAAGCCAAGCCAAGCAAAAGCTGGCAAAGCAGTCCAAAAGGGGAGAAGAGCCCAGAGACCCTTCGGATCCCTCAGCTCTATGCCAAATATGACATATATGGGATGGAATACCTCATTGGCCAGCTTAGGGTCACCTGTCCTGTCTGCTTCTCCCTGCAGGTGCCACCTTTCATTTTCTGCACCCCCCAATGTGGTATACAAGATCCAGCAGTGGCCTTGGTCTGAACACCAATCCTTGGTAGTAACTCTACACATGGGGTGTTATCACTGCCAGAAGCAGATACTGTCTGTGAGAACAGGCTGCTACCTTCAGAAAGTGCAGTTAATTAGAAGAACTGAGCGGAAAAGTAAAATTACTGAACAGAATTAGTTCTGTTCTCACTCAAACCAGGACAGCATGGAGAGGGCGGGGGCTTACCTGAATATCACCTATGTGGGCGGGGCTTGACCCGGAGAGGGCGGGGCTTGACCCGGAGAGGGCGGGGCTTGTGAGGGGAGGGCGGGGCCGCGGACCCCAGGCCAGGGCAGAGTGAAGAGGACATGGCTGCTGGCCAGGGTGTGCCCCCCCCCTGCCTCTCGGTAGCCTTCCCTGGAGCCCCGCCGGGCTGGCCACCTGCGGGGCTACCTCGGGGTGAGGCGAGGTGGCCAGGACAGTGGTTTGGAGCCGCTGCTGGGCCCTGCAGCCCCCCCCCATGCGGGGTGCGGTTCAGTACTGGGGGGGGCTGCAGGGCTAATTGTGAGAGTGCTCGGGCTAGCTGCGGGCATCCAGAGCTGATTGGGGAGGGGTCTCTGGACTAGCTGAGGGCATCCAGGGCTAAGCAGAGGTACCTGGGGCGAGCTGGGCGGGCACCTGAGCTAACGGAGGACAGCTGGCAGTGTCTGTGGAGTGCCCGGGACTAGCTGGGCTGGCACTCAGGACTAGTGGGGGACACTCAGGGCTAGCTAGGAGGTGCCTGGGACTAGCTGAGGTACACCCAGGGCTATCCAGGAGTGTCGAGCCAGCCAGGGATACTGGGGGTGAGCTGGGGACACCTGAGCTAGTGAGAGACAGGCAGGGCTAGTTGGGGGGGGGACACCCAAGCCTGTCTGGGGGGAGGCTTAGAGCTAGTTGAGGGCCCCCCAGGGCTAGCGGCACGGTTCTGACCCCGGACACCCCCCCGGAGAACCCCCCGGCGACGGGCCCGGCGACCGAGTTACCCTGGGCAACGGCCCCGGCGACAGCATCACCCTTGGCAACGGCCCCGGCAACCACGTTACCCTTGGCAACAGCCCCGGCGACCCCCTCGGTAACGGCCCCGGCGACAGCATCACCCTTGGCAACAGCCCCGGCGACCACATTGCCCTTGGCAACGGCCCCGGCAACAGTATCACCCTTGGCAACGGCCCCAGTGACCACGATTCTCGTAGCAACAGCCCTGGCAACAGCGCATCGCTGGGCAACGGCCTCGGCAACGGCCCCGGCAACCCTGATTCTCATGGCAACAGCCCCAACAACCCCGATTCTCATAGCAACGGCCTTAGCAACGGCCCCAACAACCACTATTCTCATAGCAACGGCCTTAGCAACGGCCCCAACAACCGCTATTCTCATAGCAACAGCCCCAACACCCCTGATTTTCGTGGCAACAGCCCTGACAACAGCTTTTTTCATAGCAACAGCCTTAGCAACAGCCCCAACACCCCCAATTCTCACGGCAACAGCCCCAACAACCCCGATTCTCATAGCAACGGCCTTGGCAACGGCCCCAACACCCCTGATTCTCATGGTAACAGCCCCGACAACAGCTTTTTTCATAGCAACGGCCTTAGCAACGGCCCCAACCCCCTTGATTCTCATAGCAACGGCCCTGGCAACGGCCCCAACACCCCCTGATTGCCTTTAAGCACGGCGTCTCCTTAAAGGTGGCAACTTGGTCCTTATTTTCTCCTGTGAAAAGCCCCGTCTTGATTTTAATGTTTTTATTGTTTCGTTTCACTTTGCACTATTTCGACTTATTCCTAAACTTTTCGGGCGGGTCGGACTTTGTGGCGGGGGGAGGAAAACGGAACAAATCAAAACGAGGAAAACGACCACACGCTGAAAAAAAACTGAAGAAAACTAAACCTTAAAAAAAAAAAAAAAAAAGGAGGAAAGAAAAAAATAAAATAAAAGAGGAAATCAATAAATGGTGAAGTGTCCCCCGGCCCGAGGCGACCTCCGCGGCTCCCGCAGCCGGGCTCGGGGGGCAGCGCGGAAGATGCTCGCCCCAGACCCCGCCGCCACCCGACTCGTCCCAATTACAGGCACCTTTTAATTGCCGCGCCCGCTTACCGCTTTCCCATTATAGTAGTACATCAAAGAGTTGCCGCCCATGCCGGGGATCGTGTATGCGCAGTACATGGTCCCGCCGCCGTCCCCCTCCGCTCCCGCAACTTTGCGTTTCAAACTCGCGTCTCCCCTTTTTTCACAACAATTCCTCCACTCGCATGTTCCCATCTGGCCGGGCCAGGCGCGCTCGATATGCAAAGCAGGGCGAGACCCTTCGCGCGGGCGCGGGGGCGGAGCCTGCGCGCAACCCCCCCCCCCCGCCCCGCCCGCCCCCCCCCCCCCCCCCCCCCCCCCCCCAGAGCATGTCAGGAAACATGTCACATGTGTGTCATCGTCTGTGGGAGCGTGTCACGGTGTGTGGACACGTGTCACGCGTGTGTCATCGTGTGTGGGAGCGTGTCATGATGTGTGGGAACATGTCACCGTGTGTGGACATGGGGTCACGTGTGTGTTATTGTGTAAAGGAAACATGTCACCGTCTGTAGACACGCGTCATGTGTGTGTCATCGTGTGAGGGAACATATCACGTGTGTGTTATCATGTGAGGGAACACGTCACCGTGCGTGGACACGTGTGTGTTATCATGTCAGGGAACATGTCACCATGTGTGGAGATGTGTCACATGCATGTCCCCATGTGTGGGTGCGTGTCATGGTGTGCGGACGCATGTTACCATGTGTGGATACATGTCACTGTGTGTGGACACGGAACATTTGTGTCACTGTGTGTGGGTGCATGTCAAATACGTGCCACCGTGCACAGACACATGTCCCACGCATGTCACCGTTCATGGACACACGTCACACGCGTGTCACTGTGCGTGGACACATGTCACATGTGTGTCATCATGTTTGGATGCGTGTCACCATGTGTGGACACACGTCACAAGCGTGTCACCCTGTGCAGATTCGTGTCACTGTGCGTGGACACATGTCACACGCGTGTCACGGTGTCTGGATGCGTGTCACCGTGCGTGGACACATCACACGCGTGTCACCCTGCACGGACACAGGTCCCCCACGTGCCACCGCGTGTCAGTGCTGGGGGAGGGTTGGACTCCATGAGCTCCAAGGTCACGTCCAACCCAAACGATTCTGTGATGTCAAGGTACTGTGTCGTGTCATCAGATTGCAGGACACTGTCAGTATTGTTGAATAATAATTTATCTTCGTTTCACCTCCACATTCACAGCCCCAGTTCTGGCAATAGCACCGCTATTCTGGGCCAGAATAGGGAGCATTATTTCTAATTTCTTTTACATTTGAAAAAGGAGCTGAGACTTTTTTTTTAATCCTTAGCTATTGATGCTGAAGCCAAACAAATTTCAGATAATCTACTTGTTATCATCAAAATAGCAATGGAATAAACAGCCATGGGAAGGTGTCGTGACTTTCTGATGCCTTAGGTCTGAGGTAGTTGGCATGAGGCTTTAGACAAACCTGATTAACTTGTAAGTGGGTGAAATTTAATTGTTTGTTGTTGATCTTTATGTGTTGGAGGTCAGATTACATGGTGGAAAAAAATTGTTGTACATAGAATTTATGGCTCGTGTATTAATTTTTCTTTTACTTCAAAATGTGCAGGAGTTTGCATGTTAGTGTGTGAGTGTTGGATAGAGCTGTGCTGTGGTCTAGGCATCTTTAGTTCTGTTTCTTCCTCTGTGATGCTCCTTCCTTCCTTCCTTCCTTCCTTCCTTCCTTCCTTCCTTCCTTCCTTCCTCCCCCTCTCCACCCCCTCCTCCTCCCCCTCCCCCCCCCCCCTCTCCCTCCCTCAATCACTGAATGGTTTGGGTTGGAAGGGACCTTTAAAGATCATCTAGTCCAATCTCCCTGACATGGGCAGGGGCACCTTCCACTAGATGTAATGTCTGAAATGATGCTCGAAGCGCCCCCCCCCCCAACCTGATCTTGAGCACTTCCAGGGATGAAGCATCCACAACTACTCTGGGCAACCTGTTCCAGTGTCTCACCATGCCCACAGTGAAGTATTTTGCCCAATCTAAATCCACCCTCTTTCAGCTTAAAAACACTGCCCCTTGTCCTGTCACTACAGGCCCTGGTAAAAGTGTTTCTCTGTCTTTCTATTAAGCCTCTTTTAAGTATTGGAAGGCCACAATAATATCTCCCCAGAGCCTTCTCTTCTCCAGGCTGAACACCACCAACCCTCTCAGCCTCTCTTCATAGCAGAGGTGTTCCAGCCCTCAGATCATTTTTGTGTCCCTCCTCAGAACCCGATACATCCCACTCTAACATCTCCAGGTCTTTCCTGTGCTGTCTTCCCAGAGCTGGACGCAGTACTCCAGGTGGGGTCTCACGAGAGTAAAGAAGAGAGGGAGAATCACCTCCCTTGACCTGCTGGCCGTGCTTCTGACGCAACCCCGGATAATCGGCTTTCTGGGCTACAAGTGCACACTGCTGGCTCACAGACAATTTTTCACCCGCCAGCATCCCCAGGTTCTCCTCTGCAGCACTGTTCTCAATCCACTCATCACACAGTCTGTACTGATACTTTAAACAGTCGAGTCACTTGGCCATTCTGTTGGTAAACAGTCCAGTTCCCAGCCTGAACTGGAGTCCTCTTCTCCCAGCAGAGGCACTGTGACTGTAAGAATTGAGACTCCACACATCTGAGCATGGTATAAACATTACACTTTGCTTTCCATCACCCTCAATGACAAGGGACAACATCAAAGAGTCAAATTCTGGCATAACTACATGCTTGAAAAGAATATGCTTGCTGAATTCTTTAGAGCACCTAACACTACATATTCCTCAGTCTGGAACCTTAGAGAACACCTCCTTTCAAATAAGGCCATGCAAATTATTTTCATCATGCCCATCCTCAGAACAGGAGGATACTGCAGCACTGGGAGCTGAAGGCTGACCTTTGAAAACTACTTTGCACCCCCAGTTTCAGCACAAGAATCACTCCAACCTCCCTATCTTTCACAGCACTATCTTAAATTTCCAGTCCCTTTGTATCCTGGATCTTTCAAGGCTCCTGCAGGGTGCCATCTTATCAAGGGTGGAATTGAAATAAACAAAGCCTTAAACTCAACACATGAGCAGCACTTCCATTACCTGCACTTTTCCCCTGCCATAATAGGTTGGTCTGAACCAACACAAACACTGCATGTTGCAGCACATCTGAGCAGCTCCCTTATTTCTTCGGAATAAAAACGTTGGGAGCTCCTCTGAACAGCACCTGGACTTTTCACCAGGGATTATTTTAATCCTTTCTTGCTCCCCGCGGGAAACTGTGACAGACAGGAGGACAGGCGAACATAGTCAACGGACCACAGACAAGAGGACAGGCAGCTCGGGACAACGGGCACCAGCCTCGAGGACAGCGATCCACGGACAACTGGCCACAGGCACAAGGACAGCGGGCCACGGACAAGCAGCCACAGACACAGGGACAGGCGGCCATGGACAACCGGACACAGACATGAGGACAGGTGGCCACAGACACGAGGACAAGCGGCCACGGACAACCGGCCACAGGCACAAGGACAAGTAGCCACGAACACAAGGACGGGGACGCCGGACAACTGGCTGCAGACAGGCCAGGCGGCCACGGACGACAACTGGCCACAGGCACAAGGACAAGTAGCCACGGACAAGCAGCCACAGACACAAGGACAGGCGGCCACGGACAACCGGCCGCAGACAGGAGAACAGGCGGCCGCAGACAACCGGCCACAGGCACAAAGACAGGCGGCCACGGACAACTGGCTACAGACGTGAGGACAGGTGACAGTGGGGACACCGAGTCCGTGCCCCCCTACAGGGGGTAGTTACAGTGTCACTGTCACCCTAAGGGGGGTAGTTACAGTGTCACTGTCACCCTATGGGGAGTAGTTACAGTGTCACTGTCACCCTACAGGGGGTAGTTACAGTGTCACTGTCACCCAGAGGGGGTAGTTACAGTGTCACTGTCACCCTATGGGGAGTAGTTACAGTGTCACTGTCACCCTACGGGGGGTGCGCCGCCGCTCCGCGCGCCGCTCCCCACACGCAGCCGCTGCCGCCGCCGCTCCCGCTCCCCCCCCTTCTCCTCCTCCTCCTCTCCTCGGCCCCGTCCCGCCGCCTCCAGCTCCGCCGCAGCCCCGCCGCCGTCCCGGGGCCGCCATGGACACCGGCAGCAAGGTGAGCTCCGCCGCCGTGCCTGGAACATCCCCGCCGCCCCCCTGTTTTTCCTTTTCCCTCCCTCTTTTCCTCTCTTCCTTCCTTTCCTTTTCCCCCCCCTTCTCCTTCCCGCGGCCGCCCGCTCCGAGCTCGTTACACAACCCGGCGGCAGCGAGCGGCTGTGGAGAGGGGGGGGGAGCGGGGGGAAGCGGGCAGCGTTCGGGCTCCTCTTGCCGCGCCGAGTTAACGTCTGCGGGCCGTTTTTATTTCTTTAAAAATCACTACAAAACCCAAGGAAACCGGCCCCGAAACTGCGCAGACCGCGGTTTCAGCGCTTGCAGGAGAAGAGTTTTTGGGGTATTTCCCCCTCCCCCCTCCTCCCGTCGTTTTGTTTTTATTCTTTTTGAGGTGAGAAAAGCCTTTACGGTGAGAAAGACCTTTAAGATCACCAAAGAGACGGGAAAAAAAACCCCACTTTTGACCCCGTTTTGATGGTGGGGAAAAGGCAGCGAGGCTGCCGGAGCGCTGAGGGGGTGTCAGGGCCTCTCTCGGGGGTGTGAGGCCCGGGGGACACTGGGAGGGACCTCCCAGGACAGCATTGGTGCCAGTTTCACCGGTCGGTACCCCCATGAAGACCTTGCGATGGGTTTCACTGGTGGCATCGGCATCAGTGTCACTGGTCGCTGCCACCACGAAGACCTCACGATGGGTTTCATCGGGTGGCACTGGTGTGGGCAGCACCGGTCGCTGCCACCATGAAGACCTCGTGATGGGTTTCACCGGGTGGCATCGGTGTCAGCGTCATCGGTCGCTGCCACCACGAAGACCTTGTGATGGGTTTCACCACGTGGCGTCCATGTCGGCATCACTGGTCGCCACCACCACGAAGACCTCGTGACAGGTTTCACCGTGTGGCATCCGCGTTGGCGTCACCGGTCACCACCATGAAGACCTCGCGACGTCAGCATCGGCGTCACCGGTCACTGCCACCACGAAGACCTCGTGATGGGTTTCACTGCGCGGCGTCAGCATCGGTGTCACTGGTCGCTGCCACCACAAAGACCTCGTGATGGGTTTCACCGGGTGGCACCAGTGTCGGCATCATTGGTCGCTGCCACCGCGAAGACCTCGTGATGGGTTTCACTGGGTGGCATCAGCATCAGTGTCACCGGTTGCTGCCACCATGAAGACCTCGCGATGGGTTTCACTGTGTGGCGTCCATGTCACCAGTCGCTGCCATGAAGACCTTGCGACGTCAGCATCAGCGTCACCGGTCGCCGTCACCACGAAGACCTCGTGATGGGTTTCACTGGTGGCATCGGCATCAGTGTCACGCCCCCGGGGTGGGGCGGGCCCCCCCGGGGGTTGTGCCCGGGGGCCGGGTGAAAGGGCCCGGGCAGGGGGGGGGGGTTGTGGGGGGTCCGCGGTGCCCCTTTGCCCCCGCCGCCGGTGCGCGGTGCCCGTGCCCGCCCCCGGGTGGCCTCGGCTGCCCCCGTGCTCCGTGCTGCCGGGAGTCGCAGCGCTCCCCGGTGCCCCACCACCGCGCAGGAGCTGCCCAGGGGAGTGCTGGAGGCATGTGGCTAGCGGCATCCTGCGCCGAGCACCCTATGCCGGGCACCCTATGCTGGGCACCCCACACTGAGGTGGCCGGTGGCACCCTTAACCGAGCACCTTACACCCCACGCACGCCAGGCACTCCGCACTGAGCACCCTGTATCGAGGTGGCCGGTGGCACCCCACACTAAGCCCCCTGCATTGGGCACCCCACACCAAGGTGGCCAGGGACACCCTGCACCGAGCAAACCGCTGGCTACCATGGCAGGGGTCCCTGGGGGACACAGCCCTGCCGGAGGCACGGGCATGTGCGGCTGAGGGAGGTAAATCCATGTCGATAGCTGCTGTGATAGAGGGGCCAAAGACCCCCGAGGGCCAGGCCCTGTGCCACTGCCCCGCTGCCTGCTGTGCCGCCCCGGCTGGCGGCACCTCTGCTTGCCGAGCGGCTCTGGGAGCAGCCAGCCTTGCTCAGCCCGGCTGCCAGGCGCGCTGTTCCCCCTCGTCAGGGGATGCGTCCAAGTTGTCTACAACGTGTACTAGAACTTCAGAAGCGATGGATTCAAAGCCAACACACGAACCCTGCAGACAAGGCAAGCAGCACCTTGTGAGAGAGGCAGCAGTTGTCTAAATGCTTCCTAAACAACAGACAAACCCAGGCACCTCCACAAGGCCATTGCTGGGAGGGAAAAAGAACAGTCCAACGCGGGATATTTTGTCTGTATTTCAAATTACACTGAGTATTTTCTTGGATGGGAAAGCTGAGTTTATTCCAAAGTTGTGGTGACGGGCAGGAAAGAGAAGACAGCGTCCTGATGGATTGATGACAACGGGGACAATAAATGATCGTAATGATTCGTTCCAACGTTTCATTAGGGTAAAATGAAGTGAATAAGAGGTTGATCAATGGATCCAAATAAATCTAAGAACCTGACAGCCCAGATTTCCTAGGCTTGACAGGACAGTTTGGCACAGACGTGCAGTGAGGCTGAAACTGAAAGACAGCATCCCATCTAGGAGAAGCTCTTCTTGGGCTTACACACTCTACGAGAAGCAAACTCTTTCCAAGAGAAGCCCACATTCGTGTCCAGGGTCACATTCTGCAAAACAAAATCAGTTCTGTGTCCAACTCCCGTGCAAATAAAAAAGGGAGCTTCATCGATGTTGAGTATATTCTGTTACTGTCTCTAGCACATTTGAGAACATAAATAAAATCACTGAAAAAGACACAGAAACAGAAAAGATAAATACGATCTCAACGCCAACCCCGGCTGGCGGTCCCCGGCCGCGGCCTCGGTGCCCCCTCCCCACCTCCCTCGGCCCGCGTTCCCCCCCACGCCCCCTCCCAAAGCAGCTCCAGCTGTCCGAGGGCTCAGATGGGAAGTGCAGGTACGGGGCTGGCTCCCTGCCCGTCTCCCCAGTGTCTGTCTGGTGAAAGAGGAAGCCAGTCCACCTCTGGAATCCTTCACTCTCTCCTCGTTGCCGCTCTGCCGGCGGCTCCCGCGGGGATTGGGGGTCAGCCCCGCTCGCTCGGTCTCTCTTTTTTCCCCCGTGCCCCTCTCCGGTTACAATGCCGGCAGTGTTCCCTGTGAGTCCCCCGCCGCGCGTTAATCCTGCTCCTCTGTCTCCAACGGCCCAGCCGCTTTTCCTGTGCCTCCCGCTCCTCCCGCTATTTGTTATCTCGGACAAACGGAGCCGGCGGGATGGGGAAGGGGCTGCGGGAGCCGCGCGGGACCCCGGCGCTGCCGGATGGAGCCCGGGGGATCAGCGGGGACGTGGCGGAGAGGAGAGCTCAGCCCCGGGCTCAGAGGCCACCTGAAGCGGCCGAGACCTCCCGTGCGGTTTGTCATCCCCGCCTGCCTCAGTTTCCCCAGAATCACAGAATCGTTTGGGGTGGGAGAGCCCTTGGAGCTCCTGCAGCCCCAGCGCTGCCCCAGCACTGCCAGGGCACCACTGACCCCTGTCCCTCAGCACCACAGCTCCACGGGGGGCTTGGATAATTATTTTTGATCTGTATTTTCCATATAGATGTGCATCTCACATGCTGTTGATATTATACAAGTAAACATTAATGAACTATTTGCATATTAATACATTCACTTGATGTGTCTGAGATGTTTTTCCCTTGCATACCAAGTGCAAGGATAAGGTTTGTGGATGATGGCAGACTATCTGTGAAAAATAAAGCCCTGTGTTTCCTCAGAGAATAAATAAAAAGTAGGCAAGAATTGTTCCTCCATAAGCTAATTTAAGAGACCCCCAACATCAGCTTTCTCTTTGCAATAAAGCATTAATAACTTTGTGCTCCTAGATCTTTGGTCTCTTTGCTGATATTACTGAAGAAAGGCACATTAACAGTATTATGGTGTTGAAATTCAAGCCTTTTGACTTTGTAACTAGAAATTAAATATGGTGTTTAATAAAGAATGCATATTTCAGGCATAGAAGATTTGCATTAAGACAACTAAGCTGTAGTTCCAAAGCACTACATTAGCTCTCTTTAATCAAGTTGGTGACAAATATTTTTTACAATATATTTAATAAAGTAGTAGATTAAAAAATAACTTACTCTCAGTATGTATATATTAAAATGGTAAATAATCATATACATATTCTAGAATTACATGCTGTTGCTTTTGGGAAGCTGTTGTGTATTTCATCATCCTTAACATTTTATTTTTTAAAAAGTACCCCGTTGAACTGAGAAGGTAGAGGGTTTTTTCAAAAAATAATATACTTTCAGGCATGGTCACTTTCAGGCACAATCCATCTTATCCTAATTTCAATACCTAAAATACAAGTCTGGATGACTCCCAGTGCAGGGTGTTATTGAGTACTCTGCTACTGATACTGCAGCCCTGGATTCCTCTGATTCAGTGTGAGATATATTTTCAGTTATTTCAAGTAAAAGCTTTACCTTTGCTAGGGGTCTTGTATTAACTGCTTAAAGATTTTTAACTGCTGAGAAAATTTGAACTTTCATCTGGATATTGTCATAAGCTGGACCTCTTTGCAAGCACAGGACTGGTGGAGGACGTGGCAGTTTGAGACTGTCTAGGGAATAGTGATCATGAAATCATTAAGTTCTCTGTTCATAGAGACGTTAGGAGGGGGGGCAGCAATACTGACTCTCTGGATTTTCAAAGGGCAAACTTTGACTTTTTTCAGAGGTTACTTGATAGAGTCCCTTGGGAGTCAGTTTTGAAAGATGTAGGAGTCCAGGAAGGCTGGACAGTTTTTAGGAAGGAGGTCTTGAAGGTGCAGGAGCAGGCCATCCCCACATGCCACAAGTCAAGTCAGTGGCAGAATAGGGAGATTTGGATTACAATCAGGGAAAAAAGGACGGTTTGTGGCCTCTGAAAGAAGGGGCAGATGAGTCATAATGAGTATAAGAATGTTGTCAGGTCACGCAGAGAAATAATCAGAAGGTCAAAAGCAGAACTAGAAGTTAGTCTGGCTTTAGAGGTGAAGAGGCCGTGCTGACGGGGGTTGAGGGGAGTGATAGAAGGGCTTGGTGGGCACCTGGTGCCCAGCCAGGGTCAACCCACCACACCATTTCAATCATCACAGGTCCCAAAATAATTCTTCACATGGAGGAAATGGGAGTTTTAACAGGATTATGCTTTGCTGAAATAGGAAGGTATAACTATACTGGCATTCAGCTGATTACTTGTATCCCCATGGGAGAGGGAGGTTCCACCGCAGGAGACAAGGGAGCACAAAAGATATGATAAAGAGGTAGTATGGGAAGCCTTGAAGCAAGCCTCCCCTCCCCCTCGAAGAGCTCAGAGTATATGTGACACAGGATCCAGAACATACTTGGAGAAGAAGCTGGAGAGGAAAGAGCAATTATTAAGTATTGTGGTTTAACCTCTGCTGGCAGCTAAACATCACACAAGCACTCACCCACCACTTCTCCTCCCCCCTCCTCCGTAGAATGGGAAGGAAAATGAGGAGAAAGAAAAAAGTGAGACCCATGGATTATGATAAGGGCAATTAAAAAACCCAACCCCAAAAAACCAAACACCTCTCCCCCCCAAAAACCCACCACAACAGTAATAATGATAGTATTAAAGATACAATATACAAAGCAAGTGCTAGAAACCATAAAGCGCTACCTGTGACCAAGACTTCACTTTCCCTGCTCCAGCCCCAAACCAGAGCTACACACTGAAACAAGTTGAAAAGAGCCTTCTCCCAGCCCTCCCCTTAGTTGAGGTGGGGGAGTGTGCCAAGGGAGACGAGGGGTGGTTGGCGGAAGGGGATTGCGGGAACGTCTGAGACGTCAACGGCTGGCATTTAATTAGGGACTGGGGGTAATTAAAGGGGTAATTAGCGTCTGCAGTGTTAATTAGCGGCTCCGCGTTAATTACTCTCCCAGGTGCGGACTCTGCCCCGCTCCCACCGCACCCCGCCCGCTCCGGGTGAGTTCCCCGCCCTTCATCGCCCCGCTCGGTAACTAATTACCCTGCTAATTACCCTGCGAGCCGCGGTGGGCGGGGCTTCACCCCCCGGCCCGGCCCTCGGGAGCCAATGGGAGCGCGGAGGGGGCGGAACCTTCGGCCTGCGATTGGCCGAGCGGCGCCCGGCGGGAAGCGGCGGCCGCCATTTTGCGTGCGGGCGGAAGTAGGGAAGGGGTGCTGCCTTCCGCTTCCGGAAGCGGGCGCCACCATTTTGCGGGCGGGAGCGGGAGCGCCGCCATCTTGCGTGCGGGCGGAAGTAGGGGAGGGAGCGCTCCATATCCGCTTCCGGAAGCGGGCGCCGCCATTTTGAGTGCGGGAGCGAGGGGAAAAAAAAGCAAGCCTCCCGTCCGCGGCGGAAGCGGGGAAGGGAGGTCCGGTTTCCGGTTCCGGCAGCGGGCAGCGGGCAGCGGCGAGGCCACGCTGCTGATCAAAGTGAAGGTGGCGGCGGCGGCGGCGGCGGGGCCGGGGGAGGGGCGGCGGGGGTGCCGTGGGGGCCATGGGGTGAGGATGGGCTGGCCAGTGGCTCAGGGTTGGCAGCGGGTGAGTATAGGGGGGGTCATGGCCATGGAGTAGATAGAGGGTTGGACACGGCCATGAGGTGGGCATAGAGTTGGCCATGGCTGTGGGGTGGCCATGAGGTGGGCATAGAGTTGGCCATGGCTGTGGGGTGGCCATGAGGTGGGCATAGAGTTGGCCGTGGCCGTGAGGTGGGGATAGAGTTGGCCTTGGACGTTACGGCGGCCACGGGGTTGCACTGGGGTGGGCACAGTGTTGGCCATGGCGGCGGGGTGGCGATGTGGTGGGCATAGAGTTGGCCATGGCCGTGGGGTGGCCATGGGGTGGATAAAGAGTTGGCCGTGGTCATGGGGTGGCCATGAGATGGCTACAGGGTTGGCCATGGCCATGGGGTGAGTACAGAGTTGGCCACAGCAATGTGGTGGCCATGGGATGGGTATAGGGGGTGATGGGGGTGCTGGTGGGTGCTGGTGGGTGCGGGGGGCACCCGCTCACCTGAGCAGCTCCTTCTCCTTGAGCTCCAGCTGCAGCATCAGGGCGCTGAGCTCCATGTAGAGGTTGTTGGCTCTCTCCAGCTTGCGCTCATAGTGCTCCCGGATGTCCAGCGCGTGCCTGGCACCCGGGGCACGCCTGGCATCAGCATGTGCCCCCCACGGCCCCCCACCGCACCCCACAGGAACCCCCTAGCACCCCCCGGCACCCACCACGCAGAGAGGGCGGGGGGCAGGGGCTGGAGGAGCAGAGGGGGCTGCAGAACCAGGGGGTGGAGGACCAGAAGGCGCTGGAGGAGCAGGGGCAGGGGCTGGAGAACCAGGGGAGGGGTCTGGAGAACCAGAAGGGTCTGGAGAACCAGGGCCTGGAGAACCAGAAGGGTCTGGAGAACTTGTGAGGAGCGGCCGAGGACGCCGGGAGGGTTGTCCTGGAGAAGGGGCTGAGCAGAGACCTCCCGGCCGCCCCCGGGGGAGCTGGGGCCGAGGCGGGGCGAGCTCCGGGGCGCCCCCCCACCCGGTCTGCGGTCCCCTTGGCAGGTCCCTCGCGCGGCCCGGGCCATGTTCGGGAAGAAGAAGAAGCGGGTGGAGATCTCGGCGCCCTCCAACTTCGAGCACCGGGTGCACACGGGCTACGACCGGCGGGAGCAGCGCTTCACGGGGCTGCCGCGCCAATGGCAGGGGCTGCTGGAGGAGTCGGCCCGGCGCCCCAAGCCGCTGGTCGACCCCGCCTGCATCACCGCCATCCAGCGCGCCGGGCAGAAGGTCAGTGGCATCTCCCAGGGGCGGTGGCATCTCCGGGGCAGGTGGCATCTCCCGGGGCGATGACGTCTCCAGGGGCGGTGGCATCTCCAGGGGCGGTGGCATCTCCTGGGGTGGTGGCATCTCCCGGGGCGATGACGTCTCCAGGGGCGGTGGCATCTCCCAGGGGTGGTGGCATCCCCGGGGCAGGTGGCATCTCCCCTCCCAATATTCTCAGTCTTATCAGCTGCCCATGCACATCAGATATGGGGCACTAGTAACAGAGGATTGGGCAGAGGGGGATGGAGAGGAAAATCCATCCGCTCAGTTGCCCAGGGCATGTCAGCCAGCCCCAAGAATTAGGACTAGTGCAACAAAGAAAAAAGAGGAGAGTGATAGTTGTAGGGGATTCACTTCTACGAGGAACAGAAGGACCAATATGTCAGGCAGACCCTTCTCATAGTGAGGTGTGCTGCCTACCTGGAGCCTGGGTAAGGGATATCACTAGGAAAATTCCTAGCCTGATGCTCTCTATGGACTACTATCCATTATTGATCTTCCAGATTCTTCCAGATTCCGGGGCACAAGTCCTCTTCTGTTATTCCAACTGATGGCAGAGACATTGGATTAAACATCTGAATACAGTCTTTTAATACATGGCTCCGTGAATGATGTCACCACCATAAATTTGGGTTCTTTGACAATGATATGATCTACACAGCACCAGAGTTGTTGACACCAAGCAGAAGACACCTCTCTAAGAAGGGGGAAGAGGATCTTTGTGGAGGACATTGCAGGGCTAATTGACAGGGCTTTAAACTAGATGTGAAGGGGGAGGGGGACAATGTCACAAGGCTTCCATGTGGCAAGCCATGGGAGGACACAACAGTGTGGGAGCAATGGGGGACTAGTAAGGGCTCTCAACCTGCTGCCCAAAAGCATGCTGGGGACAAAATAATCATACCACAATACACGGCAGACTTTGTAATCCACCCCAACACTTCCTCCTTCAAAATTCCCAGCCATTATACCGAGATCAAGAACAGTCTCTGTTACCTGCTTATCTCTGTTGCAGTATTCCAATAGCACATTGTAACTTTTAGTTGGTAGGGGGTTTGATATTTTGAATGAAAATGGTTTGTGTCTTATGTCATTTTTACTGCTCGTCTGCTAGGGAAAACAGGAACCAGGAGGCAACAGCCATCATTCCTGTAGACTGGAAAGTAGCATTTCTTACGTAGTTATCTACGAGTACACAGGATCTTAGTTTCCTTTATTTTAGCAGCCACTAGCACTGAAAAAAATGACTGTATTGCAAATGAACATCAAATGATCAACAATTCCCAGCAGCTAAGATTCTGTCATGTATACATAAACAAAGCACTTCTGAGATCTGTGAAGTCTTTCTAGGTTTTGCTGTCCAAATGTATCACAGGAGGATCTTAAAAGACGAGGACAAACAGAAATCCGGACATTGTTCTGAAAGTTGTCTCTTTGATCATAGTCTCTCAAAAGGACATAATACTCTCTTTTGGGTTTGGTTTGGTTTTGCCTTGTCACATACTGATGATCACTGCCCTATAATTTCAGGCTATTGGTTCTTTCCTTTTTTTCTTTGCAGTATCTCCTCATAGAGTTAGAGAGGGAACTGCCAGTCTTACAGTTTGACCTAAGACTTCTACCCTATCAAATCCTTAGCACCCCCCCCACCCCCCCCCCCCCCCCCCCGGCCCCTTCTGCTCCGCTTCCCCCCCCCCCCCCCCCCCCCGGGGGGGGGGGGGGGGGGGGGGGGCTGATCCTGCCGCTGCTCTCGATCTCTGCTGGGACCCCCCCCCCGAGCCCTGATTCCCCCATCCAGAGCGTCCTGTCGCCAACACGCTTGGCCCAAGCGGCCGCTGTCGCGATCTGATCCCGTCGGAGCAGAGGCAGCCAGGGCATCCCCCGACGGGACCCGGCACAGGCCGGGCCGCTGGTTCCAGGACTCTGTCGCGACAGGGACCGAGGTCTCCGGGATCGTTCCCGCCCTTCCAGAAACAGGCTCGGGGGAGAGAGTCGGTACCGCTGCCGCGACGGCGGGTACCGGCCCCGGGCCCGGCTGGAAGAGCGGGGGGGTCCCGACGGGGATGGAGCCCCTTTTACCGGGGCCACAAATCGGCCCCGGCCCTCGGAGGAGGCTTGAAAAGCGCGTCCGGTCACCGCCTCCCCATCACCGGGTAAGGACCGGAGGCAGCAACCGGTCCTCCGGTCACACGGACGGGCCAGGGGCCCCGGGCCCGGGTAGCACCGTCAGCTCCCGGCCTGGGGTTTGCAGAGCACGGGGCTCCCCGGTGCACGGCTCCGAACGGTCCAGAGCTCCGGGGTCCCCGGTTCCGAACGGTCCAGAGCTCCGGGGTCCCCAGTTCCCCGGTGTACGGTTCCAAATGGTGCAGATCTCGGGGACGAGGGCGCGGGGACGCCTGGCCCAGGGGCCACCCCTCAGCTCTGGCCTTTAAACCCCCCCTGGTGCCACCCCAGGGTGCCCGGCCCCCGGCCCCGTGCCCCGGATTAGGCGGCGGGCACGGCGGGCGGCACAGAGCCCCATTGTCCCCTCCGTGGCTGGCCGGGGGGAGGGGGGACGGGGACAACGGGGACACGGGCACCTCGCGCCAGGCGCTGGCACCCTCGCCATGAGCCGGGCTTTGCACCCCCGGTCTCGTCCCCGTCCCCAGCGAGGGACGGGAGGGAGGAGACGGGGACCCGGAGCGGTGGCTCGGTGGGTCGGGGTGTCCCCCGTCCCTCTGTCCCCAAGCCGGGCACGGCCCCGCCCTGTCCCCCTGTCCCCAGCATAGCGGAGCTGCCAGGCCGCACGTCCCCCGGCTTAGCTCCAGCTGCCCACGGCGTCACTGTCACCGTCACCGGCAGGCACAGAGCCACCGGCACGGCCACCGCGCCGCAGAACCCTGCGCACCCTGCCACCCGCTCCCTGTCACCCACCCACACCCTGCCACCCGCTCCCTGTCACCCACCCACACCCTGCCACCCGCGCCCTATCAACCCACCCACACCCTGCCACCCGCGCCTTGTCACCCACCCACACCCTGCCACCCGCGCCCTGTCACCCACCCAAACCCTGCCACCCACAGCCACCCAGCTACCCCCCAGCACACACCCCCCCCCACGGCCACGGCCACCCCTCCCCGGCGTGGAGGCGCGGGGGGGGGGGGGGGGGCGGGCGGGGGGGGGGGGAGGGGGGGGGGGGGGGGGGGAGGAGGAACTGGGAGCTGGGACTGGGAGGAAAAAAGGGCCAAAAAAGCCGGTGACGAATTCAGGGGATCTTTCCCCCGAGAGGAACCGACGCTTCCCGGGGAACCTACAGCCGGAGCCGAGCACAACCGGCCCACTTTGGGTGTTTCCGGCAGCGGGAGGAGCCCCAAAATCTCCCAAAATCCCCCCAAATCCCCCCCGGGGTTTTGCCGTGGGGCGAAAGGGCGGCAAAGAGGTGACGTTTTCCTCAGGGGGGGGAGCCCCGGAGGGTGTCGCGCGACAACCGGTCACAGATACAACCGGTCGCAGATACAACCGGTCGTGGATACAACCGGTCGCCGTCACCCCGCCCCCTCGCTCAGCCCCGGGGAGCCAAAAGAAAAAAAAAAAAGCTCAAAAAGAGTCTTTTTTGGTGAACTGAAAGCACCCGAAGCCGGGGCTGTGGGGGAGGCCGGGTGTGGGGCGGTGTCGTCAGGGTGTCCCGCGCGCCCCACGGTACAGTCGGTCGGCGTCAGGCGGCGCGGCGGCCGACGGGAAGGGAACCGACGTCCCCTCGCTCGACGTTCAGTGCCGTCGACCGGCCCCGGGGAGGGGGAAACCCCCCCCACCCCCTCCCCCCGTGTCCGACTGTTCCCGTTGCCTGTCCTTGGATTTTTGGGGGGGGGGGGGGGGGGAAACCCCCTTTAAATAACATCCCTAACTAACCCCCATTACTTAGCATCCCTAATTATCCACATTCTCAACTAACCTCACCAGCAACTAACCCATTAATTAATCTCATCGTTGACCAACCCATCGACCTCCTTATTAATCCCCTTAATTAACCGCTTAATTAACTTCACAACCTAAACCCAAGTAATTAACCTCACTAATGAACCCCTGTTAATTAACCTCACTAATTAACCACGTTCTTAATTAACCTCATCAGCAACTAACCCATTAATTAATCTCATCATTGATTAATCCATCGACCTCCCTAATCCCCTTAATTAACCCATTAACTACGCTACTTAACCCCATTAATTAACCTCCTTAATTAACCCCCCTTAATTAGCATCACTAATTAACCCCGTTCTTAATTAACCTCACCAGCAACTAAGCCATTAATTAATCTCATCATTGACCAACCCATCGACCTCCTTATTAATCCACTTAATTAACCCATTAATTAATCTCCCTAATTAAACCCCATTAATTAACAGCCCTAAGTAACCCCCCTTAATTAGCATCACTAATTAACCCCGTTCTCAATTAACCTCATCACTAAGCCATTAATTAATCTCATCGTTGACCAACCCATCGACCTCCTTCTTAATCCCCTTAATTAACCCCATTAATTAACAGGGGATATTTAGGGAGGGGAGTGGGCGGGGCCTTCGCTGACCCCGCCCCCTTTTCCTCGCCGCCCAATAGGAGGGTCAACGGGTGAGCCTGGCCAGGCTCAGCCTCGAGCCCACCCGTCAAAATGGAGGCGTTGCCAGGTGGCCCCCCAAAGAGAACAGTCGGCATCCTGGGGAGTGTTGGCGGCAAACCCCAGGCTCCAGGGAGATTCAGATGACCGACCATCGCTTCCTGAGGCGGCAAGCTGCACTCTTACCTGCTGAACTTCGTCTACCCCCTCCCCTGTGGGGCTCCCCCTCCACTTCAGATTGATTTGATTCCAGCTTGCCAATCATCAGAGCCGAAACCTCCCAGCTGCGAGAGTCACAGGACAATTTCTGCCAGCAGGGTTGCGGCCCGTGTACCAGAAAACCCCCCTTCGCGGCATCACCTCGCACCCCAGCTCCTCTCTGGCACCCGCAACCCACCGAGAGGCAGCGGAAGCGCCCGCGAGGTGTAAAATCCCGTAGTTTCTTTTTTTAACGGAGGGATTTTCCGGATGAACCGCGGTTACTCATCACTTCGGAGGGACCTCCCGCAGCCGCGCCGGGCTGGGGAGGGCTGGGATAGGAGGGCGGGCCGGGCCTGGGCCTGGGCCTGGGCCTGGGCCGGGGAGGAGCGGGGCGGGGCGTGGCGCAGCGCCTTAGCCTTTCGGTTTCGTACTTGGGAGCTCCTCAGACGAGCTCCTCGGGCAAGTGGAGATGAGGTTGGCGGCTTGGCTGGAGCGGCGCCGGTGCTTTGCGCCCCTGCTGGGTAAGATGTACACGGTGTGGGGAGCCAGGCAGCCTCTCTACCTGCAAGAAAGCACATTCCACCAAAGAAACTCCTAACACACATGCAGCCTGTCACTGTGTCACATCAGGGCACTTCCTAGCTCCCCTGCAGCCTCTTCACAATAACTTCACTCAGCTCCTTCCAAGAAACCCCTCCAGGGCTCCTCACCTCTGCCTCTTGCTACAGAAATTATACTCTCCCTTTCTTTCTATTGTTTCTCCTCTTGAACGGAAGAAAACACAGAGCCAGGATGTTTCTCCTTTTTACTTAGCTGATCATTTTGCTTATGCCTGTTTGGAACAGGAGCAAACTTCTACTGTGTCAAAACAGTGGTGGGAAATCCCCTGTAACTAACAAAGAACATTCTCAATGATAATCCATGGTCTGAATTTTGACATTGGGCAGACTTCATGGTAGTCATCTCTCTTGTCTTTTATCTTTGTATTCTCTTCTCCACAAAATGTGTGGACATGAAACATTATAATGAACAGGAGAATATTTTGCAGGGAGCAGGAAGATTTTGTTGATCCTTTTTAAGGGAAGATTTTAAATTATTTGAAGTGTACATTGTAAAAGTCAACTTTAATAGATGTGTTGAATAAATTATTTTATTTTGAGATGAAGGAGGAATAAACATAGATTGGAATGACCTTTGGACATCATCCAGTCCCCACATAAAGTTAGGATAACTTCAAAGTACCCTCCTGGAGATAAAGGTTGTCACAAGGCATGTGGAAGATTCCCCTGCCTCTCCTGTGGGGGGGGCCCAGTGGCGGGGGGGGCCCAGTGGCGGGGGGCGTGGCTTAGACCTGTGCCGGGGGCGTGGCCGAGCGGTAGCCCCGCCCCCGGCGGTGAGGTCGGGGCGCGGCGCGGCGCGGGGCGCAGAGCAGCGATGAGCGCGGGCTGAGGCGGCCGCCTGTGGGGCGGAGGGCGGGAGGGGGACGCGCACACACAACACCCCACCCCCCCCCCTCTCGGGGAAACAGCGGCCATGGTGGCTCACGACGAGCTCGGGGGGCTGTTGCCCATCAAAAGGACTATCCGGGTGATCGACGCGCAGAACCAGTCCTTCAGGGAGCAGGAGGTGAGGAGGAAAGCGGGGCGGGGGGTGGAGGGAAGCGGGGTTTGGGAGCCCCTCACGCAAACCCCCCGTTCCCGCGCAAACGCCCCTGAGGGAACAAGGAGCCGGCTGCTCTGCCTGCTGAGAGGCAGCTCCGGAGCGAGGTGCAGGCAGCGGTTTCGAAACGTAGATTTAAAGGTTTTTTTTATATACGTACGTCTTATATTTTTATTTCTACCGAGTTCTCAGGCGCTGGAGGAGCGGGGCCAGGCTCTCAGCAGCTCACCTGGCCCCGCTCCTCTCAGCGGCATCGCCATTAAACACCCGCCTGTTGCTCTCTGCCGCCTTTCCACTGACAGTGGGGTTTTTTTCCTATTAGGGTGTTTATTTGCTGCATAAACCTCCCCCCCCCGCCCCCCCCCCCACCAAAAACCGCACCAAAAATCCCCGAGAAACTCCCCAAAACTCCTCAATTTCCCACCAAAATCGGCCCCAATTTCTCACCAAAATTTGCACCAAAATCCCATCCCAAATCCCCAATTTCCTCCTAAAATTTGCACCAAAACCCCACCAAAACTCCCCAATTTCCCACTGAAATTCGCCCCAAAAACCGATCAAATTTTGTACAAAAATTTGCACCAAAATCCCGCCAAAAATCCCAAATTTCCCCCCCAAATTCGCTGCAAAACCCACCAAAAAATCCCCAATTTCCCCCCAAAATTCACAGCAAAACCCACCAAATTTCGCACCGAAAACCGCACCAGAAATCCCCAAGAAACTCCCCAAAACTCTTCAATTTCCCACCAAAATTGGCCCCAATTTCCCCCTGAAATTCACGCCAAAAACCGCACCAAAAATCCCCGAGAAACTCCCCAAAATTCTTCAATTTCCGATCAAAATTCGCACCAAAATCGGCCCCAATTGCCCACCAAAATCTGCACCGAAAACCCACCCAAAATCCCCCAATTTCCCCCCAAAATGGGGCTGGGGGCTCCAAAACCCCACAAATTGCCCCCAAAATGGGTCTGGGGGCTCCAAAATTCCCCCAAATTCCCCCCAAATTGAGTCTGGGGGCTCCAAAATGCCCCAAATTGCCCCCAAAATGGGTCTGGGGGCCCCAAAATCCCCCAAATTGCCCCCAAAATGGGTCTGGGGGCCCCAAAACCCCCGAGGGACAAACTCCGCCCCTAAAGCCCCCTAAGTCCCGCCCACAAGGTCCCAGACTGGGGGAACCGGTGCTCCCAGTGCTCCCAGTATGGGGGAATCCAGTGCTCCCAGTGCTCCCAGTATGGGGGGAACCGGTGCTCCCAGTGCTCCCAGTATGGGGGAATCCAGTGCTCCCAGTATGGGGGGAACCAGTGCTCCCAGTGCTCCCAGTATGGGGGAATCCAGTGCTCCCAGTATGGGGAAACCAGTGCTCCCAGTATGGGGGAACCGGTGATCCCAGTATGGGAGGAACCAGTACTCCCAGTCTGGGGAACCAGTGTTTCCAGTATGGGGGGAGCCAGTGCTCCCAGTATGGGGGAAACCAGTGCTCCCAGTATGGGGTCAATAAGCACTCTTAGTATGGGGGAACCAGTGCTCCCAGTATGGGGAACCAGTGCTCCCAGTACGGGAGAACCAATGCTCCAAGTGCTCCCAGTCTGGGGAACCAGTGCTCCCAGTATGGGGAACCGGTGCTCCCAGTACGGGAGAACCAATGCTCCCAGTGCTCCCAGTCTGGGGGTACCAGATCTCCCAGTGCTCCCAGTCCAGCCCCCCCCAGTGCCCCCAGTGCTCCCAGTCACTCATTAACTGCTGGTGTCCCGACCCCGAGTTAATTGGGGCCTCGTTACCAGCGCCCGGGGGCATTGTGGGTAATGATTAAACCCCTCCCCCCACCCCCCGCGGGGGGCACAGAGGGACAACCGGCATTGGCACTGGTACCAGCACGGGGCGGGAGAGTGGCCCAGCCACCTGTGGGCTGGTGCCGCCGCCTGAGGAACAGGGCAAGGGAGCCATTGTGTCTCCTGTCATGAAAGAGCTCTGCCAGCAAGGCTCTGGCTGAGCTGACCAAGCTTCCACAGTGAAGAGGCTCCACCTTGTTCCCCAGGGCTGCTCTGATGGCTCAGGGTAGGCAGAGGCACTGGGCTGCTTTGGCACAGTGTCCCCTCATCCATCAGCCTGCAGACTCTGACCTGGGGCTCCATCCAGCCCCAGCTCGGCCCAAGGACCATCAGGAGCCAAGCACAAAAACACTGGTGGAACAGGGACTGTGCCATGGGGTGTCTCCCAGAGGTGCATGTGGTGTGGCCACCTTCAGCAAATGGACACCCAGGGCCGGGGGGTGGAGGCAGCCACACACTTTGGTTCCCCTCTGGGTACAACACAACCCCCAGCAGCGAGACACAGGCTGCCCCATGACTCCCGTGGGAGGAAGTGGGGGTGGGGAGAGGCTGTAGGCCTTGATCCTGCCACCTCCAAGGGAGCCACAAGGTGTTAGGACATAAACCCTCTTGCCACATGTGCCTGGAGCTGTCAGCCACGTCCAGAGCAACCTGAAGGTGCCCCAGGAACACACGGCCAAGGCCTTGGTGGCTGCCATGGAGCACTGATGTCCATCACAGAGACAAGAGGCGGGGGACAGAGCAGCTAGTGGTGTTGCAGGTTTTCCGGCCTTTTTGTTTGTTTGGTTTGGCTTTCTGTCATTTTTTTGTTTGTTTGTTTGTTTGTTTGTCTTTCCCTTGAGCAGGTAGCCAATATTCTGGGGCTTATGGGTTGTTACCATGGCTAAGTAAAATAACTGATGGAGCTTAGTTATTTTGGGTTCAGTCCTGTTGATTTTTATGACCAAGTAAGATGGCCTTATCAATCCAGAGGAAACAATTTGCGTCTTTTCATTTTCTAGCCAGCATTTTCATCTAGTACAAGCACTACTTCACAGTTGTTTTGGCCCCAGTGAAAATTTTGTCTCTTCTGTCTCCCTATTGCCTTTTTCATCCTTTCACATATAAGCACACAGCATTGCACGGGTAGCATACAAGTAATACAGCTCCCAGGTATTTTACACAGCTGCAGGGAACTTACTCTGAATTTGTTCTCAGGTGTTTTATTGAAATCCTGTTTGAGAGAACAAATTCAATTTTTTCAGCCACTTTTACTCTGTTGTTTTAAACGCTTCCATGTTCAACCAGGCTGAGAAGTAGATCCGCAGCTATCAGTGACGTTAAGTCATTGCTCATTTAACAAAGGCAAGAAGACAGGCAGCTTTCACCTTTTTCCATCACAATAATTGTCAAATTCTACTACTATGAAAAGTAAGATGGAGTCAGTGACGAGTCAGTGAGATTATTAACACTGCTCGAGGAGGTACAGCATGTATGCTTGGTGGGACAGAAGAATGAAACCGAATAACATCTTAGCTATCATAACCCACAACTCTTTGAGTCTTATTCTCTCCCTGCGTGCGGTGCTGACAGGGGTTGGGAGGAGTGATAGAAGGGCTTGGTGCGCACCTGGTGTTGTGCCAGGGTCAACCCACGACAGAGCCTTTTTGGCGCCCAATGGGGAGCACGAGCAACTGCTTGCTTTAGATATTAGTAGCAAACTCCTGTGCAGGCCACGGAGTTTACTTGCGCAACTTATCTGGTGTTTTGTTAACATGTTTACCGAAACACTCTCTCTTGCTTTGCTTTTGCACTGATAGCTTCAATGTGCTGGGGAAGCTTCTGTCTCGGGAGCACCCTGGCACAAATAGTAACGATGTGTTTCATGCTGGCATCAGTGGCTTTGCTGTGTTGGGGAAAAAATGACTGAATACATCCCCCTCTCTCTACCGGAAACTGATGTAGATGATTTTATTGTGCATGCTCCCGTGGTCCTCGTCCACCCTTATATGAGCTTCTTAATACTACTAATCAATAACATTGGCCTAATCCGGGTTGTCTGTAGTCTGATCCCAGTTTGGCCTGAGAGAAGACAGGTCTGAGGTGGGGTGACACCAAAATGTCTCCTGAGACGGCCTGTCCCTGGGTGGCAAGGGGTCTGGCAGAATATGGGCAGGTTCCTAGGACGGTTGTCACATCCTGTAGCCTGGGACTTTACCCTCGAACAGGCAAGCAACCCTGTCAAGCTGACACAACATCTAATCGGAGGTGGGGGGGGGGGGGGGGGGACCCTGGCTTGCCGTGGGGCAGTGCCCGCTGGGGGCAGGTGGCGGTGGCGGGAGGGCGGACTGGCCCCTTGTGACCGCCGCGGCCGCAGGACGATGGCCGGGCCCGGCCGCTGCCGCTTGGCCCCGGGCGGATCCCGGGGGGACCGCGCAGCTCCCCAGCTCCTTATCCACCTTCCTCGCCGTGCTCCGGTTTTTCGGCGGCAAGCGCGGAGCAGCCTGCCCGCGCTCCCCGGGGCTCTGGGGCTTACGCGGGACCGTTGCAGAAAAAAAGGCTGAAAACGCCGCGAGTTTCACGAATAAGAATTTATTTTATTCCTGCGGTATTGGCGCGACCGGCAGCGATGGGCGGGACGGTGCAGCGAGCCGGGCACCGCCGGGACGCTCTCGCCAAACGCCGGCGGCCTCCGGACTCGTGGGGCCAGCCCTTGGGCCGCGGCCCGCACCGCGGAGCCCAGGTCCGCGGGAGCGGCCCGCGGGGTCCCCCTGGCTGGGCTCCCCCCTAGACGAGGCGCTCGGGGAGTGGGCGGAGCCGTCGGGGGCGAGCAGCTCTGCCCGGCTCCAGGGGCACGGTCTCGATCCTGGGAAACTGCAGCGGGGGCTCCGTGGGGCTGTCACGAGCGCGCGGGCCTGGCAGCACCCGCGCCTTATGCAACGGCCGCTGCTCCGTGCCGGGGGAGGGGGGGTTCCCGGGGCTGCTCAGGTTACCCGGCTTGCCGCTGGTTTGAGTGAGAAAAGAACGAATGCTGTTCAGTGATTTTACTTTTCAGCTCAGTTCTTCTAATTAACTGCACTTTCTGAAGTTAGCAGCCTGTTTTCACAGGGAGTGTTTGCTTCTAACAGTGATAACTCCAAATGTTTAGAATTAGTACCAGGGATTGGTGTGCAGACCAAGGCCACTGCTGGATCTTGTGTACCACGTTGTGGGGTGCAGAAAGTAAAAGACTGCACGTGGAGGGAGAAACAGACAGGACAGGTGACCCTAAGCTGACCAGTGAGGTATTCCATCCCATATATGTCATATTAGGTATAAAGCTGAGGGATCATGAGGGTCAAGCCCTTGACTTTGCTTAGGCTTCTTGGTTGCTTCTTCAATGGCTGGCATCCAAGGAGGACTCTGTCCATTCTGCCTTTGATCCTGATTTGTGTGTCTCTGAATCTGGTACCAGAATCCAGCTCCTGAACACAGTTCTTGTTTGCTGCTGGTCCCCACCTGGAACTTTCCTGGTGCATGCTGCACATCATCAGTGGTGATGGTGACATAATGGCCCTTGTGCAGGGGAGTTGGGTTCGATACTGCTTTTTTATGTATTTGTATATATTCCATTTTTATTATTTTGTTCTTCATTAAAGCTGTTCTAGTTTCCTTTTCTAATTGATAATTCTCTCTCCCTTATTCCCTTTCTCTTGCTCTTTAGGGAAGGAGGGACGTTAACAGAGAGCCTCTGTTATTGGTCTAGTCCACACTATCAACCTCCAACTCAACACTAACCACAAATACCAGAACTCAACAGCAACCAAGTCCAAAACTGCCTCCAAGACAACAGCAACCAAGACCACACCAACACAAACCAAGTCCACACTGCCTACAAGA
>WUAM01010367.1:4758137-4855276 GCA_024336885.1 Actenoides hombroni | reverse complement strand
CAACACCTACTCCAAACTGACTCTCACAACCAACAGGGAAAAAACTCAACAACAATGATCAACAACTCCAAACTCCCACACTGCCTACAAGACAACACCTACTCCAAACTGACTCTCACAACCAACAGGGAAAAAACTCAACAACAATGATCAACAACTCCAAACTCCCTCCAACACAACACTCACATAGGCCAAATAACTCAGCAACACACTCAAAACTCCTGCCACACTCACCTACTAAACAGACACCTACTCACAACATTAGCTAAAGACAACCAAAGAAACACTAAGAGACCAAGGAACACAGGCACCAAAACAAACATCACCCACTACTTACCCCATACTCCACTACTGGAGGAGAGAAAGAAAGACACAAACACAACAAAAATGCTTTATTAACAACATTGGAGCTTGTGTCCTCTTTGTGAGTCAAAGTCCTTTATTAACACATTGCAAACAACAGGGGGGTGCACATCTTTAGGACAACTTCACTACAACTGTGGCTGACAGATGAAGACTTTATAAGCTGAGTATATCTTCATGTTTCTGAGCAAGGTAGAAAGCGTCCTTAGGTGAAGGTAAAGCTTCCTTCAGACAATGAGATAGAAGCAGAAAAACATGTTCAATGGGAAGAGTTGCAGATAATGTATTTATAAGCTCAGGATATCATGATGTTTAATTGTAACATAGAAAGCGTTCATATAAGAATGTACAAGTTTCTGTCTAAAACGAGATACAAACCGAAAAGATATTCAGTGGGAAGAATTGCAGATGAAGAATTTATAATCTTAGTATATCTTCATGTATCTGAGCAAGTTAGAAAGCTTCCATAGATGTAGTTGAAGCTTCCTTCAGACAATGAGATAGAAGCAGAAAAGCATATTCAGTGGGAAGAGTTGCAGATAACGTACTTATAAGCTAGGAATATCATGATGTTTCTCTGTAAATTAGAAAACGTTCATTCTAGAAAATAGACGTTTCTTTAGAAAAAGAGATACAATGTGAAAATCATACTTAGTTGCCTGAATTGAAGATAATGTATTTATAAGATAGGGATATCATGATGTTTATCTGCAAGTAAGACACCGTTTATAGCAGAAGATGTTCTAACAGGAACGCTACGTTACAATTCAACATCATGATATCCTGAGCTTATAAATATATTATCTGCAACTCTTCCATTGAACATGTTTTTCTGCTTCTATTTAATTGTCTGAAGGAAGCTTCAACTTCATCTAAGAACGGTGTCTGGCGCAGGGCGCCGTTGTGGGGGAGGGAGGGGATGAGGAGGGGGAAGATGATGAGGTGGGCGGGGCCCGGGTCGGCGGGGCGGCGGAAGAAGGGCTGGAGGGCGGCGGGCTCCTTGGCCACGCTGACGCAGAGCTGGTTGAGCAGCAGCACCAGGCTGTTCTCCAGCGGGGCGGTGGCGGGCCGGGCGCAGAGGCCGAGCAGGCGCAGCAGCGGGGCCAGCACGGGCTCGTGGCGCAGCAGCGGCTGCCGCGCCTGGCTCAGCAGCATCTCGTACAGCTTCAGCTGCTCCGCCTTCCGCTCCTCCGTGAAGTCGCCCTGCACGTGCCAGCACAGCAGCCGCTCCAGAAGGTTCTCCGACGCCACGAACTCCAGGATGGGGCCTCGGGGGGGATCGTCCTCCCCTCCCCCGCCACCGCCCCGCGCCGGCCGGTCCTCGGCCAGCAGGTTGAGCATCTGGTAGGTGTTGTTCCGCACCGCGCTCAGGTCGTCGGGCGCCGGTTTGCAGCCCCGGCGCTCCAGGATGCGCAGGACCTGGGGAGAGGGGGAGCGCTGGAGGAGCCCCTCTCACCTCCAACCCCCCATCTCCAGAGCCTCCATCATCTCCGGAGCCTCCATCATCTCCCAGCCCTCATCTCCAGACCCTCCATCATCTCCCAGCCCCATCTCCAGACCCTCCATCATCTCCCATCCCCCATCTCTGGACCCCCCACCACCTCCCCCCCCCCCCCCCCCCCCCCCCCGCCCCTCCCCGCCCCCTCTGCCCCGCTTCCCCCCCCCCCCCCCCCCTCCCCTCTTTTCCCCCTCCCCCCCCCCTCCCCCCCCTTCCCCCGCTCCCCCCTGCCCCCCCCATGTCCCCATTCCCCCCCGACCCCCCCTTTCCCCTCCATGTCCCCATTCCCCCCCGCCCCCCACCCCCCCCAACTCGTTCAGAGGGCCCTGGAGTGGCGGGGGTCCCATGTCCGTTCGCCCCCCCCAACTTGCTCAGAGGGCCCTGGAGCGGTGGGTGTCCCGCGTCCCCCCCCAAGTCACTCAGAGCGCCATAGAAGTGAGCTCGTGGGCCAGCCCCCCCCCAACTTCCTGGCCGGGGGTCCCCCCGCCACCGCCCCCCTGCCCCTTTCCCCTCAGGCACCCGCTCCTTCCCCTTCCCCCCCCTCCCCCGACGCACGAGCGCGACCGTTTTCAGCTGCCCTCTCGTGCCGCCTCTTCGCGCTCTTTTCCCCCCGCGCGGACATCTCCTTCCCGCGGGAATGCTCGCGCGCTTCCCGCCCCACCCGCGCCTCCTCCCCCTCTCCCTTGCGCAGACCCCCCCCTTTCCCGCCGTCCCCCGCCTACCCCTCCCTCGCGCTGTTCACCACTCCTCCAGTCGCTCTCTTCGGCGCTTCCCCCTCTGCTCCCCCCCACCCCGAGGCGCTCGCAGCCCCCCTTCTGACGACGGTGCTCCACCCCCCCCCCGATTTCCGCCTACCCTCACTGGAAGTCTCCAGGGGGGGGGGGCGAATCCCCTCTCCCCAAATTTTCCTTTCCCCCTTTTTTTTTTTTTTTTACTTTTTTTTTTTTTTTCCCTCCCTCCCCTCCTCCGCCATGAGTTCTTACGTCGCCAATTCGTTTTATAAGCAAAGTCCCCCCGTTGCTGCCTATGCCATGCAAAGTTATGGAAATTATGGAAGTGTGCCTGAGGTTCAACCACCCAGGTACCGCTACGGTGGCTCGGAGCTGAGCATCACCCTCCCCTCCTCCGGGGCTGCCACCTCCCTGAGCGGCTTGGATATGTCTGCGACCCCCCGAGCTAACCCCGAGCGACCTTCTTGCACGGTCATGGGTTCTTCAGGGCATCCTTTAGCCAGAGACGACCCAACATCCCTAAATCCCGGGATTTACAGTCAGAAGAGCGGTGTTAACACGGCGCTGGAGGAGAGATCTAAGAGCTCGGGTGAAATCAAAGCCGAGCCCGTGCAAACAGCACAACAAGGAGCTCCACAACTGCAGCAGCAGCAACAACCTCCACAAATTTACCCCTGGATGACCAAACTCCACATGAGCCATGGTAAAACTTTCTCTTCTTGGTGGTTTTTTTTTTGTTGTTTCTCAGGAAATTATTTTTTTTTTACTTTCCTCCTTCCTTTCCCCCCTCTCCCATTTTTTTCTCTCTTTTTTTTTTTTCTTTTCTCCCTTTTTTTTTTTTTTTTTCTTTTCTTTTTTTTTCTTCTTCTTTTTTTTTTTTTTTCCCCAGATCTCTTATCCCCCCCCCCCCTCCCCCCCGCCATTAGCACTTTCAAGGGAGCGTGAGTTCCTAAATTGGTATTCAAGCTGATATTCAAGTCCCTATCTGTTGCCTTTTGGTAGGCAGAGAGAAAGATATTTATATATTGCCGCTGCTAAAATCGCTCGTCGTCGCCACGAGAATCCCAACTTCAGCTCGAGTCCGTCCTAAATGAGTTTTTCTTCTCCGGCCATACCTGTCTTTCCCGAGGGCACTTTTTACCTGTCTGTTGAACGCATCACTAAATAGTTTGTGGACTCTGAGTGCCTTCTCCTTCCTCCTCTCCCTTTCCTCTCCCCTGGGTCCCTGTAGCTAGACTCCCATCTCTAGTGTAATTTATACTTTACATTTAATCTGGTTTTTGCCCCGACTGGGCTGTGGGATCAGGCTCTCAGAGCCCCATTTATCAATTGTCAGTGAGCGCTTGCCGAGTGCTTTCCTTCTCGTCCTCGTTTACCCCCCCGTCTTCCCCATGTCCCGAAGATCGTCTCTCTCCCGCGTTTTTTGTTTTTGGTTTGGTTTTTTTCCACTTTGCGAGCAGGAGCCCGGTAGGGCTGTTAGGGCGAGAGGCTCGCCAGGCTGTCCGGGCAGCGGCATGCCGGGCGGGGAAGGCCGGCGGGGAACACGCCGCTCCCCCCGCGCAGCCCCGGCCCCGCCAGCCGGCTCTCCCGGGGACCCCCCCACTCCCCCTCCTCCTTTTCCGGCCTTGTCACCAACGGGTCCCAAAATGGGGAGATGTTGCATTTGCAGCTGGGATTTGCAGGGCAGATGCTTTTTGGCATCCTGGGGTGCATTAAGAAGAGCGTGGTCAGCAGGTCAAGGGAGGTTCTCCTCCCCCTCTACTCTGCACTGGTGAGGCCCCACCTGGAGTACTGGATCCAGTTCAAGAAAGACAGGGAGCTACTGGGGAGAGTCCAGTGCAGAGCCACTGGGATGACTAAGGGAGGGGAGCATCCCCCTTATGAGGAGAGGCTGAGAGAGCTGGGTCTTTTTAGCCTGGAGAAAAGGAGACTGAGGGGAGACCTTATTAATGTCTATATATATGTAAAGGGTGAGTGTTGGGAGGATGGAGCCAGGCTCAGTGACAGCCAGTGATACAAGGGGTAAACATAAGGAAAAACTTTTTCACCGAGAGGGTGACAGAACTGGGACAGGCTGCCCAGGGAGGTTGTGGAGTCTCCTTCTCTGGAGCCTTTCCAACCCCCCCTGGCGCTGTTCCTGTGTGGGCTGCCCTGGATGACCCTGCTCTGGCAGGGGGGTTGGACTCCATGATCTCCAGAGGTCCCTTCCAACCCCTAAGGTTCTGTGATTTGGGGAAATGCTGGAAGTGTCCCTGGTGTCAGTGCAGAGATAGGTGGCCTGGGCAGGGTGGAGTTGAGCTGAGCAAGGGACGTGCCCAGGACTGAAGCAAGCAGCACAAATTGTACCCAGGCAACATTTCCAGGAGGTGGCCACACTATTCCTGATGCAGACCAGAATGCTGTTGGACTACTTGGCCACCTGGGCACACTGCTGGCTCATGTTCAGTCAACTGTCCACCAGCCTCCCCAGATCCTTTTCTGACAGGCAGCTTTCCAGCCACTCTTCCCCAAGCCTGGAGCATTACCTGGGGTTGTTGTGACCGAAGTGCAGAACCTGGCAGTTGGCCTTGTTAAATGTCATACAAATGACCTCGACCCATCAATCCAGCCTGTCCAGATCCCTCTGCAGAGCCTTCCTACCCTTGAGTATATCAGCAGTCCTGCTCAATTTGGTGTCATCTGGAAAATTACTGAGGGTGTACTGGTTCCCCTCATCCAGGTCATTGATAAAGATATTAAACAAGACTGGCCCTAAAACTGAGCCCTGGGGAACAGCACTTGTGACCAGCTGCCAACTGGGTTTAATTCCATTCACCACTCTCAGGGCTCAGCCATCCAGCCATTTTTTTCACCCAGCAAAGATTACACCTGTCTAAACCATGAGCTGCCAGCTTCTCTAGCAGAATACTGTGGGAGACGGTGTGAAAGGCCTTACTGAAGTCCAGGTAGACAACATCCACAGCCCCTCCCTCATCCACTAAGTGGGTCACCTTGTATAGAAGGAGATTGGGTTGCTCAAACAGGACCTGCCCTTCATGCACGCATGTTGGGTGGGCTTGAGCCCCTGGTTACCCTCTACATGCCGTGTGAGTGCACCCAAGATGAACTGGCTTACTCCTCAAAATTACTGAGAGTGGAGAAAAGTTTATCACAGAATCCCACAATGTTAAGAGTTGGAAGGGACCTTGAAAGATCATCTAGTCCAACAACCGTGCCAGAACAGGACCACGTAGAGCAGGTCACATAGCAATGTGTCTAGGCAGGTTTTAAATATCTCTGGAGGAGGCTCCACAACCCCCTTTGAGCAGCCTGTTCCAGAGCTCCGTGGCCCTCACAGGGAGAAAGGTTTCTTCCTTATGTTTCTGTGGGACGTTTGTGAGGGAAGGGAAGAGAGGATTTTTCCCTTGGAATCGCTGAGGGTGAGAGTGTCTAGGGCGGGAATCTGCGAGGGAAGGGCGGAGGGAGGCTTTTCCCCTTAAAATTGCTGAGGGAGCGGGAGGGCTTTGGGCGGGAATCTGTGAGGGAAAGGCGGAGGGAGGCTTTTCCCCTTAAAATTGCTGAGGGAGCGGGAGGGATTTGGGCGGGAATCTGTGAGGGAAGGTTTTCTCCTTGGAATTGCTGAGTTTTGGGGGTTGCCTTTGGCGGGAATATGTGGGAAGAGAAAAGGGAAACTGTTCTCCTTCGTATTGCTGAGGCTGGTGAAGAGGTTTTGTCGGGAATGTGGGGGGAGCAGAGAGGTTTTTCCCTTGGAATTGGTGGAGGGGGGCGAGAGAGATTTTAGAGGGAATTTCTTAGGCATGGAAGGAGAAAGGGTTTTCTGCTTCAAATTGTTCTGGTGGGAAAGGCAGAAATGTAGTTGCGCCAATAGGAGCGCAGGGAGCTCTGCCCGCCCACGTCCCACACGTTCAGCTTGAACCTGGGGGGGGGCAAGATGGCCGACGAGGAGCCTGTCACGCTCCCGGCCAGCGCGGGCGATGACGCGGCTGCCAACATGGCCGCCGACGTGGCCGCCTTTGTAGGCTTCCGCCACGGTCAACATGGCCGCCAACATGGTTGCCTTCGTAGGCTTCTGCCACGGCCAACATGGCCGCCAACACGGCCACCTTCCTAGGTTTCTACCATGGCCAACATGGCCGCCAACACGGCCACCAACATGGTCACCTTTGTAGGTTTCTACCATGGCCAACGTGGCCACCAACATGGCCACCAACATGGCTACCAACATGGCCATCTTCATAGGCTTCTGCCACAGCCAACATGACCACCAACATGGCCGCCAACATGGTCACCATCTTTGGCTGGTGCAATGGCCAACATGGCCACCAACACTGCCGCCGTCATAGGTTTCTACCATGGACAACATGGCCGCCAACATGGCTGCCACCATGGCCACCACCACAACCAATGTGGCCACCATGGCCAAGAATACCACTCCCGTGACCACTGTGGCCAACACGGCCACCATGGCCAGCACCATGACCACCAAGACCGCCATGACCACCCCCATGACCACTGCGGCCACCGTGCCCACCACCAAGCCCACCATAGCCACCATCATGCCCATGGTGGCCACCATCAGGACCACCATGGGCGCCAAGCTGTTGTGAAATCCCTTTGTCTGTGTTTAGCTGGTATCTGGGGCTAAACTCTAGTAGTTGCTCTATCACCTGATGACTTCTCCCCAACCAAGGGGGATCTGGAAAAGGAAACTTATAGGTTGAAAACAGATTTAACGAAACAGCCAAATTCATAGTAATGCCAGTATAAAGTAAACAAAGTGATACTCAGCCCAGCAAATGTACTGCAATAAACAGGAAGGCAGTCCTCAGGAGCAGAAAAGGAGCAGGGACAGGAAGACCCCCATCCTCAACAAACTTCCCCCCTTTATACTGAGCATGATGTTTTTGGTCTGGGATACACCTGTAGGCAGCTGCCCTGGCTGACTACAAACTGCAGACCATGACTGCTCTGGGATTCTGTCCCAGTGAAACAAGGACACCCTTAAACATTCAAAATATTCTGCTTATGAAGAGCCTGCCATTAAGGGCATTGATTTAAATAGTTGATCAGTGCTAAATATAAAAGCAGAGGGAAAGGCAAGAGTAAGTGGTTTTGGCAGATAATAGAAAATAGATGGTAGGTGAGTAGGTACAAAGATGCAAGGAAATTGTTACTCTATTAGAAGCCGGAAAGGAAATACTTTCAGAAATGATGGTGAGGTAGTACAGACCAGGGGTTTCCAAATCTGGTATAGAATGGGTAGATGATTATCATTGGTAACTTCTGGCATGCGGGGTGACAGGTTTTTTTAACGGTGCAAAGGGAGGGCCTGATCGATAAAGGCAGGGAATGAGAAAAGGAAGATCTATCCACTGTAAGTGAAGATCAGGTTCAAAAGAACCTGAAGGTGTACAAGTCCATGGGACCTGCTGGTCCTGAGGCAACTGGCAGACCAAGCTGCTAAGCCATTTTCAACCATATTTGAGAAGTTATGGCAGTCTGATGAAGTTTCCACTGACTGGAAAAGGGGAAACATCACTCCCATTTTCAAAAAGGGAAAAAAGGAAGACCAGGGCAACTATAGGCCAGTGAGTCTCACCTCTATGCCCAGCAAGATTTTCCTGAAGGCTCTGCTATGACACGTGGAAAATGAGGAGGTGATTGGTGGCAACCAATGTGGCTTCATCAAGGGCAAATCACGCCTGAAAAATCTGGTGGCCTTTTACGATGGAGCAACAGCATCAGTGGACAAGAGAAGAGCAACTGACATCATCTACCTGGACTTGTATAAAGCCTTTGACACTGTCCCGCACAACATCCTGGTCTCTAAATTGGAAAGACATGGATTTGATGGATGGACCACTCGGTGGATAAGGAATTGGCTGAGTGGTCACACTCAGAGTTGCAATCAATGGCTTTATGTCTAAGTGGTGACCAGTAACGAGCGGCGTTCCTCAGGGATACCAATACTGGGACTGGTGCTGTTTAACATCTTTGTCAGCGACATGGACAGTGGCATTGAGTGCACCCTCAGAAAGTTTGCTAAAGACACCAAGCTGTGTGGTGCGGTCGACATGCTGGGTCAAGAGCTGCAGCTGCCGTGTGTCTGCGAATGGCAGGAGGAGGAAGTGGGTGATGGAGCTGCTGTTGGACATTTGTTGCCTCTGGGAATGGGGACCTGTGCAGGGAGGAAAAGGCAGTGAGAAATTAAGGCAGATTTCTATGACCAAAGCCTATCCCAGTTCCCATGGAACCCCCCAGCTGCTCTGCTGGGGCTCTGCAGGAGTCACTCCTGCCACACAGCCAGAGGCAAATAGGAACACGGGGGGATCTCAGATCAAACCCAGTTGGGAGAGCCAAGAGCTCTGCAGCCTTGTCTCTCCCGAGTCACTTGACAGCAGAGCAGAGATGAGGGGGTTTGTGTGTATTTTGTTCTGGTTGTAACACCACACTGAGGAAGTTCTTTTCTCTGTGCTGCCATTCCTGCTGCCCTGACAGGGAAACTTTCTGGGTCCTGAGAGGCAAAGGACCTGTCCCTTAGTGCAGAGGGAAGAGACCAGCCCTTGTCTCAGCTGCCCTGTGCTGGCAGCTCTTTCAGGTGCAGGATGGTTGCACTCAGACATTCCCCTGAGAAGAACATGGACACTGCTGGGAGCAGAGGAATCCAGTGTCCAAGTGAAATCTTGGAACCCCTGACCCCATCCCATCGTACCTGAGGAGGATCTCAGCTCTCCCCTCCCAGCCACGGACACAGAGGGCTCAGTGCAGCTGCCTGTGCACAGCCACCCAGCACCATTCCCATGGCCTCAGCACTGAGGTGTCTTATTGTTCTGGGGAACAGATGACGAGGTACCAACTGTGACAGAAGTGTCCAGGAGAGCATGACAGTATGAAGACAGTGTGTCTGTTCCTCTACATATCCGTGTATCAGCCCTCGAGAGATCTGATTGAAAAAAATAGAGAGAAGGGAGAACAGATCCTATTCTTCCCCTCAGTGGACCCGTGTTGAAACCACTAGGAAAATGCGCTCTTCTTCCAGACCAGCTAAACAAGAACAGTACATGCCACGACGTGCCTTCTGGTGTCTTCTCCGTGCCTTTGGAGAGCAAATGAGCAGATGGGATGGGAACCTACCACTGCTCTACATGAAAGAGTACTCTATTTTAAAGGTAAAACAAAGAGAAGAGAGAATTCTTTCAGATGGAAGGCTGCTCCAGTCCACTATGAGCAGTCCTCTGGTCAACTACATGGGCCTCAGTTCACAACGTGAGTAGGGGGAATGAAAAAGTGATTCCTGTAGTCACTACAAATCCTGCAAATAATGTAAATCCAGTATATCCTGAAAATCCTGTCAACGGTGTAATTCCTGGGATCTAGACAGACCCTGTTAACCAGGGAAACCATGCGAACCCAGTGAACTACACAAAACCAGTTAGCAATCATTGACACTATCTTGGAATTAGAAGGGCCCTGCCTCCAGACAGGTGGAGGAGAGGGACAAGAGCGTTTTTTGGACTGTGAGGATTCGATGGCCTGACACGTAAGACCCACAGAAGTATAAAGCCCTTGTGGGTGTCCCCAACAGCGTGCCGTGGGGTGTCCCCAACAGCGTGCCGTGGGGTGTCCCCGTGGGTGTCCCCAACACCGGGCCGTGGGGTGTCCCCGTGGGTGACGGGGTTGTCCTGAGCAGCGCGGCGGCCCTGGCCGGGGACACCGTGGGCGTCACAGGCGGCTCGGGTGCCACCTCGGGTGACACCACGGGCGCCTCGGTTGTCACCTTGAGCATCTCGGGTGTCACCCCGAGGTCCGTGGGTGCCACCGCGGGCGTCTCCGTCGTCGCCCTCTGCATCTGGGGTGTCACGGCGGGCGCTTCGGGCGCGGCGTCCCCCGGCGCGTTGTACACCTGGGCGCTCACCACCGCCAACAGCAGCACCAGCAGCCGCTTCGCCGCGCTCGGCTCCTCTTGGGGGGGCAACCGCCGCACCTTGGGGGGGCAACCAACGTGGTCAGGACCAACCTGGGGCAAATAACCCCCTCCCCGGGGGGCAATTAACCCCCAGTGAGCAAGTTTAGGGAACCCCCCCCTCCCAACCGGTAATTGGTGTAGTTAACAAATTAACACTCCCCCTGACTCTGGGGCAAATAATCCCCCCTTGGGGGCAAATAACGCCCCGGGGGGGGTGGAAATCCCCCTGCAGGGCCCTCCCCAACATCCGGGGCAGCTGGGGGGGGGGTGAGTCAGGCAAGATGGGGGGGGGAAGGGATGTGACTCACCCTCCCCATCCCCCCCTCCCGGGCAAGTCCGGGAAATGCCTGTAAATGCCTTCTCGCTGGATCACCAACATCCAGTTCAACATAGAAATAACTTTGCTGGAACTCTTCACCATGAATATGCTTTACATTTTCTAGCTTGTTGACTCCACTCAGCTTAAAAGCCTCCTGTGAACGTTTTCTCGGTGTCTCAGCAACATCCAGTTCAACATAGAAATAACTTTGCTGGAACTCTTCACCCTGAATATGCTTTGCATCTTCTAGCTTGATGCCTCCAGTAAGCTTTACCATCTACTGTTAATGCTTTCTTGGTGGCTGAGAAAAATCCAGTTCTCCCTAGTTAGATGTTCCTTAGCTGCAACTCTTCAAACGGAATATGCTTTGCAGCCTCTATCTTGTTGCCTACAGTAAGCTTTACCGTTCCTGTGAGTGCTTTCTCAATGGCTCAGAAACATTCAGTTCTTCCTAGATAGCAGTCACGTAACTGTAACTCTTCAGCCTGAATATGCTTTGCAGCTTCTAACTTCTTACCTACAGTAAGCGTTTCGGGTCCCGTAAATGCTTTCTTGGTGGCACAGAAACATCCTGTTCTCCTTACTTAGAAGTTCCTTATCTAAAACTCTTTATCATTAATATGTTTTGCAGCCTCTAGCTTGTTGCTTCCAGTAAGCTTTACCGCCTCCTGTGAATGCCTTCTCGCTGGATCACCAACATCCAGTTCAACATAGAAATAACTTTGCTGGAACTCTTCATCCTGTATATATTTTGCAGCCTCTAGCTTGTTGCAGGACCCTTTCCCCCAGTGGATTTCTCAGACTGGGAGGGCTGGAGTTGCTGCAGAACCCTTTCCCCCAGTGGATTTCTCATACTGGGAGGGCTGGAGTTGCTGCAGAACCCTTTCCCCCAGTGGATTCCTCTTACTGGGAGGGCTGGAGTTGCTGCAGGACCCTTTCCCCCAGCAGATTCCTCTTACTGGTGGGGCTGGAATCGCTGCAGGACCCTTTCCCCCAGCAGATTCCTCTTACTGGTGGGGCTGGAATTGCTGCAGGACCCTTTCCCCCAGTGGATTTCTCATACTGGGAGGGCTGGAGTTGCTGCAGGACCCTTTCCCCCAGTGGATTCCCCTTACTGGTGGGGCTGGAATCGCTGCAGGACCCTTTCCCCCAGTGGATTCCTCTTACTGGGGGGGCTGAATTCACTCAAAATGGCTTGGAATTCACTCAAAATGGGTTTGAATTCATTCAGAATGGGTTTGAATTCACTCAGAAAGGGTTTGAATTAATTCCAAATGGGTTTAAATTCACTCAGAAATGGTTTGAAGTCACGCAGAGTGAGTTGGAATTCACTCACAGCCCCCAGAAGAGTCGGGACTTGGCTTTTTAACCCCTCAGCCCCCCTTTCCCACGAGCCAACCCCCCCCCCCCCCAATTAATCTCTACCGAGGCAGAAGGTGACGAGCTGTGGCCTGGGGGGGGGTGTCCCCAAAGTGGGCAGAGTTGGGGGGATGCTCCAGGAGGAAGCCACAGCCCGGGGCTCTTCTTTATTCCTCCCTGTCTTGGAGTTAAGTTTCCCTTACCTACAAAGACCAAGGCTACACCAGGCGGGCTACAAGATCTACAGTTATGTAAAACAAGCTACGGTTTACAAGGCTACAAAACGAAAGATTTATGAGGATATTTACAAGTGATTCTCCGGCCGGTGGGAGCAGGGCTGATGTCCCGGCAGGCCGAGTCCCCAGGAGGGCAGAATGCCTTTGGCACCTTTCCGTACCTTAGCTGGTGCTTTTATTTAAGAGAGCAAACCAGCTTAAGCAATTGGTTTACCCGTCCCCTCTTAACAGCAACCCCCTGTTGCCACATCTCATTGGCACGAATCACCTAATTTTCTTCATTACAATTCTATTCAATCTATTGATTCGCGTTTGCCTTTCAAAGTTTAGCAATATTAACTCTGCCCTTCCCCTCCGGCTCCTCCTGGGTCTCGGCCTCAGCGTCAGTAGCTGAGGAGGTGTTCCGGAAGTTGCGAGTTCTGGATCCAGGGCCATGGCAGTCGCTTGCGTCCCCTGCACGACGGAGCGTATTAAACGGGTGGAACAGGGAATAACCTGACTCTACCTTAAGAAGCCCCTCTGCTTCGGGATTACACTCGGGCCCATAGGCCAATCGGCCGTGTCGTGGCCCCCACAGGGCTCCGCCTCTTCCCTGTCAGCGCCCCGCCCCCCCCGCCCCCGCGGTGACCCCGGGGGCGGGGCCGTTGGGCGTGCGGGGGCGCGTGTCGTCCGGGCCGGGCGCCTCCATCCCGCCGCCCGCGAGGAGCTCCCCGCGGGCGGCGATCACGCAGGGGATCTCCAGCAGCCGGGCGGCACGCAGCACCTCGCCCATGTTGGCGCTGCTGATGGTCAGCGTGGCCGTGTAGGCGAACTCCAGCAGCGCGCCCAACGCCTCCGGCCCCACGAAGTCCAGCTCGCAGACCTCCTGCCCCGGCCCCGGCCCGGCAAAGAGCTTCTTGAAGTAGCGGCTGGAAGCGGCCAGGACGGCGCGGTGGGTGCGGTACTCCAGCCCCTGCGTCTTGATGGTGACGTCGCAGAGCAGCCCCAGCTGCCGCTGCTCATTCAGGCAGCTCAGCAGCTCGCTGCTGTGCTCGGGGAAGGGGATGCCGATGAGGTCGTCCTCAGGGCTGGCCATCGTCCTCACCTGCGGGAAGGAAGGAAGGAAGGACGGGATGCTCGCTGACCGGCATGGGAACCGACCGGAAAGACGATGCAGCCGAAACATCGGCTCCGCCGCAAAGCCGAGGTGCGAGGAAACCTCCCTCACACGAGGCTCGGCGGCGGTGGCACCAGGGACCGGGGTTTCGGTGGGACACCGAACCGGAGCCCTGGTTCAACCCCCCCCCCCAACTCCTTCCACTCCACGCCGAGGTTGGCGGGCGGCAGCCGCCCCCCCCTGCCCACCGCCGCCGCAGCCCCCCGCGCTTCCTCTGCCACCGGCGCCCGGCCGCCCCCCGTGTCACCACAGTTTTTTTTTTTTTCCCCTTTCCTCAATCCCTCTCTGGAGCTCATCTCCAGGTCTGTGTGGCCACGGGGCAGGAGCAGCAGCACCTTGGGGAGGTCTCTAGTCTCCTGCCGTCCCTCAGCCGGGCTCCTCGTGCTGCCCCACAGCCCCTCTGCTCCATGGGTGCTGAGGGTGCGGGGTCCCCGGGGCAGGGACCCTTCTGGGCTGCTCCCTCTGACCCCAGCGTGGGGTCCCCGCTGCTCTTTGAGCATGAAATGCTGCAGGCCTGTGTGTGACTCTGGGCCCTGGTGGGTATTTGGGGTGGCAATACAAGGTACGGTGTCCAGGCGCTGTGAGGAATGCTTGTGGGGCAGCAGGGAAGGGGCTGGCTGCTCCGGAGGTCAGCCTGTCTGTCTGTCTGTCTGCAGTAGAAACACACTTGTCTGGAGAAGCTGACATGGCTGGAGGTGGAGTTTGCTCCTGGTGTTGCCGGTGGAGAGAGGGAAGCGAAGGTGAGCCCAAGATGTGCCGACGGGCCGTGTTTCCAAGCCGAGGTGGGGGCCAAGGCAGCGCTAACCTGGGTCTGCGGCGGAGGAAAGGTGGCTGCTGCTGCAGGGTGGCTTCCCGGGGAGCCCTCCTGAAGAGATTCATTCTGCGTTGGATGCAAACCCAGCAGGAGGAGATAAGGAAGGAGGTAAGCACAAAATCGGGACGTTGCAGCTGGGGCAGCTGCCTCCGACCTCCCTCCCCTCGTGCCGGAGCCGGGCGCATGAGGGGAGGAGAACTTGGTCCTGGTGGGAATGAGGAGATGAGGACCTGGTTCTGGTGGAGAGGAGGAGAGGAGAAGCTGGGCTTGGTGGAGAGGAGGGGAGGAGACCCTGGTGCTGATGGGGAGGAGGAGATGAGAACCTGGGGCTGGTGGGCATAAGGAGATGAGACCCTGGTGCTGGTGGAGATGAGGAGGTGAGAACCCGGTTCTGGTGGGAAGGAGAAGATGAGAACCTGGTGCTGGTGGAGATGAGAGACAAGAGCCTGGTCCTGGTTGGGATGAGGAGATGAGAACCTGGTGCTGGTGGGGAGGAGGAGATGGGAACCTGGTGCTGGTGGAGATGAGGGGATGAGACCCTGGTGTTGGTGGGGAGGAGGAGAGGAGAACCCGGTGCTGGTTGGGACAAGGAGATGAGAACCTGGGCTTGGTGGGGAGGAGGAGATGAGAACCTGGTGCTGGTGGAGATGAGAAACAAGACCCTGGTGCTGATGGGGAGAGATGAGAACGTGGTCCTGGTGTGGACAAGGAGATGAGAACCCAGTGGTGGTTGGGAGGAGGAGAAGAGAACCTGGTGCTGGTGGGGACAAGGAGATGAGACCCTGGGCTTGGTGGGGAGGAGGAGAAGAGAACCTGATGCTGATGGAGTTGAGAACCCAGTGCTGGTGGAGATGAGGGGAGGAGAACTTGGTCCTGGTGGGAATGAGGAGATGAGGACCTGGTTCTGGTGGAGAGGAGGAGAGGAGAAAAGGCATGAGTATCTCACCAGTTCCAGGCATCTCCCTGGGTAGGAAGCTCTAGTTCCCATCCGGGACTCAGCATCTCCAGACGGGTCATTGGTGTAAAGAAGGCTCAGGAGATGCCTCCTGGCTCTCGACAGCTCCATGACAGGAGGTTGGAGCCAGGAGGGGTCGGGCTCTGCTCCCAAGGTACAAGTAATAGGACCAGAGGAAACAGCCTCAAGTTGCCCCAGGGCGTGGTTTAGGTTGAAGCTGAGGAACAATTTCTACCCCTTGAGGGTTGTCCAGGGCTGTGCCAGGCTGCCCAGGTAAGAGTCCCCATGATCCCTGGAGGGGTTTCTGAGCTGTGGTGCTGAGGGACATTGGTTAGTGGTGACCTGGCAGTGGTTTAATGGTTGGACTTTATGATCTTAAAGGTCTCTTCCAACCAGAACAATTCTCTGTAACTGGACTTTGGTGGGACATGGTGATGTAGTTCTAAAAATAGTTTTTCCTGGTGGCATCTGAGACAGGCAGTGTAGGTGTTCCTGGAGCAAGTTCCCTCTGTATTATGTGATCCTTATGGTCTTTATTTTATAAATGAACATGTTCTGGAGAAAATAGTTAACTTGTGCACGAGATGTTGTAACATTAAAAAATGTTGTGGGGTTTTTTTTGGTTGGTTTTTTTTTTTTTTTTTGGTTTTTTTTTGGTTTTTTTTGAAAAGTTTCTTTTTCAAAAGGAAGAGCGACAGGGAAAAATTGTTTTCTCATATGGCCTGGCCATTGAATCTTCACCCTACTCCATCCCCTTCGCTGCTTGCGAGCAGTTTTGGCTAGTGAACCGCTTTGAAATGGACTCCTGGCATACCAGTTGCACTCTGCCCTGAAAGTTTCTCTGCTGTTATACCTTTTCTTATGTGTGAACGATGCTGCAACTTTAATATGATTTTAATTTTTAAAATCACCTCCAGTCATCATTCCACAGACAGGAGCTAATCTCAGTGAGTGGTGTCCAGTAACCTCCTAAGATGAAAGTGCAACCTGTGGGCATGAACTGTGATGAATTCCATCTTTCTGACCCTGAGAGACTGTTACAGTGAATTGAGATTTACAATCATGTACTAAATGAACTTTTTTAGAGAAAGAAATGATAACCTAGTTATGGGTATGATGTAAATGGTATGGAATAAGGGGTGGAAATTCCTGTTTTGATATAGAACAGAACATATTCTGTTCAGTGATTTTACTTTTCATCTCAGTTCTTCTAACTATCTGCACTTTTTGAAGTTAGCAGCCTGTTTCCCCAGGCAGTGTCTGCTTCTAGCAGTGATAACACTGGATGTTTACAGTTACTACCAAGGATTTGAAAATGAAAGGCTGCACATGCAGGGAGGAGCAGACAGGACAGGTGACCCTAAACTGACCAATGAGGTATTCCATCCCATATATGTCATATTTAGTATAACGCTGAGGGATCAGGAGTGTCCCTGGCTCTTATTTTCTATCTTTCCCGTCTTGAGATAGCTTATTTAGTGAAATAAAATATGTAGCAGAACCAGTGTGAATGAATTGCTATATACTTTAATCACAGTTATAAATCACAGTGAGCATTATTTAAAGTTCCATAATGGCCTAATGTTAAAAGAGAGTATCCTAATGATTTTATTCAAAATAATGATGAATTAATATTGAAGCTGCTTCCCCTTCATCTACTTGCTAAGTTTTACCAAGTGATATTTATAAGTAGGGTTCACTTCCTCAGACCTGTTAATGGTGGTTTTCATCCTAATTTTCCCATGTTTTATTTCTCTTGTCTAATTACACTATATTTTCTATGATCTGTAACAACTCCATACATGACAGGAAAAAGTATTAATTTTCTTCACTGTTGCTTAGTTTGGCACTTCCAGATGAGATGTACAACAAATATGCAGCACTCGGTGCTTTCTGTTCTTCGAAAACATTTGATTTCATTCAAACAAAAATATTGTTCACTTGTTTGAAAAGAAGTATCATAAGAAATTTACTTAAGAACCTGAGAATGCAATAATCAGATTTATTCTAAAAATGACGGTTCCTTCAAGGGTTAAAATATTTATGACAACAAAAAGATTTTCTCAATCATAAGCAAGAAAATTTCCATTGACACACATACTAAGAAGGATGAATGATATCTTGATGAAAAAAATGACCCTAGGAACTTTTCTTTTTGTGGAATTTGTGGCTAAGTATCTCACTGACACCACTGACTGATTGCCGTATCGAATTCTGTGGTTCTATTTAAAGGAGAATTGGAAAGGATGGATTGAAAGGGAATGTGGATTGATATGGTTAAAACAGAACAGGAGGTGTGTTTCCTGGTGGATACAGGGGCCTCTCGATCCACCTTAAATTTTATCCCTAAAGGGGGGAAATTGTCAAAAAGATCATTGGTTATTCAAGGAGTGAGTGGAAAGGATGAGCGTGTGCATTTTATTCAACCGCTATTAGTAGATGTGGGGGACAGGTTTGAAATGCATGAATTTCTGTTTGTTCCTAATTGTGATTGTAATTTACTGGGGAGGGATTTGATGGCTAAAGTGGGAATGCAAATTAGTATTGTGAAAAGTGACACAGAGTCCTACACGGTGGTAACTCTGTGTAAAATGTCTGAGAAGGCTTATGCTGAAATAAATCCGGAAGTGTGGGCAGCCCCAGGGAAATATGGAAAACTAGACATAGAGCCTCTCCACATTACTTTGAAGCAACCAGGACAAGTGGTGTCTAAAAAGCAATACCCTCTTTCAAGGGAGGGAAAGAAGGGGCTACAGCCTGTCATTGAGTCCCTGCTGAAGGCAGGTCTTTTGGAGCCATGTATGTCTCCCTATAACACCCCTGTCCTGCCAGTTAAGAAACCAGACAGAACCTACAGAATGGTGCAGGATTTAAGCATAATAAATGAAATTGTCAAACCAAGGCATCCCACAGTTCCGGATCCCTATACCATCCTGAATCAAATCCCTTCTTCGGAGGGCACTGGGAGGGCACTGGGAGGGACTGGGAGGCAATGGGAGGGACTGGGCCAGACTGGGAGAGCACTGGGAGGGACTGGGAGGCAGCGAGAGGGACCGGGCCAGACTGGGAGGGCACTGGGAGAGCACTGGGAGGGACTGGGTTGTACTGGGAGGGACTGGGAGGTTGCTGAAAGGGCACCAGCAGGGGGAGGAAGAGTACTGGGAAGGACTGGGAGGAACTGGGAGTGCCACAAGAGCCTGGGAAGGGCCCGGAGGTGGACTGGGAGGCAGTGGGAGGGACTGGGCCAGACTGGGAGGGCACTGGGAGGGACTGGGAGGCTGCTGAAAGGGCACTGGGAGGGACTGGAAGAGTACTGGGAGGGACTGGGCTGTACTGGGAGAGATTGGGTAGGACTGGGCTGCACTGGGAGGGGATTTGGGGGGTACTGGGCCGTACTGGGAGGCACTGGGAGCCCCGTGTCCCTTGTGTCCCCTCAGGGTCCCTTTCGGAGGCCACCGAGCTTTTCCCGGGCGTCCAGTTTGGGACCCTGCCAGGTACTGGGAGGACTGGGAGGGACCCAGGCACCTGGGACAGGGGACCCAGTGCCTCCCAGTATCTCCCAGTCCCCCCAGTTACCCTCCCAGTGCCTCCCAGTTCCCCCAAAATCCCCTCCCAGTGCCTCCCAGTCCCTCCCAGTCCCCCCAGATCCCTTCCCAGTGCCTCCCAGTATCTCCCAGTCCCCCCAGATCCCTTCCCAGTGGGGGGTGCGGGGGGAAAAATACGTTGTGGGGGGGTGTTTGGGGGGGTGTTTGATCAAAGAGACCCCATTTTGGGGCAGTTTGGGGGGGAATTTGGGGGAAAAATGGCATTTGGGGCAGTTTCTGACAGGATTTGAGGGAAAAATCACCACTTTTAGGCAGTTTGTGAGGGGACTTGGGGTGAAAATGGCATTTTGGGGCAGTTTGTGAGGGGATTTGGGGTGAAAACAGCATTTTTGGGGAGTTTGTGAGGGGATTTGAGGGAAAAATCCCATTTTTTTGAGGGGATTTGGGGTGAAAACACCATTTTGGGGCAGTTTGCGAGGGATTTGGGTTGAAAATCCCATTTTGGTGGGGGGATTTCGGGTGAAAACACCATTTTTGGGGACTTTGTGAGGAGATTTGAGGGTAAAATGGCTATTTCTGGCAATTTGTGAGGGGATTTGGGGTGAAAATCACATTATTTGGGCAGGTTGTGGCGGGATTTGAGGGGAAAATCACCATTTTTAGGCAGTTTGTGAGGGGATTTGAGGGAAAAATGGCGTTTTGGGGCAGTTTGTGAGGGGATTTGGGGTGAAAATCCCAGTTTTTTGAGGGGATTGGGGGTGAAAATGGCATTTTGGGGCAGTTTGTGAGGGGATTGAAGGGAAAAATCTCTTTTCTTGAGGGGATTTGGGGTGAAAAAGGCATTTTTTGGGGCAGGTTGTGAGGAGATTTGAGGGAAAAGTCTCATTTTTCGGGGGGGATAGTTTAAACTAGACACTAGGAAAAAATTCTTCATGGAAAGATATGGGAATGGGCTGCCCAGGGAGGTGGTTGAGTCGCCATCCCTGGATGTGTTTAAGCATCGCTTGGATGTGGTGTTGGGGGATACCCTTTTGCAGTTAGTGCATTTATCAACAGCAATTCCGAACCTATCTGTCACTTTAATAAACCTTTAAATCAAACTTTTAGACTGTCTCAGTGTAAGTCCTTAACCAGACTCTGAAACAGGTAACTATTGTTTCAGCGGGAGCCCCATAGCCAGGCTCTGAGATAGACAGAAGCATGCCGGTTGCAAGCCCCTTAGCCAGGGCTCCGCGACAGGACTCTCAGACATACCTCAGACTTTGCAAAACTGCTCAGAGAAACCCTTGGCCTTTGGCAGGCAAACGTCTTACTCCCACCCTTAATGTGACAGATGTAAAGCGCAATAGCTCCACTTCAGTCATGGAGCTACATGGATGTAAAACTGGCAGGAGATCAGTCAGGCCTTCAGATATGGCAGACGTTAATGACTGAAGTTCATTAAGATACTGTAGCTTCCACTTGGATTATCTCACCTTTTTGTCAGGTTAATCAAATGAGCCTGGCTGCCTTATCCCTGATGCTCAAAGAACGCGCGACGTACTCTGACCTTTTGCAACATACAAGATATCTGTATTTCACACACCAGCTATTCATCAGCAAGAATGGGTAAACCTGATGGCTTCCTTCAAGAATGCTATATTTATCCCGGGGAGGGGATTTGTGGGGCAGTGGGGGGTACTGGGAGGCACTGGGAGTGACTGGGAGGCACTGGGCGGGGATTTGCGGCGTACTGGGAGTTACTGGGAGGCACTGGGCGGGGATTTGCGGCGTACTGGGAGTTACTGGGAGTCACTGGGAGTTACTGGGAGTCACTGGGAGTTACTGGGAGGCACTGTGCGGGGATTTGCGGGGCGCTGGGAGTTACTGGGAGCGACTGGGAGGAGTGACTGGGAGCTGCCCGGTGCCTTACAGTAGACGGTGATGGTGACGTCGGGGGACTCGGCGGCGCTGACGTCATTGGTGACGCGGCAGCGGTACCGCCCCCCGTCCCCCGTCCCCACGGACTCCAACACCCAGAATCCTTCGCGGCTCCGCCCCAGGCCCCGCCCCTCGCGCAGCCAATCGAAGGCGGTGGGCGGGGGGTGGGCGCGCGCGCGGCAGCGCAGCGTGACGTCACTGGCCTCCACCGCCCGCCCGCCCCCGTCCGGCACCAGTTCGACCCCGCGGGGTCCGACTGGGAGAGGATGGGGGAGGAAACGTCATCGCTGGGATGAACTGGGATCCGGCTTGGGGGAGAGGGCGGGGGGGAACTGGGAGGGGACTGGGAGGGGTTTGGGGGGACTGGGAGACACTGGGAGCGGAAGGGCGGCGACGAGGGGAGGAGGGGGCAGGCAAGGGGAGGGCTCGGGGGGCACCGGATCGGACAGGGAGGAGCTGGGGAGGCGAGGGGCAACGAGCAGCTGTCGGTCGTTCGCTTCTCCCCGGGTCAGCCCCTCTCCCAGTCCTCCCCAGTATCCCCAGTACGAGTGTCCCGTCTCCCCCTCCGGTGACCCCTCTGGGTGTCCCTTTGTCCCCAACCCAGATGGGTCCTTCTTGGCCATCGGGTCCCACGACAACTTCATCTACATCTACGGGGTGACCGAGGGTGGCCGGAGGTTCACCCGCTACGGGCGCTGCACCGTGAGCTCCCAGTATCTCCCAGTAACCCCCTCCTTGCCCTCCCCCGTCCTCCCAGTATAACCAGTAGCCCCTTTTCCCCTTCTCTCGCCCAGGGTCATTCCAGTTTCATCACCCACTTGGACTGGTCCAAGGATGGCAGGTTCATCATGTCCAACTCCGGGGACTATGAGATTCTTTATTGTGAGCTGGGAGGGGCTGGGAGGGGACTGGGAGGGGACTGGGAAGCCACACCACTCCTACTGGGAACCCACCCTTATCCTACTGGGAACCCTCAGGGACTCTCCCACCAGCCCCACAAGCTCCAGTACCATACTGGGAGTGGGTCTAACCACCCCCCACCCCAGTTTATTTTTGAGGGGGGGGTCTCAGCGCCATTCCCCCCCCCAGGGGACATCACGGGGGGCTGCAAACTCCTCCGCAATCGCTTCGAGAGCCGGGACCGGGAGTGGGCGTCCTACACTTGTGTCTTGGGCTTCCACGTTTTCGGTGAGCGGGGGGGGGGGGGGGTGTGTTTGGCCTCCCCCCCCCCTCCGCCCCCCACTAGCTCTCCGCCTCCCACAACCTCTTGGCCTCCTACTACGTCTCAGCCTCAACACCCTCTCGGCCTTCACACACTCTTGGCCTCGCACTAGCTCTCAGCCTCCCACAAACTCTTGGCCTCCCATTACGTCTCAGCCTCAACACCCTCTCAGCCTCACACTACATCTCAGCCTCCACACCCTCTCGGCCTCCAACTAGCTCTCTGCCTCCTACTACCACTCAGCCTCCCCTTACCTCTCTGCCTCCCAGTAGCTCTCGGCCTCCCCCTACCTCTCAGCCTCCCAGTAGCTATTGGCCTCCCACTACCTCTCAACCTCCCACCAGGTCTCGGCCTCCACCCAGTTCTTGGCCTCCCACTAGCTCTCAACCTCTACCCAGCTCTCGGCCTCCCACTACCTCTCTGCCTCTACCCAGTTCTCAGCCTCCCAGTACCTCTCGGGCTCCACGCAGCTCTTGGCCTCCCACTACCTCTCGGCCTCTACCCAGCTCTTAGCCTCCCACTAGTTCTCAGCCTCCCACTACCTCTCGGTCTCCACCCAGCTCTCAGCCTCCCACTCCCTCTTGGCCTCGTACTAGCTCGTGGCCTTTATCCAGCTCTCAGCCTCCCACACCCTCTCGGCCTCCCACACCCTCTCGGCCTCCACACCCTCTCTGCTTCCCACTAGTTCTTGGCCTGCTACAAACTCTCGGCCTCCCACTAGCCCTTGGTCTCCCACTAGTTCTATCTCTGTCTATACTGCTGGAGGTTGTACTGAGGACCCCCAGACCCCTGAGGCCCCAGAGGAAGTCAGGAAAGAGGAGGACACTTCTTTTGTTGATGAGGACTGGATTAGGGATCAACTGAGCAATCTGGATGTCCATGGGCGCCGATGGGATGCAGCCATGACTCCTGAGGGAGCTGGAAGAAGTCATTGCTAGACCACTCTCGATCATCTTTGGTAAGTCCTGGAGAACAGGAGAGGTGCCTGAGGACTGGAAAAAAGAAAATGTGACTTTGGCCTTCAAAAACGGCAAGAAGAAGGACCCAGGTAACTACAGACCGGTCAGCCTCACCTCCATCCCCAGAAAGGTGATGGAACAACTTATCCTTGTCACTGTCTCTAGGCGTATCAAGCACAGAGGGGTCATCAGGAACAGTCAACGTGGTTTTACTATGAGGAAGTCATGTTTGACCAACCTGATAGCCTTTTATGAGGCTGATAGCCTTTTATGAGGAAATAACCAGGTGGATAGATAATGGCAGTGCAGTGGATGTGGTCTATCTTGATTTCAGTAAAGCATTTGATACTGTCACCCACAGCATCCTTGCAGCTAAACTGAGAAAGTGTGGTCTAGATTATCAGGTAGTAGTATTGTGAACTGGTTGAAGGAAAGAAGTCAGAGAGTTGTGGTCAATGGGGCAGAGTCCACCTGGAGGCCTGTGTCTAGTGGAGTCCCTCAGGGGTTGGCCCTGGGCCCAGTCCTGTTCTGTCTGCGGGTGCAGCCCTGTATTACAGGCTTTACATTATGCACTTAATTAAGATTGAGGCTTAAGAGTTGCAGCTAAGCTACTTAGAATTGGGGAGAACAGGATGTTTCTGAGTCACCGAGAAAGCATTCACAGGAGTCGGTAAAGCTTACTGTAGGCAACAAGCTATAATCTCCAAAGCATATTCAGCATGAAGAGTTACAGGTACGCGACTTCTAACTAGGGAGAACTGGATGTTGCTGAGCCAATGAGAAAGCGTGCTCAGGAGCAAGTAAATTTACTGTAGTCAACAAGATGGAAGCTCCAAAGCATATTCAGGGTGAAGATTTACTGTTAAGTTACTTACAACTAGGGAGAACAGGTTGTTTCTGGGACAACGACAATGCGTTCACGGTGGCCCGTAAAGTTTTCTGTAGCAAAAAGCTAGGGGCTGCAAAACTTGTTCAGGGTGAAGAGTTACAGATAAGCGACATGTAAGTAGGGGGAATTAAATGTTTCTGACCAACGAGAAAGCGTGTTCAGAAGACGGTAAATCTTACTGTACGCAGTAACGTAGAAGCTCCAAAGCATGTTCAGCGTGAAGAGTTACAGCTACGCGACTTCAACGTGGGGGGAACTGGATGTTTCTGAGCCAACGATAAAGCGTTCACGGTGGCCGGTAAAGCTTTCTGTAGCAAAAAGCTAGCTGCTGCAAAGAATATTCAGAGTGAGGAGTTATAGATAAGCGACTTTTAAGTAGGGGGAATTAAAATTATTATTTATGATTTTCTTTTCTGTCACTGCAGTTTTCAGTTGACTTCAATAAAAACATTGCTGGCAGCTGCTCGTGCTCAGTCCAGGGTGGGGGACGGGGCTGGGACACCCCCCGACCCCCTCTCCCCTGGGGGGGTTGGGGTGACAGTGATGGGATGGGGGGGGGATGGAACACACAGCAGCACCCGCCAGGAGCACAGCACCGCGGCCCCAGCGCCCTCGGGTTAATCGTTCACTGATAGCAGCTTTTTTTATCCCCTTTTATTTGCCGGACTTTGGCAACCTCCGCCCAGCCCGGGCCAGTGTTTTGGCGCGGGGCGAAGCTCGGTCCCGAGCGGCCGGGGCGGGGCCGGGGTCGTCGCTGCCACCGAGGAGGAAAAGCTGCCCTGTCCTTGTCGCATCCTTGGCACCAGCAGCAGAGCCGGGGGGGGGGGTGGGGGGGTGGTCCCCGGATGCTGAGGTGCTGGGCTCAGCCCCCACCCAGTCCCCTCTACAGGGGTCCCTGGGGTCCCCCCCACGGGTGCAAGGGGAGGAGTGTGGGGGATGCTCTAAAACCCCAAGAGGTGTTTGGGGGAGTGTCTGTGGGGTGCCCTGTGCCACCAAGGGGTGCCTGTGGTGTCCTCCGTCCCCCTGGGAGGGGCCTCTGGAGTGCCCTGTGTCACCAAGGGGTGCCTGAGGGGGGCTGGGGGGTCCTCTGTCCCCCTGGGAGGGGCCTGGGGGGGTGCGGGGAAGGGGGGGGGGATTCCAGCACCCCCCTCTCCCCCACACCTCTCCCGGTACCTTGTTGGACAAGGCCATGATGACCAGTGCCAAACTGGAGAGACTGGTGTTGATGGCCTGAGTCTCGCGCAGCCGCTCGCCCCGCGACTGCGACTTGTCCAGCCGCTCGCTGCCCGCCAGGTCCACCAGGCTCAGCACGGCTTCGGGGAGGGGAACCCCAAAAATGGGTTAAGCTGAGAAAGAGGGAGACCCTCCCCCAAAAAAAGGGGGAGCCTCGAAAAAAGGGGAGCCCTGAAAATGGGGGAGGTTGAGAAATGGGGCGTCTCCAAACTGGGCTGGGAGTGAATCAGGGGTCTCAAGTTCAAGGGTAGGAAAAAGGGGGTTGGGGCTAAAAGGGGGCACCCCAAAAAGTGGGCACCCAGAACACCCTGCACTCCAAAAATCAGCACCCTAAATATGGAGGGCACCCAAAAACAGGGGACCCCAAAAACAGGCCCCCAACCCCGCCCCCCCCCACCCACCGGGGTGCTGAAAGGGAAAAAGCAAAAAGGGACCCCCCCCTCCAAACTGGGGACCCCAAAGTGGGGGTCCCAAAAGGGGTGACTCCAAACCACTGACCCCAAGGTGGTTTAAAGGATCCCCTATAAAAGGTGTCCCCAAACTGGGAGGCCCCAAACTGGGAGGCCCCCAGGATCCCCTTCAAAGGCTGCACTCAAATTGGGCACCCTTTGAGAATCCCCCAGAGAGCCTTACCCCAAACCGGTGGTTACAAACCCACCACACACACCAAATCCCCACAGACCATAAAAACCCCTGCATGTACAAAAAACCTTAAATGGAGCAACAGTTATAGAGCACAGACACTTAGCAACCTCTCGGTTTTCTATAGGACCGAGTTACAAGATGTCTGAAAGAGCTGTAATGAACAAACTGGCCTATACTGATCTCTCAACTGTCATTTTTAAATAAGCCAACTTAATATTCATCACTCCCAAAAGAAGGAAGTGATAACCTCCAAAGCATCAGATCTTCTACAGAATAACCTCCCTTTTTCTGTGAATTTGACCTATCCCTTACTGCAATGGTATCTTAAACCTAAAACAGTGAAGTATTTTTATTTTGGCAAGTATTTTTTCTTCCTAGAGCAACAGACTGTTGCTCTATTCTAAGTGAATGAACATGATTCCCTTTCCTAGTTATGTTTGTGAGGATTTTCCAAATAAGTTGTAGGTGTTCTTGTGATGCTCCTCCAAGGACACCACATCTATCATATTATGCAAGCGTGCACATATTTTAGCACATACCCCTTAAAAACTGCTGAGAAATAAGCTATTTTTAGGGAAACATGTTCTTAGGTCAATTCAGACTCCTTTATTTATTTTAAGCTCAATACTAAATTATTGTATCCTGTCACAATAAAGAGGAATGACATTATCAGCTTTAAATTTACTGTCTTTCAACTGCGCATACAGCTCACATACCTGCCTTTGCCTTTCCTTTATACTTCATGCAGTTAAAAAAAGAAAATAAAGATATATAAAATAAATGCAAAAACTATATGTAGAAACCCGTCATTTTTCAGAGCGCTCGTTCCCGAAAAATTACTTTCTGAGCCCCAGTTTCGTCTTTCCACATCGGGGTCCCAAAAGACCTCAATATGATCTCTGATACCAACTGGCGATAATGGGTTTGGACGTTTGCACCATCAGGCCTGAGAAGATCGTGCTCATTAATAAATAAATTAATTGGCTTTATCTTCAAGAAAAACTAAACACCCAAGAGTTTAAGACTCGCTTCCCCCCCCACACCCCTCTTTTTGGAAGGGGGGTAATTACTGTCATAAAAGCTTCGCTACAAAGAAGTTTAGAATTTCTCTGTGCAGTGGAGTGTAGCACAGAAGCGGAATAATTATCTTATTATCATGATAATCTAATTTCCTCCCATAGAAAACGCTGCACGTTCGACGAGAACACACTTTTAATATTGGAAATGGAATTATTGAAATAAATTTCCAGAATAAAGTTCTGCTCGCTTAGAGAAGAGGGAGAAGGGAGGACAGGAGGGAAAGCGCGTCTTAAAAACATTCCTCTTTAAAGACAGACTCTGCACCGCATCTCAGAAGCCACAACCACCAAAGAATCTTTTCCCCACGGCCAAAAAAAAAAAAAAGAAAAAAAAAAAAAAAAAAAAAGAAAAAGAAAAATCCTTTTTTTGAGGGCTTCCTTGAAGAGACAAAAATAAATGCGAATTTCCCCCGCCCTGCCTGTTCCAGTGCTCTCACACTCTCACAGTAAAGTAGTTTTTCCTCGTGCTTCAGATTACAAACATTATCTCTTGTCCTCCATGTTCAATGGCAAGCAGAATTGTTAAAACCGAAACTCCAATAAGTTGCAAAGGGACACCTGAATGCAAATCTGTGGGAGACTCCGTAGAGGAGGGATATGAACTGAGCAATTGGGAAATGTGCAGTATATACATCTAAGCTCAGCATTAGTTTAATTTGAGAAAATACATCTTTAGTTGCCAGCTTTACAGTGGAAATGTGGTGTATGACTGCTGTGAATCAGTCCTTAAAGAAGATGATTAAGACTAATGCTACTGAATGGCCAGGGCTAGAAATATTCTTCAAGGGAATACAGCTATCCTAGGATTTTGTTCAAGGCAGACAAGTGCTTGATGGTTTAAGAGTTGCTGACAAACGTGCTACAAAGAATCCTGGAGACTCACCAAACTATTGACCTTTCCCTTAGATTTTTTCTAAGAGATGTCTCAAACTTGCCTAAAAATACATGATACTGGGAGTAAATATTATGAGATGTCACCAAATGAACATTAAGTTTAGCAAAAGAAATAATAATTTTTGCCTGGGAGGGAAAGAGTGAGTCCTAGAAGTAAATTGGGCATAAGTTACGCTTTTGGTAACAGGAACAGAAATCTATTTAGCTTTCCTAATCCTCCAGTTCCCAAACTTCCTTTAAGATCATTGAGTCCAAGCGTGGACCCAGCACTCAAGTTACAAGATAATGTTACTGTCCACACTACTAAAAAAAAAACAAAACCAAGGGGGTGTTGGTGGCAAATTAAATACTTCTTTTTTGCTTCCAATTCTGGCTTACACAGTGACTAGAGTAAAAACTGGTGAGAGATGAGACTTTCAAGGTGGAGATTAAGACACTTTCCAATCAGCTTCTTTACACAGAAATATTTGCACTGATTAAAAATTATGCATTTATTCTCTTTTTTTTTAGTCCTTTCTGTGGATGTTTTCCCCACAGAGAGAGAGATGGATGGATTTTGATGGAGATTGATGTGAGGACCTGCTAGAAGTTCAGCAAAAGCCCCAACTGCTCCTCACGGGGAAACTGGGTGGGTCACAGATAGAATCATAGATATTATCACCATGTAACTGCACCAGTCTGTTGTGTCACTGGGAAGGTGAACACACAGTCAATGAATATACCTTTGTAAATGTAAATACCACAGAGAATATCTCAGTTCTCAGAGCCCAATCCATCAAGAAAAAAACACCCCAATAAAGGGATCAGAACCACCCAGTTTGGACCCCTCCTCAAAGCCACCAGTTGGGTTTTGCTGTCCCTAAGGCTCGAGCAGAAAGCCCTTGGATAAGGGGGGGGAAAAAAAAGGAGCCTCAGCAGCCTCTGTTTCCCTCTAGAGATTCATTTCCATGATACAGATACTGAAATCAGATATTTTTCTTCAACAGAAGAAACTTCAGTTATGCTTAAAACTCAAATAAACGCCGGGGCCACCCCTGGCTCCCCCTGCGGGCCCTCTGTGTCCCTCCGCGGACCCCCCCCGGTCCCCCCGGGGCCCCTCTGGGTCACTCTTGCCACCCTGGGGACACCCCCAGGTCCCACTGGGGCACCTCTGGGTCACTCTGGTCACTCTGGGGACACCCCTGGGTCCCACTGGGGCACCTCTGGGTCACTCTGGGGACACCCCCGGGTCCCCCTGGGCCACCTTTGGGTCACTCTGGTCACCCTGAGGACACCCCCAGGTCCCACTGGGGCACCTCTGGGTCACTCTGGTCACCCTGGGGACACCCCTGGGTCCCTCTGGGTCACTTTTGTCACCCTGGGGACACCCCCGGGTCCCACTGGGTCACTCTGGTCACCCTGGGGTGCTCCTGGGTCCCTTTGGATGCTCCTGGGGTAACTGGTGTGACTGGGAGGGGTTGAACCTCCCAGAAGCGACCTGGGATGAGCGGGAGGTCGCTGGGGGTCACTGGGAAGTGACTGGAAGTGGCTCTGAGTAACTGGGGGTTACTGGAAGCTAACTGGGAGGTAACTGGTGTGACTGGGAGGTAACTGGTGTGACTGGGAGGGGACTGAGAAATTCCTGGTGTGACTGGGGAGCGGCCGGAGGCGACTGGAGAGGTCTCGGGCACGACTGGAAGGTGTCTGGGAGAGTCACTGGGTGTTACTGGGAGATAACTGGCGTGACTGGGAGATGCCCGGGGGGCGACCGGGTGTTACTGGGCGGGTGTACTCAAAATCCAGGACTAAATGTATATGAAGGAAAACTACCGTTTTTTCCTTTTCACTTTGAGAGTAAAATATTGATTCAAGAAGACATCTTATGGTTAAAGTTTCACTTAAAGTCATATCTGAAAATTTGAAATCTAAAATGTGTAACACAGTTCCCTCAGTGCATTTCATAGAACCATAGAATCAGTCAGGGTTGGAAGGGACCACAAGGATCATCTAGTTCCAACCCCCCTGCCATGGGCAGGGACACCCCACACTAGATCAGGCTGGCCAGAGCCTCATCCAGCCTGGGCTTAAACACCTCCAGGGATGGGGCCTCAACCACCTCCCTGGACAACCCATTCCAGGGCTTCACCACTCTCATGGGGAAGAACTTCCTCCTCACCTCCAGCCTGAATCTCCCCACCTCCAGCTTCATTCCATTCCCCCTAGTCCTATCACTACCTGATATCCTGAGAAGTCCCTCCCCAGCCTTCTTGTAGGCCCCCTTCAGATACTGGAAGGCCACAATTAGGTCACCTCGGAGCCTTCTCTTCTCCAGACTGAACAGCCCCAACTCCTTCAGTCTGTCCTCACAGGAGAGGTGCTCCAGCCCTCTGCTCATCCTCGTGGCCCTTCTCTGGACACCTTCCAGCACCTCCAGATCTGTCTTTTAATAGGGGCTCCAGAACTGGACACAGTACTCCAGGTGGGGTCTCACCAGAGCTGAGTAGAGGGGGAGAATCACCTATACATGATCAAGGGTCAGCGTCATGACAGAGGAGCTGGGGGGAACAGGGCGTTTCTCTGCCAGTCACGGGGAGCTCAGCACAAGTGTCCCGCGAACAGGGGGTGTTCTGCCCGCACGACGTGAGGCTGGCTGGCTGAAGAGCCCGGCTGAGGGGCGAGCGGGGTGCAAATGCCGTGAGACCAATGGGATGGGGTCGCATCTGCCATGGGGGGGACTGCACCAGGGTGTTACCCTCGGTGATTGACCCATCCCTGGTCAGCAGCTGAAAATGATTTTTGAGACGCCCTTGCTGCCCGTGGGCTCCAGAACAAAGGCACTTTACTGTGGGCAGGAGCCCCGAGCTGGAAAGGGCCAAGCGAGAGACGCGCTGGCAAAACGCGGTCTGTTCTGTGGGGGGTTCCTGCACGGGGCTGGGAAATGGAGGGGCTGGGAAGTGGAGGGGCTGGGAAGCGGAGGAGCTGGGAAATGGAGGGGCTGGGAAGCGGAGGGGCCGGGAAGTGGAGGGGCCGGAGGCACCACAAGCGACGGCAAAGGCGGCAGAGCGGCTGGTGCAAGGTCGCCCCTCCCGCGGGATGTGCCCCGCCAAGGGGATGCGTCCCAGCACCCGCAGAGCCCGGCCCAGCACTCACCAGTTTGCTGCCCTTGGTGGCGTCCAGCGAATCTAGGAAGACAAACAGAAAGAGACGGTGGGGTAGCTACTCATAGCTAACATTATGGACATTTTGTTTGTTTGTTTGTTTGTTTTCTTTTTTGAAGGATAGTATGTGGCCAAAGTGTAGGACCCGGCACCTGGCTGTGTTGAACTTCATTCCATTGGCCTCAGCCCATCGACCCAGTCTGTTCAGGTCCCTCTGCAGCATCCCCCTGCCCTCCAGGAGATCAACAGTCCCCCCCACTTAGTGTCATCTGCAAATTTACTAAGGGTAGACTCGATCGCCTCATCCAGATCATCATTAAAGATGTTGAATAGAACCAGGCCCAGTACTGAACCCTGGGGTACACCACTAGTCACTGGACACCACCTAGCTGTGGCACCATTCACAACCACTTTCTGTGCCCTGTCATCCAGACAGTTTTTAACCCAGTGAAGGGTGTACCTGTCCAGGCCATGTGCTGTCAGCTTCTCCAGGAGGATACTGCGGGGGACTGTGTCAAAGGCTTTTCTGAGGTCTAGGTAGACCACATCCACAGTCTTCCCCTCATCTCTCTGGCTGGTCAGCCAGTCATAGAACGATACCAGATTTGTTAGGCAGGACCTTTCCTTCCTAAACCCATGCTCAGTGGGCCTGAGCCCCTGGTTGCCTTGTATGTGCTGCTCAGTGGCGCTCAGGATGATCTGTTCCATAACCTTGCCAGGCACTGAGGTCAGGCTGAAAGGCCTATAGTTCTCTGGATCATCCTTCCGGCCCTTTTTGTGGGTGGGCGTCACATTGGCCAGCGTGTAGTCATCTGGAACCTCCCCAGTTAGCCAGGACTGGGGATAATTGATGAAAACCAGCTTAGCAGGCTCTAGAGAACGTGTGTTATAGGTCTAAGGGGCCGCCCTGACCCTAAACCCTTGAGACATGTACAGCATCCTTGTATAACGATGGAGAAAAAAAAACACTTGTGATTAACTGTTTGATTTTTTAATGTTTATTTTTCAGGATTATTTTTTTTTAAGTCAAACTAATAGATTTATTTCTCTTACTTCTTGTTTCTTTCAAGCAAGACAGAAGTCTTTGCTTAACTAGGAAATGCTCATGAAAGCCCAGGAATATGACAAATTTCTGACCCAAATAAAACCAATTTATTATACATGTGTTTCCATTTTTATCTTCTGATTTAAGTTATTCTGGCCCTACACTGAAGCTCTTTTTAAAATCAAACTAGCAAAGAGTTTTTATAAATTGTGACTTCCTCAAGGATCCATTCCTTCATGGTTTTTTCTGCTTGTTTCGGTGAGCATTTAAGTTTTAAAACTCTTTGACACAACTTTTAATCAAGCATATATATTTTTCTGAAAGAAACCAGGTGAGCTCATTTTAAGAAAAGAAATTGCATATCAAGCTTCCATATTTTCAAACTAAATATATATATATATATTAAAAATACATATACACACAAAACAGAGTAAACACACACAGCACTCCTGTGTAACAACTACTTCAAACTTGACTTGAGTCTTTGGTAGTTTTTCCTAAGATGCTCAATAGAAGTAGAAGAATGTAAGCAAGGTAAAGAATAGCAGTACAAAGGCAGAGTACTATATCGGCTGAAGAGGCGGAGCCACAGCTCGAGTAGCTGAGGGGGGCGTGGCCCCGGAGGAAGTAGCCAATAGAGAGCGGGCGTCGGCTCGTCCCGTCCCGCCCAATCAGGAGGCGGGATGCTAATAAGCGGCTCCTCCGCCCAATAGCAAACGCCGGCGCCGCCGGCTTGTTTTTTTCGCGCTGTCCAATCAACTCCCCCGGTGCTCCGGCGAAGGGGCGGGGCGATGGGGCGGACCAATCAGGAGGCGCCGTATTGACACCGCTCTACCCGCCGCCTGCCTCTCGATGGTCTCAGGAGGTGGTGGGTTCCCAAGATGGCGACGGCGGCTGCGGCTGCGCTCTCGTTGGCGGGCCCCGGAACGGCCCCGAGCCCGGAGCTCCCGGTACCGGCCCCGGGCCTGAGCCGCTCCCCCGAGGAGGAGTTGCCGGTGCTGGAACCGGCCGAGATACGGAGCCGCCTGGAACGCAGCGCTCGCCAGTTCCGTAACCGGCGGAAGGTGTTGATTCGCGGGCTGCCGGCCGACGTGAGCAACCAGGTTCGTGCCGGGGGACACTGGGGAGGGAGGGAGAGGGGACCGTAGACCGGGCCCGGGCCCCGGGGGGGTGCTGAGGGAGAGAAGCGGGCCTGGGGCTGCTGGGGCGAGACGGGAGGAAGAGCGGGAGGGAGCCTGAGGGGGAGCGGGAGCCGGGGCCCGGGGGGCTGAGGGGGAGCGGGAGCCGGGGCCCGGGGGGCTGAGGGGAAGCGGGAGCCGGGGCCCCTCTGGCAGGGGGGTTGGACTAGATGATCTTTCAAGGTCCCTTCCAACCCTTAACATTCTTTGATTCTGTGATGTAAAGGCCAAGCTTTGTAAATCCTTGCAACTTACACTGTTCTTTTCTGCTTCTCATGAAGCTAAATCCCTAACTAAGCCTGGTTTAAATACTGTTGTGACCAGTAGCAGTATCTCTCCTGAAAGGGGATGAGCTGGTGATGCAGATGCACGATGGGTTTGCAATAGTCCGGGTGAAATACTTTTACACAGTACGCACTTTCCATCCCCATCAAAAAAAACTTGACACTGTCCATGGTCATGAAAGATGGTGCCCAAAGCAGATCAGCCAAACCTCAGAAGGAGATTCAGGGTTAGCTGCATGATGGATTGCTCAACCATAATGTAACAGGCAAGCAAGGACTCCTTTAACCTCCCAAGCAACACAGAAGGGGCAAAAAAAATTTTGTCAGGGTTTTCCCCAGATGTGAATTCTTCCCCTCTACTCCACTCTCGTGAGAATTCATCTGGAGTACTGCATCCAGCTCTGGAGCCCCCAGCACAAGAAGGACATGGACCTGTTGGAGCAGGTCCAGAGGAGGGCCACATAGATGGTCAGAGGGCTGGAACACCTCTCCTATGAGGACAGGCTGAGAGAGTTGGGGTTGTTCAGCTTGGAGAAGAGAAGGCTCTGGGGACACCTTATTGAGGCCTTCCATTATGTGAAGGGGGTCTACAAGAAAGCTGGGGAGGGGCAAGACAGGAATACAGCTAATTTAGTGTGCTTTGTGAGAAAGGTTGAGATGTTTATAACCATGAGATTCTTGTGCTATCTCTGGAGCCGGAGATTCACTAAGCTGGCAGCCAAAGGGCTGAAGGAGCAGTCTTGTGAAGATAAAACAGCCCTGTTTCAGCTAACCCAACAGGAGCAAGCAAATCTTGAAGGCCAGAGTGTCGGAGCAGAGACCTTCGTCTAAATAACGGCAAAATTAATATTGAAGTTTATGCCCCTGAGTATGATAATGAGCCTAAAGGAGTACATGCTAAACATAAATGACTATGTTACTCAACTCTCCACCCAAATCATCACCTAGAAGGCAGGGACAGACAGAATTAGGATATAAAAATCACAAAGGGAATACACCTCCCAGCAGGGGGTGGGGGAGAGAAAACTGAAAGTCTAGCAGAGATGGTCAACGGGCTGTGCTCCTCTTCCTCCACCCAAGACAGGGATGCCTTCTTGGTAAGAATTGTGCCTTGACTATATGGTATACCTCTTATTCCTAATATCTATCAGTGCTATAACTCAGGCCTTTGCCTCTGACTGCGTCAGATATTACCTGTGAATTCTTTACTTGAGCTTGATTTTTCCTTTTGCAGTCAGTGCATTTATCAACAGCAATTCCAAACCTATCTGTTGCTTTAATAAATCAGACCTATCTGTTTAACTTTTAAACTGTCTCAGCATTAGTCCTTAACCAGACTCTGAAACAGGTAACTACTGTGTGGGGGCCGGGCCCGTGGGGGAGGCAGCAGGCAGCCCCCAGCCCAGCGCTTTGCAGGCATAGTGCACGCGGGTCTGGGGGAGCAAGGGCTCAGCAGGAACGGGGTGGGGGACACGGTGGGGAGACGGGTGACAAACAGGGACCCATTCACGGCTGTGGCGGGGGAGAGGGGACGGTCACCATCGTGCGTGGCCCCGGTGGGGCTGTGGGGGGGCTGAGGCAGTGGGTGGGGATGGGGCAGAGGCGCTGGGGAGGTGCTGGGTGCTCTGGGGTTTTGGGGGGGAGGGTCTCCAGGCCGGGTGTCTGTGACACCGAGCGGCTCAATGTCCCTTGTCCTTGTCCCCGCTGCAGCCCCCCCAGTTTTGCTCCCCCTCCTCATGTCCTAATTTCCAGGGGCTGATAAAGGGGGGGCTGCAGCGATCCCCAAGTGCAGGGGGGGGGTTGTATTGCAATGACCCCCAAAGAGGGGGCTGAGAGCTGCACCCCCACCCTCTGCCTGCCATGGTGGGGGGGGGACGGACGATGCCCCCACTCCCCTCCCAGGGATGGGAGCCCTTCCCTGGAGCATCTGGGCCCCCCCCAAACCCCGGCACCCCGCTCTGCCCACCTGAGCTCCGCCGCCTCTGCCGCTGGCCCTACGGCACGGCCACCACCGTCCCCACCGCCCCGAGGGGGGGGCCTGGATGCCTGGGTCCCATAGCTGGGGGTGGGTGTCCTGTAATGCAGAGAAATGTCTAGATTTCATTCTTGGGGGGGGTGGGGGGGCGGGCCGGGAGGCGGTGAGGGCCGCCGGGGCCGGTCGGGGGGTGCCCGGGGGAGCCCGCCGCCCTGCCGCCCCCCGCCGCCGCTCGCCCCGCTCCTATTGACTTCCCATTGTGGAGCTTTGCAACAAAGGGTAGGATCCAAACCGTGCCCCGTTTCGTCCAATCAGCGCGCAGAGCGCTCGCCTGGCGTCGATTGGCCCCTTCTCTCCTCGCAATACCCAATCGGACGCCTACTTTAACAACCAATCAGAAGGCCGGCCTGCGCCCAATCAGCGCCGAGGAAGTGGAGCACGGCCTTTGTGTGTCGTGACGGCACGGCGCCGGCGGAGTCCCCGGCCAATAGAAGGGTGCGCTGCTGCCAGGCAGCGTGAGGTCACCGCGCCGTGTGCCGCCCCCTCTATAAAACGCGTGTCCCCGCGGCGGGGAGGGCGCAGTGAGGTGGTGGTTGGCTGCGGAGCGGCTCGTGGTGGCAGCAGCAGCGCAGGCTACGGTGCGTAGCGCTACCGGTACCGGTGCTTCCTTCTTCTCTGAGCGGTAAGTGGCGAGTGGCGGGCGCGTTCCGTGGCGGGCGGTGGGTCTGGGTGGCCCTTGACGGCCTTGGTTCTTCTAAAAGCCTGGCAGGCAGGCCGGGCCTTGCCTACGTGCCCTGAGTCATGGCTCGTTCCCATCCCCCCCTCCGGAGTGGCCCGGGAGGAAGCAGGGAGAGGAGCCTGGAGCCTGCTCCACCCCGATACGGCAATGCTGCATAACACAACGAACCAAAAGCTGATCTGAGACTTCAAGTTCCTCAACAAATGGTATGTCCTTAGTCTCAATTCAAACCACTATTCCCCTTCCTGAGAAAGTAAAATAAGGAGAAGCTGGAGAGCTTCAGTGGTGGTTTCAGCCTTTTGTGTATCCAGATGGCATAATCCAATGGGGCATAGTTTTGCTACAACCACCTAGAGGGTTTCAGCCACAACCTTGCGTATTCAAGCTGTATAATCAGTCACATAAAACATGGAATAAAAGCGCAAATGTTTAGCTTAGATTTTGGGAGCTGCCTCTCCATCACTACACCTCAACTATGGGGAGACCCTTCCTCTTTGGTCCAGACATCATCCAAGGTTACATTTCCGGCACTGAGAGCCTTTACCTAGAGGGGTAAGAGAACGTTAACACATGTATAATATTTAGCAGCTTCACTGCATTGTAGCATGAAGAGCCTGACAAAAGCAAGGAGTCATTTTAAAGTAACAGAAAATGTTACAGTGAACTCATTAAAGCACTGAAGAGGATGAAGAGGTACTGGATAGTGAACACAGATGGAAAATTAGTTTTAAAAGGAGATTAAAAAAAGAGAGGCTTGGACTTCTCAACCGAAGAGAAAGATTTCAATTCCAAGAAGGTACTGTGCAAAGAGAAAGCAGCACTCTTTTTAAACTTTGTTAGAGTTGTCCAGGGGACATTATAGTAAAAGTCTCCATGCTACTATCCAATAAACCTCTCCGATTTCTGGGCACGTTTTAGCAAAAAAAAAAAAATCTCTCCCAGAGCCTCGAGGAAGAGGAGGGAGATAGCGAGGAGCGAGCGCTGACGAGGGGCCGAGAGTTGCCTTCGGCGCAGAGTATTTCCCCTGTGACCTCGAGCAACTCTCCTGCTCCTGCTGTTCCCTCATTCTCCCCTTTGTAAAAGGGAAAATAGCGCTGGGTGACGGCCCCACGCTGCATGGGAGGCTGAAAGGTCAGGAAGCTCTCTGCTGCCGGGATGGAGGAGGCCACCCGGGCAGCTCAGCTAGCTGGACGGCGCTGATTTAGCAGGACTCGAGCCCGGACCGGCGCGTACGGGGGCTGATGCTACATCCGTCCCTCGAGCGAAGCGTTGGCATCTTAATTCCCTGTGAAAGTATCGGAGACGACCTTAGGTGGGATTTAAGATCCTCTTTTCACAGCAGATGAATCTTTTCTTCTCCCTCTTCCCAGAAATACCCGATCGTCTGGCAGGGCCTTTTGGCTCTAAAAAACGACACGGCCGCCGTCCAGCTCCACTTCGTCTCCGGGAATAACGTCTTGGCTCACCGGTCGCTGCCGGCGCCGGAGGGAGGACCCCCGCTGAGGATCGCCCAGCGCATGCGGCTGGAGGCCTCCCAGCTGGAGGGGGTCGCGCGCAGGATGATGGTGAGGGCTCGGGACGGGGCGGGGACGCGGCTTGGGGGAAGAGCTCACTCGCTGTCTGCTCCCCTTCCCGGCCGTGCAGAGCGCTGGCACAACACTGAGCTGAGCATGAGTCAGCAACAAGGACCAGCAGCACAATGGCCTGAACTGGTACAAAGACAGTCAGCAGAACAAGGGATGTGAGTATTCCACTGTAGTTCCCATTTGTTGTTTTGTTTGGGGTTTTTTTATTTATTTATTTAAACTGGAGATGTTTACTGCCTTTTTGCTTCCTGAATAAGCATCTAAAATGGGATTCAAATGTTTATAGAAACATGGAATCAAAGTATAATTGTGTGGATGCTAAAAAGCTGCTAGCAGAGGGACTTTCTCTGGTTCTCACAATATTTGGTGAGAATCCTACCTTTCTCGCCAGTGCTATGAAAAACAGTAGGATGTTTTTTGTAAGCTAGACTAGCACGTGGTATTTTGCTAAGTTCTGTTTATGGTACATTGGAAAAGTATTTTGAAATAGTTGTTGTGGAAGTTTAGCCAATCACCCTAGGAGATGGGTGATCACTGACGAATCGCCCTGTGGGGCTAGGGTATATAAAACAGGGTTATAATTTAATAAAGCTGCTACTTTTGCCTGCTCTTGCTGAATTTGTGTGTTGCTGCATCTCTCCACTCCCGGGATAAACAGCGGCATAATTGTGGTTATATTATTTATTTATTTATTTTGCTACCATTTGAGTTATAAATACAGGCAGGCACAGCTTTGCAGTATAAGTAGGCTGGCTGGGAATTAAGTTTGAACTGCTGCTCTGGGTTGTTTTGCAAATTCTGATGTCCCTTCCAACCCCTACCATTCTGTGAGTCTGTTATTTAAAAGAATCATTAAAGATGCTAAATGTACAATTTGAAGGAGATGTCTCTTTACTTAAAAAAATAAAATAAAATGACCTTCTGGTTATCTCATTGTCCAAGGTCACAACATTTCACAAACTGGATCCTGTACTGCTATGGCTATTACATGGGAAAAAAAAACAGGATGAAGGTGCACCAGACATTGATGGGGAAGGCACAGCACTGGTAAAGACCAGAAATAATCTGCTTCTATGGAAGCATCGGTTATCCACTTCCTTTTCCTAAAGCAAGACAGGGGAGATAGGAACTTACATAAGGTTACTGGAGAGAGAAATGGGATGATATTGGAGTCAATCTATGAAACGGCAAAGAAAAATATTTCCACTGCAAAATAAAAGTAAAGGAGATTCTTCCAGTAATTCCACTATGAAATTTAGCAGTGAAATCTCAAACACTGTAATTGAAATGGCATCAATCTTCTTGAGTCATAATGTAATTTTGGATCTCCCCACAACCAGTAGAGCCCATTGTCATTGACAACTTGGAGGATTTGCACAATCAATATTCTGCACACATCAGTGAAGCATTCATCGTGAAGATCAAAACTCTTTGATTCCCAACAATTTCCAAGTATAGCAGACAGAGAGGGGAAAAACCTGAGGATGATTATTTAAATCAAAGCCTGACATATCTAGCCACAACTTGTGTTCACTCTGCTGTGGCCTGATTCTTGTCTTAAATAAAAAAAAAAAAAAGAAAAAAAAGAAAAAGAAGAAGTGTGGGTTATGTAGAAGATTTAATTTTGAGATACAAACAAATTACATCACTGTGTGTTGGAGTGCAGCCATTTGCTTGTTCCAGCTAGTAAAGCAGAATAGAGCTGAAATGATCTTTGTATGTTTTCTCTTTGGATTAATTCTCCATCAACATATATTCTGCTATTTTAGTGCAACAATGAGACAAAAATATTTGGAAGGACTAGAAAGGAAATAAGAACAGTGGCAAGATTATCTCATTGTCATTTCTTCATCCTCCTTTTTAAGTTGTTATAATTTTATGCAGTTATGAATGTTACTTGACTCTAATGCAGCAAAGTGTTTAAGAGCAAACTTAAATTTCAACTCCAGGGATCTATAAAAATGAAGACATGCAATAATATTAGAATTTAAACTTTCCTGGCTTCATTTATTCCATGAAAAATATTGCATATGTGTGGCACTTTTAAAACATACTATTAATGACACAAATAACTCCAGCTGTTGGCTGCAATAGATATCTAATGAATTACTTTCAATTTGCACAGAATCTTGTAGTTTGGCCTCTCTTAAGGCTTGTATTAACTCTAAATTTTACATATACTAATGCCTGTGATAACACATTGGGCTCACTTGACTGTGAGACAAAATTAAGCTCAAAGTCTTGTACTGTATAACACCTTGGCCCATTACACTCCATTTGCTTTTATTGCAGTCAGGGAGACCTTGATTTGGCTGGCAATGAAAGAGGAGCAGATACTTCCAGTGCAGATAGGCAGACCCGACTGGAAGGTGCAGAAATTAACAAGAGCCTTTTAGCACTCAAGGTAACTGACATGTTTCCATAGCCTTTGAGTAGGTGGAAGCCTTCTACATATAATAGCAATGACTATTAAAATGAGTGTTTTTGCAGGCTTTGCTTGTCTACATTGTCTACTGATGTCAGGGATAAAATAATGTATTGATTTTTCCTTTAAATGCCTGAATAAACACTTGGTAATTATCAAGTAAAAACATTGCAGAAACATTAGCTATCAACTTTCATGTAGTTTAAAAAACAAACAAACAAACAAATCCCTGGTATTTGAATTTGAACACTTTTCTGATATACATCTAAAATGGGAGGAGAAATGACTTACTTTGATATTCAAGGTCTGAAATGCTAACTGGAAATATTCTTACTGATCTCAATATATATATCTTTTTAAGAAAACATAAAAAATAGTTACCTTTATGACAGATTTATTTACCACTGTTAATTAATTAACTAAAGAACAAAACAATACAACAGCACTATATCCAGAAATAATTAACAAATTGATTAAAATATAACCCTTGAAAGTTGTAATCCATTTTTGACTGTTCTTTATAGCAAATTGTCTGATACAATCACTGCAGATTTTCATACATTAATCCAGAACACATCAAGAGACCTGAGAAATATTATTTAAATATTCAAATAATTTTTTTTTGTTTAAATGATGGAGAGTGGTAGGGCAATAACATCAACCAGCTCTCTCAACACTCTTGGGTGCATCCCATCAGGGCCCATGTGCGGGAGAATACTGGACTCGCACAACTCTATGAGAGTTATAAAGCAAAGCCACTTTATTATCAAATTACAGCTTAATTTATATCCTAAAATTTCCTGATCAAGCGCACACTCACTTACTATTGGTTCTACATGTTTATACATGAGCTGTTCACGCGTCTTAAGCTAATACATAATTGGCTATCCTACGCCACCTCCATCACCACCACCCCATCCTGGTTATCTTCTACTTTCTTCTTTATCTTCTTGCTTCACTGCTTTGCTTCCTCCTTTGCCGTTCTCAAGCATACTTCAAGGTCGTCGCCCGCGGCCTAACTTATTCCCACACAGTCTTGCTGATAGCAGGCATGCCCATTCTCCTCCAGGAATGATCCCACACCCATGGACTTGTGTATATTCAATTTGCATAACTGATTTCCAACCTGCTCTTCATTGACTAGTGGAGAGTCTTCCCCTCTTATATCCTGAGAGCTGGTCTTAGGAGTAAAGACTGAAGCAAAGAAGGTATTCAGCAACTCTGCCTTCTTTGCATCCTCTGTTATCAGGGCTCCCACCTCATTCAGCAGTAGGCCCACATTATCCCTATTCTTCACTTTACTGGTTTGAGTGAGAACAGAACTAATTCTGTTCAGTGATTTTACTTTTCAGCTCAGTTCTTCTAACTAACTGCACTTGCCTAAAGGTGGATTCTGTGGAAGCTCCCACCTCGAGTCCTTTTCTTCCCCCTGTGACATCCCCTTAGCCACGAGCCCCTGGTGCATCAAGTGCTCACCAAGTTGATGGTTTCCATCAATGGGAGGTGACTTCACAGCACTGCCCATTGCCAGGCTTAAGGGAAAAAAAAAAAGGATCAACAAAGCCCAAAACCAAGTATAAAAACACTAAAAAAACAGTGGATAAGGGCAATCTCAGCCCTAACTTTGCTACCTCACCAAGCAGATTCCATTTCGGGTGCATAGAGATGTCCACAGGCTACCAAATGTCTTCCTTTCAGAGGGAGGTGAATGTTCAAGGTTGGGGGTGCAGGAGCTAAACCTTCCACTCCTGAGATGATAAAAGTGAAAAAGAATAAAATAAAAAAATATTCCAAAACAACAACAAAAAAAAAAAAAAAGGGGGGGGACATGCAGGGAGATAAAAAAAAAAAACCTGCTTTTTGATTTCTGAAATATATGGTAGTCAATGGTTAATAAGAAAAACCCCCAACCCATCAGAAAACCCCTCAGCCACATTTTAATGACCAAACTTATTTTTTTTATTAACTTACTGGCTACCCCTCTTTGCATCTTTTAACACCAAATGTGCTTTTATGTTCTCTGAATGAAGCTTAAATCCTTGTTATCTTTGTCCTGCTGATACCTTCCCATTATAACTGCACTTGCTTTCTCCTGATCTGTTGCAGAAAAAAAAAAGACTCAAATAATTCCTGAGCTAGTCCAGGTGGCCAGGCCCTTTCCCTGTCATGTGAACTTCTGGCTGTGTGTTCCTTCCACATGGCTGATGAGGCAGGGGTATTGCCAGGACAACAGCGACCATGCCCACACCCATAAAAGAAGCTCTTCAGGTGTGAGCAAACAGTGAGTGGGCATCACCCAAGGTGTCACTTGGAAGCACCGGGTCAAGGCTGGGCTCTCTGTGCGGGTGAACAGGCCGGACAAACAGGGCACGGCAGTTTGCACATGAGGGCTCTGAAAGTCTGCCAGCTCAACATGGTAACCACTTGGCAGAAGACCATGGCACCCCTGGGCTCTGCACCCACCAGTTTGGATGCAGCTTCCCAGACAGAGCTCTCCTGGGAATATGCTTCCACCCAGGCGTCAGGCTGCAGGGTGTGCCCAGCTCTTGTGCCAGTATCAGATGGCAGCAGTGAGCATGCCTGTGGGAGGTGTGCCCAGGTAGAGGAGCTTCTTTGCATAGTGGCGGAACTCTGGGAGGATTTAAGCAGATTAAGACCTATCATGAAGTGCGAGAAAGAGAGAGATCACTGGAATCACACCCTGCCCTCCCTGAAACAAACCTACCAGGCAGACAGCTCCAGATACAGAGGACTCCCCATCCTCTCTATCTGCATGGCTGAATGTGGTGATTTAGAGGACAGGGGGCAATAGTCATGACTAAAAAAGTTATACTAGCCCTGCTCTGTTGGTGCAGTCTCATCCACCTGACTGCTTCCACAAATGCAGCTCAACCCAACCCAACCCACTCAACCCAATCAAGCCCAACTCAATGCAACTCAACCCAACCCAACCCAGCTCGACCCAACTCAATGCAAATCAACCACCCAACCAACCCAACTCAACTCAACTCAACCCAATCAAACCCAACTCAACCCAACCCAACTCGATCCAATCAAATGCAGCTCAACCCAATCAAACCCAACTCAATCCAATCAAACCCAACTCAACCCAACTCAATCCAATCAAACCCAACTCAACCAGCCCAACTCAATGCAACTCAACCCAACTCGATCCAATCAAATGCAGCTCAACCCAATCAAACCCAACTCAACCCAACCCAACTCAACCCAACTCAATGCAACTCAACTCATCCAACCCCCACCCAAGTCAACCCAATCAAACCCAACCCAAGTCAACTCAACCAACTCAACCAACCCAACCCAATCAAATGCAGCTCAACCCAACCCAACCCAACTCGACCCAATCAAACTCAACCCAACCCAACTCAACTCAATGCAACTCAACCCAAGCAAATGCAGCCCAAACCAACTCAACCCAACCAACCCAACCCAACTCAATGCAACTCAACCCAAACCCAACTCAACTCAACCAACCCAACGCACGTCAACCCAATCAAACTCAACCCAACCCAACCCAACCCAACCCAACTCATTGCAACTCACCCAACCCAACCCAAATCTATCCAATCAAATCCAACCCACCCCAACCACCCCAACGGCCCCCAACCCCCCGGCGGGGCTGGTCCCGGGGGTGCCCGCGGCGGGTCCGGCCGCTGCGCTGCCCCACGGCTCTGCCCCACGGCCCGGTCCCGCGGCCCGGCCCGACCCGGCGCGACTCGGGACACGGGACACGAGGGACAGTCCGGCCCCCCCTCCCCGGCCCTTAAAGGGACAGCCGGAGCCGCCCCGACACCGCCCTCGGGGGCAGGGCCACCCCCACGGGTCACGGAACACCCCCGTGGGGCAGGGCCAGCCCCATGGAGTATGGCGTCCTATGGGGCACGGCCTCCTACGGGGCTGGGCCACGCCGATGGGGTACAGCCACCCCGGTGGGGCAGGGCCACCCATCCTATGGGGCAGGGACACCTCTATGGGGCACCGAACCCCCAGGTAGTGCTCAGCCACTCTACGAGGAAGGGCCACCCCTATGGGGCACAGCATCCTACGGGCCATGGCCATCCTATGGGGCACAGCCACCCCTCTGCGGGGCATGCCAGACTATGGGGCAGGTGGTGCCAGACACCCCTCCCAGATGGCCCAGCCTCCCCCGCTCCTGGGGGGCGGGGGGTTCACCCCCCAGCCTCACACAGAGACGCCAGAGTCCCGCCCGAGGTGGGGGGACACGGGACAGGGACGTCACAGCCGTGCCCGCCCCCCCCTCTCCTCCCACACCCCCCCGTGATCTCGAGGGGTATTTTTAAAGCTCCTTCCCCGAATCTGGCTCCAGCTGCCGCCGTCCCGACCCCCCCGGCACTGGGTGAATCCAGGGCTGGGGCAGCCACCACCTCTCGGGGCAGCCTGGGCCAGGCTTTCCCCACCCCCAGCACCAACACCTCCTTCCTTAGCTCAAAAATCTCCCTCTTTCAGTTCACACCCATCACCCCTTGGCCTGTCCCAACAGCCCCTGCTCAAAGGTCCATCCCCAGCTTTCTTCTAAGCACGGACAGGCCCCCAGAAGGTCTCCCCTTGGGGAGCCTTCTCCTCTGCAGGTTGCACCCCCCCAGGGTTGGGCCATCGCGCCAGCTCTGGGTTTAATTTTCATCCCCATTTCTCCTTTCTCTCTCCGACCCTCCAGCTTCAGCCTCGCGCTGCCTGTGGGTCGGGAAAGCAGAGCCCTCTCCGTTTGGCTTCGGGAGGCTTTGCCCAACCTCTTCTCCCCCCCCTGCAGGTCTACAACGTTTACATGGCAGGCCGCCAGCTCTGCTCCAAGCGCTACCGGGAGTTCGCCATCCTGCACCAGAACCTGAAACGGGAGTTTGCCAACTTCACCTTCCCGCGGCTGCCGGGGAAATGGCCCTTCTCCCTCTCGGAGCAGCAGCTGGATGCGCGGCGGCGAGGCCTGGAGGAGTATCTGGAGAAAGGTGGGGAGCTGGGAACGACCCCTCGGGGGACCTCCCCCCGCGCCTGACCCGCAACTGGGCGGCCCTCGCTTTACCTGGGAGGGAAAGAAGCTCGTCCGTAGCTGGGTTTAGGATGTTATGGCCCGAGTGTCTTCTTGGGGAGCTCGGGGAAGCACAGGGGGGACGGGGGGAGGGGGGGCCGCCCGGGGGGGGGGCGGGGGACAGGGGGACATTGGGGACACGGGGCTGGGGTGCCACCCTGCGGGGTGACAGGGGACATGGGGACACAAAGGACACGGGGCTGGGGTGCCACCCTGGGGGGTGACAGGGACGTGGGGACACAGAGGTGGCATCTCGGCCTTGGAGGGTGATGGGGACAGGGGGGCACTGGGGGGGGGGTGTCCCACCCTGGGGGGTGACAAGGACGTGGAGGTGGCATCTGGGCCTTGGAGGGTGATGGGGACGTGGGGACACTGGGAAGGTGGGCACACTGGGTGACAAGGAGCGGCTGTGGGATGCCAGGGGGTGGCAGTGGGTGACAAGGAGTGACAAAGGGTGACAAAGGATGGCAGGAGGGCAGCGGCGGGTGATGTCAGGGTGACAAGGTGACATCAGGGTGACAAGGGGTGACAGTAGGGTGGCAATGGGTGATATCAGGGTGACAAAGGGTGACAGCAGAGTGACAAGAGAGGACTTTAGGGTGCCAGGGGGTGACAGCAGGTGACAGTAGGGTGCCAGGGGGTGACAGTAGGTGACAGTAGGTAACAGTAGGGTGCCATGGTGTGAGAGTAGGTGACAGTGGGGTGCCATGGGGTGGCAGTAGGTGACAGTAGGCGACATTAGGTGACAGTAGGTGGCAGTAAGGGGACAGGAAAGTGCCCGCAGGGTGGCGGTAGGTGACAGTGGCCACCGGTAGGTGACCGACTCTCAGTATTAAAAAAAAAAAAAAAAAACCAGAGAAGGGGAGGGGGGAGGGAAGGAGGGAGGGAAAGAGAAAAAAAAATTACTTGAATATTCCAGCTTTTTGAATGAGCCACGTGTTCAAACTACAAATCAACTTCTCACGTGAGGAATCCCAGCTCTTCAATTAGCGAGTGGATGAGGCGCACACACACACTCGAGGAGGAGGAGGAGGAGGAGGAGGAGGGCCGGGGTGAAGGACGGGGAGGGGGGTAGGGAGAGGCTGAACAGGACAGGACAAGTTTAGAGAGAGCCGGAGGGCGGGGGAAGGGGAAACCGGAGTTGGGTGGGCGCCTCTCTGCGCCGCCTCTGCCCTTCCACCGAGGGAGTCCGCCCCGCGCGCCCCCACCGCCCAAAAACGGCTGGGCAGCGGCACCTCCCCCCGTGCGAGCGGGGTGTGATCCCGGCGAGGGAGGGGAAAAGGCACCGCAATGCCCGCCCCCTCCGCCCCGCTCCGCTCCTCCCCCGCCGTGCCAGGCTGTGGGGATTATTCATTGGGGTCGTGCCTGGGCGATCCCGCTCCCCGGCAGTATGGGTCGGGGGGAGGAGGAAGAGGGGGAAGAAGAGGAAGAAGGGGATGAGGGGGGGAGGTGGCGGGGGAGAGCGGGGATCTGCTCCCGCGGATCGCCGCTGCGGCTGCGTGCTGGGGGACTGCGCGGGGCGGGGGGCTCTCCAGCCGCGGAGGAGCTCCATATGGCAATCTTTCTGCTGTACTCCAGACAGCCACCTGGACAGCCGCGGGGACAGTCAACCGGACAGCCACCCAGACAGTCGCGGGGACAGTCACGGGGACAGTCGCCGGGACAGTTGCAATGGTCACGGGGACAGCCTGGGGACAGCTGGGACAGGCACAGGGACAACACAGCGGACAGTCACAAATACAGTTAGAACAGTCACAGGGACAACACAGGGAACAGAGCAAACAGTCACAGGGACAGCATGGGGACAGTTGGGACAGGAACAGGGACAACAGAGCGGACAGCGGGGACAGTCACAAGTACAGTCGCAACAGTCACGGGGACAATATAAAGGACAGGAACAAGAATCACAAAGGCAGTGAAAAGGGTCAACACAGGGGACAGAGAAGACAGTCATGGGGACAGCATGAGGACAGCATGGGGACAGCTGGGACAGGCACAGGGACAACACAGGGAACAGACAAAACAGTCGTGGGGACAGTGGGGACAGTTATAAGTACAATCAGAACAGAGACGAGATGAACAACACTTGAGACAGTCACAAGAACAACATAAAGAACAGGAACAAGAATCACAAAGACAGTGAGAAAGGTCACAGGCACAACACAGGGGACAAAGAAAACAGTCGGGGGGACAATTGTGGGGACAGCTGGGCCAGGCACAGGGACAGCCATCGGGACAGTCACAACGGTCACGGGGACAGCGTGGGGACAGCTGGGACAGGCACAGGGACAACACAGGGGACAGCGGGGACAGTCACAAGGACAGTCGGGGGGTGGGGTGGGGGCGAGAAAAAGAAAAAGGAGGCAAGAAAGGAGCAGGTTTTGGGTCACGACCCAGTCGTTGGACGCTGTCCAGAATTTTACGGATTAAATACATGCTATCCGGAGCTCGAATGTAAAAACCACAACAGGAGAAACCCATGCCAGCTTTAAATACTTAGTCCTTAGCAAAGGACTTTGGACAATATGCCTAAAAATGTCTTTTCCTTCAGTCAAAGTTTGTTTAAAAGTTGGATGACTTTGAGAAAGGCTTCCCATGAATTCCCCTCTGGCTAAGCAATCAAAACAAGTTTAGTGAAGAGTGGAAATGTGTGGATGGGGGTAAGGGGTAGATTACTCCTGACAGCTGTATTTCCATTTTCTGAGATGCCCCGTGCGATCCTGTTCCAAAATAATATTATTGTTCCCTTCCTGAACCCCATTCACGCTCCGCTCCATTGTGGGAAGGGGCTTCTCCCCTCGCAAACGTTTTAGTTACTACGTTTGTTTCTAATGTATGTAAATGAAGGGCCCTTCCAAAGCCACTAAAGCCGCTTTTCTAGCCAAGGTCGATCGTGTGGGGAAGGTAAAGGGGGAAGATGGGATGGGAGGGAAGAAGAGAAAGAGAGAGAGAGAGAGAAAAAAAAATACCCCCCTAAATACGTCCCCAGTCTCCTTCTAGGGGCCGTTGGTGGGTGGAAGGCCCAAAGCATAGGCCAGCCCCCTCCTCCCCCCTTGGGAAGAATCTCTCAAAGTTGGTTGTGTGCCCACAAGTAGAAGGTGAGCACCTGTGTGTGCCCACATACATGTGTGCCCACAAGTGAAGGTGAGCACGCATGTGTGCCCATATGTGAAGGCAAGCACGCGTGTGTGCCCACATACGTGTGTGCCCACAAGTGAAGGCGAACACACGTGTGTGCCCACATACCTGTGTGCCCACATACCTGTGTGCCCACATACCTGTGTGCCCACATACGTGTGTGCCCACAAGTGAAGGCGAGCACGCATGCATGCCCACATACATGTATGCCCACAAGTGAAGGTGAGCACGCATGTGTGCCCACATACCTGTGTGCCCACAAGTGAAGGCGAGCACCCGTGTGTGTGCCCATATGTGAAGGCAAGTACGTGTGTGTGCCCACGTACCTGTGTGCCCACATGTGAAGGTGAGCACCTGTGTGTGCCCACATACGTGTGTGCCCACGTGTGAAGATGAGCACGCGTGCGTGCCCACACACGTGCATGCCCACATACGTTCGTGCCCACACACGTGGGTGCCCACCTCTGCGCTCACACGCTCACAGGTGGGTGTGCGTGGCCCCGTGTGAATTACACGCGTGTCCGCGGGGCCCTGGCCGGGATTTCAGCCGCTGCCTCCGGCTCGGTTCCCGGCACCGGCGCTGACGCGATTTCCTCGCTACCGACACGCCGGAAAACGGGGCGGGGCGGGGGGGGGCCGGACACCCACGGACGACCCCCGGACGACCCCCGGCCGGCGGGCATTTTTTTGGGGTAGCCCCTCTCAGTCCCTCCCAGTCCCCTCCCAGTATGTCCCAGTGCCTCCCAGTCCCCTCCCAGTATGTCCCAGTACCTCCCAGTCCCCTCCTAGCCCCTCCCAGTGCCCCTAAGTCCCCTTCAAGCCCCTCCCATTCTGTCCCAGTCCCTCCCAGTCCCCTTCTAGCCCCTCCCAGTCCCCTCCCAGTGCCCTCCCAGTAGCCGACCGGTAGACGCCGACCACGACGGCGTGGTCCCGCTCGTAGGGCTCCAGGGTCAGCTGCTCCTGGGGCTTCAGCCCCTCCCAGTATGTCCCAGTGCCTCCCAGTCCCCTTCTAACCCCTCTCCGAGCCTCCTAATCCTCTTCTGGCCTCTCCCAGTCCCTTCCCAGAATGACCCAGTGCCTCCCAGTCCCCTTCTAGCCCCTCCCAGTGCCCTCCCAGTATGTCCCAATGCCTCCCAGTCCCCTTCTAGCCTCTTCCAGACCCCTCCCAGTATGTCCCAGTGCCTGCCAGTCCACCTCTAACCTCTCCCAGCTCCTCCCAGTATGTCCCAGTACTTCCCACTCCCCTTCTAGCCCCTCCCAGCCCCCTCCCAGTGCCTCCCAGTCCCCTCCTAGACCCTCCCAGTGCCTCCCAGTCCCCTCCCAGTATGTCCCAGTGCCTCCTAGTCTCCTCCCAGGCCCCTTCTAGCCCCTCCCAGTCCCCTTCCAGCATGTCCCAGCCCCTCCCCGCCCCCTTCTTCGCCCACCCACTCGCCTCCCCGCATGTCCCCTCCCAATGCTATTGCAGTGTTCCCAGTCACACTACCAATGCCGAACCAGTGCTCCCAGTGCACACCCAATGCTACCAGTTAAAACCTCATTGTCAACCCCAGTTACACTCCCAGTGCCAACACAGTACTCCCAGTTACACTCCCAATGTCACCCCACTGCTCCCAGTGCCAGCCGAATGCTCCCAGTTGCACTCCCAATGGCGCCCCAGTGATACCAGGGTCAGGTCAGTATTTACCGTCCCACTCCCACTGTCATCCCAGTGCTCCCAGTACTGGCCCAGTGCTGCCAGGTACACTCCCAGTACATGCCAAGTGCTCCCAGTGCTATTGCAGTGCTCCCAGTGCTCTTGCAATGTTCCCAGTTGCACTACCAATGCCGACCCAGAGCTCCCAGTTACACTCACATTGTCATCCCAGTGCTCCCAGTGTCAGCGCAGCCCTCCCAGTTATACCCCCAGTGTCCCCCCAGTGCTCCCAGTACTGGCCCAGTGCTCCCAGTTACACTCCCAGTAACATCCTAGTGCTCAGAGTGCCAGCCCAATAATGCCTGTTATACACCCTATGTCAACCCAGTTCTCCCAGTGTCAAACCAGTGCTCCCAGGTATATTCGCAATGACACCCCAGTACTCCCAGTGCCAGCTCAGAGCTCCCAGTTACACTTCTGCTGTCACCCCAGTGCTCCCAGTACCACCTCAGTGCTCTCAGTTATACTTCCAGTCTTGCCCACTTCTCCATGTTACACTCCCAGTATCATAGATCCACTTATGGGGCAGCCAGGGCCCTATAGAGCCACTTATGGGGTGCTCTGGGCCCCATAGATCCACTTATGGGGCAGCCAGGGCCCTATAGAGCCACTTATGGGGTGCTCCAGGCCCCATAGATCCACTTATGGGGTGCCCAGTGATCTATAGATCCACTTATGGGGCATCTCTGACCCTACAGAGCCACTTATGGGGTGCTCTGGGCCCCATAGATCCACTTATGGGGCAGCCAGTGACCTATAGATCCACTTATGGGGCACCAAATGATCTATAGAGCCACTTATGGGGCACCCCTGGCCCCATAGATCCACTTATGGGGCACAAAATGACCTATAGAGCCACTTACAGGGCAGCCCGGGCCCCATAGATCCCCTCCTGGGGCACTCAGTGACCCATAGATCCACTTATGGGGCATCTAGGGCCCTGTAGATCCACTTATGGGGCAGCCAGGGCCCTATAGAGCTACTTATGGGGTGCCCGGTGACCTATAGAATCACTTATGGGGCACCAAATGACTTACAGGTCCACTTACGGGGTGCTCTGGGCCCCATAGATCTACTTATGGGGCAGCCAGGGACCTGTAGAGCCACTTATGGGGCAGCCAACAACTCATAGAGCCACTTATGGGGCAGCCCGGGCCCTATAGAGCCACTTATGGGGCACCCCTGGCCCTATAGATCCCCTCCTGGGGCAGCCCGGGCCACATAGAAGCCCTACTGGGGCACTCAGTGACCAATAGAGTCAAAGAAGGCTGATGGCAGATGACCTTCCCCAGCCTCGGCCAAGAGCTCCCCTCCCTTTGGATGTCCCCAGCCGCCCGGATGAAATCTCAGCTCACCACTGCATCGAGGCAAAGCACGCCGAGAGGGAGAAGACCCCAGAGCTCGAGGAGAGAAGGTGTGGGGCTGGCTGGGAGCAAACGTCCTCCCAATCCTCCTGAGGGCGACTGACCCCAGCGAATGTTTGAGGAAAATATAAATTTCAGTTCTTGTTCACGTCAAAATTCAATCCTATCGCATCTGCCCTCGAAGCGTGGGCTGAAATGATCCCGCACGACCTTTCTGGCAGGCAAGGCTCCGGCAGTGCTTGCTGTCCAGACCGCCAAAATGATCCGATCTCAGGGCCCCGTTGTTCTGCGGGGCACTGCCCACCTCTAACTCCGTGCCCGCATTAAAGTCTGCCAGATCTCGCCACTCTAAATCAGTGCGCACAAAAACTCCTGTGCCAGCAGTTCCTGATTTCCTAATATCACTTGTCCTGGGAGGGGAAATAAAAACAACTTACACTGCAATTGTGCGCGCGCAGGCAGGCACACACACCCCTCTGCGCACACCGCCTTTCTTGCCCTGCCCCGATCGGGGAGACCTCCTTTGCCTGTACTTCAGTGCAAGCTTGGTTTCCCTGCTGAAGACCGACAGCTGCAGAGTAAATACAGCAGATATTGCTTAGCTCCTGTAGCTATGGGAGCCCAGGAGCCGTGTGTCGCAGTGCACGACCTGAAGCCTAAAAGGTCTTGGGAGTTTTTCTCCCAGCTATCACTAGCAAAGTCAGGTGTGGTTTTTGTGGGGTTTTTGGTTGGTTTGTTTGTTTGGGGGGTTTGTGTGGGTTGGTTGGTTTGTTTGTTTTTTTAAAGTCACTAGAAAGAACACTTGGTGTGGTGGTTGAACAAAACAACTTGGACCTGACCGTACTCTGCAGATAATGGTAAGGAGCCTGTTTTTATGGTAACTAACCAGGGCTTTCTCATGACTCTTTAGTATTCATGGCTTGTTGGAGCACTGATAGCTACTGCTGTCCGTAGACTTGGCATGGTTCTTCTGTCCTGTCAGCTCAGGTGGGAATTGCGGTTGTTTGCATCTGTGGAGATCATCAAAGTGTCAAACCATTCAATTAAACAGTTGAGTGAAACAGGAAATAGAAATAATGAACTTAAGGCATGAAAAAAAGAAACTGCTGTAGTCTCCTACTGTTCCCTATCCAATTGGAGACTGTTCGGAGTAGTCTGGCTAATGCTGAAAATCCAGCAGTTTTGTAATAGCATCTACAAAAGCAGTAAGCTCTGTCTGCCACTCTGGAGTATTGAATGGCACTCTGCCAGGAGTTAACATTGCGGTGTTTTTAGCAGTTTACACATTTAGAACAAGCAGTACCCTTTCCCCCTCACCAAATACCTCAGTGCGAGCTGGCGTTCCCCCTGGAGCTGATCAGAGAGAGGCAGTCTCGCAGTGCCTCCAGAAGGCAGCTTCTCCAAGAAAAAAAAAAGGATAAAAAACAAAAAATGCTGAAAAAAAAGGGAAAAAGAAAAAAAAAAAGACAAAAAAAAGCTCAATATGGACAAAAATTACAAAAAAAAAAAGGGATAAAAAGGAAAATTGCCAAAAAAGACGGAAAAAAAGGAAAAAAAATGGTAAAAAGGAAGCCAAAAGTGGCCGATAAAGCCCAAAAATGCCCCCAAAAAGGGGAAAATGCCAAAAGAAAGCGAAGAAATGTCAAAAAAAAAAGCTCAAAATGGCCAAAGATGCCCCAAAGCTGCCAAAAAAAAAGGGGAGAAAGGAAAAATGGAAAAGAAAGGAAAAAAAAGGCCAAAAATGGCCCAAAAAGCCCCAAAAATGCCCCAAAAAAGAGGATGGAAGTGACAGAAAAAGGTGAAGAAAGGGTTGAAAAGGACAAAAAAAAAGGATTTAGGGAAAAAATGGCAAAAAAAGGAGGAAAAAAAGGTGAAAAGTAGAGAAAAAATGTGGAAGAAAGGAAAAAAATGCCAAAAATGGGATTAAAAAAAGAAAGAAAATGTGAAGAAAAGGAAAAAAAGGGATGAAAACGGGACAAAAATGGTGGAAAAAAAGGAAAAAAGGTGAAAAAAGGACCAAAAAAGGACCAAAAAAGCGAAAACGGGATGGAAAAGGAGAAAAGAGGGGAAAGAAGGAGAATAAAAAGGGCGAGAAATGTAAAAAAAGGAGGAAAGCGGCAAGAAAAGGGGTAAAAAAAGGACAAAAAAGGTGAAAACCACCTGCTGATGGGAAGTAGAGAATAAATCTTTGTATTCTTTTACTTCCACATGTGAGGCCTTGCTTCACTTTTCAGTAAATTGCCTTTGTCTTAACCTATGAGTTTCATCTTATTTTCTTCGCTCTGGTCCATCTGAGAGCGGGTGGGGGAATGATAGAGTGGCTTGGTGAGCACCTGGCATTTAGCCAAGGTCAAACCACCACAAAGGGGTAGTGATCATGAAACTTCTACTAGCTGTTTATAGATTATTTCATCTACCTTTTCATCCTGGTTAGGTTGTCTATAATAGATTTCCACCATGATGTCTGCCTTGTTGGCCTTCCCCCTGATTCTTACCCATAAACACTCAACCCATTGTCATCATCATCAAGCTCCAGACAATCAAAACACTCCCTAACATGCAGGGCTACCTGTTGCGTGAAAGGGTAAAGTAATTTGGAAGAAAATAAACCCCCTTGCGTTCCAGCTGGTCCTCAGACATCAGAGGGGCTGGGGATGGCTAGGTTTAGATTCTGAGTGATGTCCAATTTGGCACTATTAGTCCAGTCGCGTTCAGTCTGGCTGAACTATCACGGCTCCGATTCACTAATAGGGCACTGTTGATTTGGGTACTATCAGTCCAGTCGCGTTCAGGGTATCTGAACTAACACGGCTCCGGATTCACTCCCAGCCCCCTGCACCCCCCTGCCCAGTCACGCTCCATGGTACCACGCTGCCGGGAAAGACCTGACGGTGCCCAAGGAGGGAACCGGAGTGCAGTTGTTTTCCTTTCCGTGAAGGCTCTTGTTCAGTTTCTCTAAAACTGAGAGCCTTTATGAACCCTTGTGGGGAAGAAATTGTTCCTCAGGTCCAACCTAAATCTCTCCTGGTGCAGACTGAGGCAATTTCTTCTTGTTCTGCCACTTGTTCCTTGGGAGAAGAGCCCAGGCCCACATGGTTCCAGCCTCCTGTCAGGGAGTTATCAAGAGCAAGGTCTCCCTGGAGCCTCCTTTTCTTCCCAGGCTGAACAAGCCCAGGTCCCTCAGCTTCTCCTCACCAGACTTGTGCTCTAAACCCTTGCCCAGCTTCATTGCCCTTCTCTGGACACGCTCCAGCCCCTCAATGTCCTTCTTGGAGTGAGGGGCCCAAACTGAACCCAGGATTCGAGGTGTGGCTTGCCCAGTGCTGGTATGGCATTGCCTGAACATCTCCACGACTCCAAAACAGTGCTATTGCTTTGTATGCAAAAATCCTTCCTCCAGTGGTGTCCCAAGTGCTGCTTTTGGCTTTACCAGACCCAGGGTTGCAAACCCAAGCCTTTCCTGAGCAACCTGGCCCTTTGAAACAGAGCAGGAGTGAACGGACAAGCTCATCTCGCCACCCGACAACCTTACACCACGCACGTTACGAAAGCCGAGCGCACATCCCGCCGTGCCTCGCATTCCCTGGAGAGGCCGGGCAGGAGGAGCGGGCTGTGTGCTCTCCCCTGCTGCCCACGAGCTGCTCTGGACGCAGCGTGCAACGTGGGGGGCTTGGAAACCCCGCCAGGGATCACGGGGACTCCACCACTGCCCTGGGCAGCCTGGGACAGCCCTGGAGGGGAAGAAATTGCTCCTCATCCCCAAACAAAATCACTTATCAGGGAAAGACATCCCCTGACATGCAGTATTTAGGATGCCAGCAGTTAATTGGGACTCTCTACCACCGTGGCTCCAGTTTCCCTCCCACTCACCTGAAACGGTTGGTGCTTTGGTCACGGGTGGAGCCAACACCTTCGCCTTCCGGGGTCCTTGTTGCGTAGCCCTGGCTCCTGAGGACCCCACCATGAGAGTCACACCAGTGAGGGGCACTCTGTAAGCTGGGGACGTGTTTGCTGTGGGCTGATTTGGGCAGGTGCCCTTCCAGCCTGGACATGCTGGAGAAGGCAGACAGCTCCAGCGAGCAGAGGGTGCCGTGGGTCAGACCTGGAGCTCTGTCAGGTGAGGCTGGAGTCACAAAAGGTAATTCAAGGACAACAGATGCACTGATCGGTGCCAGCATCACCCCAAATCAGCCCTTGGAGACAAGCTGAGGTGAGCGCACACATGTGCCAGGAACATTGCTTCCTTCATCCTGTCCACCCCTGTCCTCCTGGCATAGACAGGAACTGGGGAAGGGGCTGGAGCACAAGGGTGGTGAGGAGTGGCTGAGGGACCTGGGCTTGTTCAACCTGGAGAGAAGGAGGCTGAGGGGAGACCTTCTGGCTCTGACAGCTCTCTGACAGGAGGGTGGAGGCAGGGGAAGGTCATCTAGTCCAACCCCCCTGCAGTGAGCAGGGACATCCTCAACGAGATCAGGTTGCTCAGAGCCTCATCAATCCTGAACTTGAATGTCTCCAGGGATGGGGCCTCCACCACCTCCCTGGGCAATCTGTTCCAGTGTTCCACCACCTTCATAGTAAAGAACTTCTTCCTAATGTCCAATATAAATCTCCCCTTCTCTAGTTTAAAACCATTGCCCCTCATCCTATTGCTACATGCCCTTGTAAACAGCCCCTCTCCAGCTTTCTTGTAGGCCCCCTGCAGGTACTGGAAGGCCACTATAAGGTCTCCCTGGAGCCTTCTCTTGTCTAGGCTGAACAACCCCAACTCCCTCAGCCTGTCCTCAGTAGAGGTGTTCCAGCCGTCTGATCATTTTTGTGGTCCTCCTCTGGACCCACTCCATCAGATCCATGTCCTTCCTGTCTTGAGGGCTCCAGACCCGGACGCAGTACTCCAGGTGAGGTCTCACCAGAGCAGAGTAGAGGGGCAGAATCACCTCTCTCGATCTGCTGGCCACACTTCTCTTGATGCAGCCCAGGATGTGATTGGCCTTTTGGGCTTCAAGTGCGTGTTGTTGGCTCATGACCAGCTTCTTGTCCACCAGAACCCCCAAGTCCAATTCTGCAGGGATGCTTTTTATCACTTCATCCCTCAGCCTGTTTTGATAGTGAGGGTTGTTCTTGTTCTGACCCAGGTGCAGGACCCTGCACTTGGTCTTGTTGAACCTCATGAGGTCCTTAGAGCAGATCCTTGGAGGATTCCAGGCAGACAAAGGCAAAATGTAGGTGAAAAAACTCTGGGTTTGGTTGATGAAGCTGCAAGGCTAAACCCTGACCCAGCCCCTCAGAGGTCAGATTCTGCCCCTCAGGCCTTGCTCAGAGCTCCCCCTGGAGACAGGGGGATGTGGGGTGACCAGTGACAAGGGCAGGAATATTCTGTGACTGCTCCCATCCTCCCCAAGCAGGGGCAGGAGGAAACAATGTCCAGAGCCTCAAAAAGCTTTGAAATATTTTTTTTTAGATGCTTTGTGTGATCTTTCTGCACTAGAAAACCTCTGCAGGGAGCTGTGCAAGGCATCAAGACTTGAAGGAAATCACAGGGGGAGATGTGGCTGGTCTGTGTGTTAATGAGCCCTGTGGAGTATTTGGGGCTGAGTCCCTGGACCTCAGGGACTCTCAGGAGGTGGAAGAAACCTCTCAAAAGTTCCAAGTCAGAAGCAAAACCCAAAGTATCTCTGCACCTTAATGGGTGCCACTGAGGGTCATGACTGACAAAGGCTCCCCAGGGGCTCGTTAGAGCAGATCCTTGGAGGCTGGGATTCCAGAGAATGCCTCTGTCACCTCTAAATTGAAAATCAGTAACAAATATCCTTTAAAAGAAAGTCTCATTTCCATTAGGTACAGCATGAAATCTTCCTCCTTAACTCCACTCTGAAACAGCCCCAAAGGAGCTGGGCAGAACTGAAGACTTGAACAAAATCACAAAAAGATAAGTTGTTCAGCAACTCTGCCTTCTCTGCATCCTCAGTTATCAAGACTGCTGCCTCATTCAGCAATGGACCCACACTTTCTTTATTCTTCCTTTTAGCACTTATATATTTAAAGAAGCTCTTTTTATTCTCTTTTACTTTACTTGCCAATTTAAGCTCTAGGAGGGCTTTGGCCTTCCTTGTTGCCTTCCTACATGCCCTGACTACCCCTCTATAATTCTCCCAACTAACAAGTCCTTTTTTCCATGAACTGTATGCTTCTTTTTTTCCTTGAAAGCTCCTTCAGAAGCTCCCTGCTCATCCAAGCAGGTCTCCTAGTATGCCTTCCCAATTTTTTCCTCAAGGGAATACATCTATCCTGGGCCTGGAGAAAGTGGTATTTAAAAGTTAACCAACTTTCTTGGGCTCCTTTACCCTCCAGAGTACTAGCCCATGGGATTCCTGCAAGCAGATCTCTGAAGAGTTCAAAGTTAGCCCTGCAGAAGTCCAGGGTTGTAGTCCTACTTACTGCTCTACTTCCCCCTTGTATAATACTAAACTCTATCATATCATGATCACTATCACCTAGGCTGTTCCCAACCCTAATGTCCCCAACCAGTCCTTCCTTATTAGTCAACACAAGGTCCAGCAGTGCACCTCTCCTCGTTGGCTCATCCACGACCTGTATCAAGAAGTTATCGTCTATACACTGCAAGAGGTTTTTTGACTGGTTATGTCTGGCTGTGTGGGTTTTCCAACAACTATCAGGGTGATTCAAAATCCTGTTTCAATACCATATTCATTAAGAAGGTAATTAATATGTTGATAATCTATGATTTAATTTAAATTAAGTTTAAATCCCAAAGAATGGAGCACAGCAGCGACTTGCAGGCAAAGCTGGCCCGGCCACATTGCCCCACATCTGAGGATCTTAGGGGCAACGGAGGCCCCGCAGAGCCATATGGAGACCTATGGGTCAGTGCATGGATCCCACTGCAGCTGGGTCATTCCACCTCTGCAGTGGCAGGGCATCGGCCGGCATCTGACTGATACACCCGAAGACTCCAGACGAGCAGAGCTCAGGGGGACCGATATCCTGACACTCTTTCCCCCGGGGTTTGGACAGCCGCACATGGGTTGAAGCTGGTTGAATGCATGCCTTGGCCACCCTGGGCTTGAGGCAGGCAGGGAGGTGGGTCTGTGTGAGGAGTAGGTGGTGCAGCGTGGCCCAGGGCATGAGAGGAAAGAAGGCGCCGAGGCCTGAGCAGAAGATGGTTGGTGCGGAATCGTGCCTCTGAAAAATATGCTGAGCAGGGACCCGGGGGCTAAGCCTGCTGCACCTCCGGCCTCAGGAGAGCCTGTACAGGGTTGGTGGGCAATGACTGCCGCATCAGAGGCGGCAGTGGCCCTGCGGAGCCCAAGGCAACACCCATATCCGGAGCATGCAGTGCCAGGAGGAGTGATGAGCAGTGCCTGCACCCCCTGCGCCAGTGTTTTGCCTTTGCAGACTGACGGCGGACTCCGGGAGGAGGGGGGGGCGGGGGGGGGGGTGGGGGGCGCCGGCGGGGGGGGGGGGCCCCCGGGGGGGGGGGGGGGGGGGGGGGGGGGGGGGTGCCCCCGGGGGGGGGGGGGGGGGGTGGGGGTGGTGGGCCCTCCCCCTGACCTGGAAGCCGGCCATGACGAGGGCAGCGGCCATCTCCCGGTCCCCGTTGCTCCCCTCCTCCCGCAGCACGGCCACGCGCGGGCCCGGTAGCTCTGGGGGTGATGACGTCACCGCGGGGTCACCCCGTGGTCACCTCATGGTCACCTCATGGTCACCCCCGTGGTCACCCCACAGTCACCCCACGGTCATCTCCGTGGTCATCCCCATGATCACCCCACGGTCACCCCATGGTCATCCCCGTGGTCACCTTGTGGTGACCCCGTGGTCACCCCGCAGTCACCCCGTGGTCATCCCCATGGTCACCCCGTGGTCATCCCATGCTCATCCCCATGGTCATCCCACTATCACCCCGTGGTCACCTCATGGTTACCCTGTGGTCATCCCACGGTCATCCCATTGTCACCCCGTGGTCACCTCATGGCCACCCGCTGACCCATGGTCCTCCAGGAGCCCCCAGAACCCCATGATCCCCATGTTCTCCCAAGACCTCCATGACCCCCCACCCAGCCCCCCTGGGCCCCCCACGACCCCCCGCCCCCCCCCGCCACCCCCCCCCCCCCCCCACGCCCCCCCCCCCCCGCCCCCCCCCCCCCTCCCCCCCCACCCCCCCGCCCCCCCCCCGTTAAAAGAGGAAAAAAACGAGGAAAACCATTAAAAACCAGTATAAACCAGTAAAAAACCAGGTGGGGAATAAGGGGGGGAAAAGGAGCACGCCGCGAAAAAATGGTAACACCCCCCCCCCCAGTATAAACCAGTATAAACCAGTATAAACCAGTAAACCCCAGCAGGAAGGGGAAAAGGGGAAAAAAGCGATGAAAACCATTAAAAACCAGTATAAACCAGTAAAAACCAGTACAAAGCCCAGTCCCGCCCAGTGGCCCCTAAACCCCTCCCAGTGCCTCCCAGTCCCCTCCCAGTGCCTCCCAGTTCATCCCAGTACCTCCCAGTTCCCTCCCATCGCCCCATATCCCCCTCCCATTGCCTCCCAGTTCATCCCAGTCCATCCCAGTCCCCTCCCAGTGCCTCCCAGTCCCCTCCCAGTGCCCCGTATCCCCCTCCCACTGCCTCCCAGTGCCTCCCAGTACAGCCCAGTGCCTCCCAGCGTGGACTCCCCTGCCTCCCAGTCTGGCCCGGTGCCTCCCAGTTCATCCCAGTCCATCCCAGTGCCCTCCCAGTGGCTCCCAGTGCCTCCCAGTGCCTCCCAGTCTCCTCCCAGTGCCCTATATCCCCCTCCCAGTGGCTCCCAGTGTCTCCCAGTGCCTCCCAGTGCCACCCAGTGATTCTCAGTGCTATCCCAGTGCCTCCCAGTATAAACCAGTCCCCCCCAGTACGGTCTCCAGCCCCTCCTAGAGCCCTCCCAACACCCCGAACCCACTCTGGGGACCCAGGGGGGTTGCCGGGGGGCATGGGGGGAATTTGGGGATCTGTTGGGGATGTCGGGGGACATTGGGACATTGAGGATCGATTGGGGTTGTCAGGGGACGTTGGGGACATCAGGGGATGTTGGGGACATTGGGACATTGAGGATCCATTGGGGACCTCAGGGGATCCATGGGGGACGTCAGGGATCCATGGGGGACATAAGGGGATGTTGGGGACATCGGGGGTCCGTTCGGGACATCAGGGGACGTTGGGGATCCGTGGGGGATGTGGGGGACATCATGGATCCCCTGGGGACATCGTGGTCCCCCCCAGGTGGACGGAGCCGGGGCCCCTGAGGAGCCGCGGGGACACGGGGACACCGGTGACCTCCAGGGAGCTCTGGAGAAGGACCTTGAGGAGCCCTGGGGACAGGGGGACGCCACCGGGGACAGCTCTGGGGACACCTGGGGTGGCCTCGGTGACACGCCGAGCAGCGATGAGGGGCTTGGGGACCCCTGGGGACACCTGACTGGGCTTGGGGGTGCTGATGGCCCCCGAGGGTCCCCGTGTCCCCCGTCCCCACCCGCCACCCTTCACCTGGCAACCCTGCCAGCCCAAGCATCCCCCCGGGCTGCCAAACGTCCCCGAGCAGCCTCTTGTCCCCAGGTGTCCTCACACCCTCCCAACCTCCATTCCCAGGAGGCCTCAAGACCCCCCAAGTGTCCCCTGCTGTCCCCAGATGTCCCCAACTCCCATCCAAGGTGCCCTGAAGAGACTGGCCTCTTCTACTTGACTCTCACCCTTCAGATATCTGTAAACATTAATAAGATCCCCCCTCAGTCTTCTCTTCTCCAGGCTAAACAGCCCCAAGGTTCCCAGCCTTTCCTCATAAGAGAGATGCTCCAGTCCCTTCATCATCCTTGTAGCTCTCTGTTGGATCTCTCTAGTATTTCTCTGTCCCTCTTGAAATGGGGAGACCAAAACTGAACACAATACTCCAGATGTGGTCCCACTAGCGCAGAGTAGAGGGGGAGAAGAAACTCCCATGACCTGCTGGCCACACTCTTCTTTATGCACCCCAGGATACCAGTGGCCTTCCTGGCTACAAGGACACATTGCTGTTCCATGCATAACTTATTGTCCACCAGGACCCCAAGGTCCCTCTCCATGGGGCTGCTTTCCAGCGAGTCTACCCCTAACCTGTACCGGTACATGGTGTTGTTCCTCCCCAGGTGTAGGACTCTAGACTTACCCTTGTTGAACCTCATTATTTTTGCCTTTGCCCAGCTCTCCAGCCTGTCCAGATCTCACTGGATGGCAGCACAGCCTTCCCATGTATCAGCCACACCTCTGAGTTTAGTAGCATCATCAGACTTGCTGAGGATTCACTCCATCCCTTCATCCAGGTCATTGGAGAAGATGTTGAATAAGACTGGACCCAGAACTGACCCCGGGAGAATACCACTACTGGTCACCAGCTGGACGCTGCACCACTGAGCACAACCCTCTGACCTCTGTTACTCTGACAAAAAAACCCCAGCACAACCCAAACCCAAAAAACCCCCAAACCAAACCAAAAAACCCCCAAACCAAACGTAAAAAAATGATACCAAACCAAACAATCCCCAAACCAAACCAAACAAACCCCAAACCAAACCAAACAAACCCAAACCCAAACCAAACCAAACAAACCCAAACCAAACCAAACAAACCCAAACGAAACCAAACCAACCAAAAGCGAAATGAACCCAAAAACAAATAAAAAAAAAAAAAAAAAAACAAAGAGGAAAAAAATCAAAGCAAGCAAAAAACCCATCAATCTATAGGCCAGGCTGCCTTCAACTGCTGCTGATGCCCGTGAGGGAGGCAGAGTGACTCAGGGAGGGGTGGAGGAGGAGGAGGAGAGTTGCTCAGGGGAAGCACCCAGAGCAATCGGGCCCGCGAAAGCACTTTGGACAGGGACCGAAAGCAGCCAGGGCCGCAGATCTGCCGGAGGAGGCCCCCGTGCCGCTACGAATCTGCTGGGTTTCAGCAGCCAGGGGCAGATCCTTCCTTGGATACAGACAGGGCACTTCTCCCCCCCGCTACGCCGGGCAGGGCGGAGGAAGGCACAACCCTACCCTGCCCTCCCGGTATCGGCCGCCTCCCCGGTTCCGAGGGCTCGCGCTCCATTTTCGCTCTCTCCTGACTCCGCAGCAGCAGTTGGCGTCGAGCCCAACGCCCCCAGCCAAGCCCCCCTTCCTTCCACCGCCCCGTTTCCGACTCGAACCCAAGGCGGGTGCTTTGGGTTCAAACCCATCACCCCTTGTCCCGTCCCAACAGCCCCTGCTCAAAACTCCATCCCCAAGCACCAAAAGGCCCCCAGAAGATCTCCCCGGAGCCTCCTCCTCTGCAGGCTGCACCCCCTCCCAGCTCTCCCAGCATCTCCGTGGCCTCTCGCCAGTCTCAGAGCCTGAGTGGTTCTCCCTCCTCTTCCTCCCCAGGTCTGGTCCAGCGCTGCGTCATCATCCAGAAGGACCAACATGGCTTCGGCTTCACCGTCAGCGGGGACCGCGTGGTGCTGGTGAAGTCGGTGCGGCCAGGTGAGAGGAGGGGGGGACGGGGGACAGGAGGTGCCCCGTGGCCTCCCTCACCCACTCGAAGCCACATCCCCGGGCCAGAAAAACCTTTTTGGTGGCAGTGGCGGGGGAAAAAAAAGATGGATTTTCCATCCTAAACGTTCCCGGGTTGGGGTCTCGTCGGCAGGGGACGGGGAGGTGGTTTTGGAGCCGGCCGCGTTCGCCCCGCTCCTCGTAGAACCCCCCCAGTTGGGGGGGGGGAGTGGGGAATGAGGGGGAGGTTGGAGGAGAGTGGGGAAAGGGGGAGAGGATGGAGGGGGAGTGGGGAAAGGGAGGGAGGTTGGGAGGGGAGTGGGAATTCCCTTCTGCAGCCCGGGCTCTCCCGGCTCGCGGCGCTGCTGGTTTTGCTGGATAATGACTTTGCGGGGTGGCGGAACTGGGAGCAGCAATTTAAATAGACAATGAGCTGCTTATTTTACCTCCGTCCGGGCGGTGCAGTGAGGCGCCTCCGCCCCCCCCCTCCCCCCCCGTATTTTCATCTTTCCGGCGCCCGGAGCGCGGCTGGCTGCCCCGGGCGGCAGCTGCGGGGGCGACGGGGGGTGCCCGCCCGCAACGCAGCCGCTGCTGCGCGGGGCAGCGGGGGCACGGCCAGCCCGGCAGCCGGCTCACTCGTGGGGGGGGAGGGGATGGTGTGACAAGAAAGCAGTGCTCCGCGGCTGCCGACCCCCCGGCGGAGCCGCTGCGGACGGGGCGGGCGGCGCAACCCCTGCCCCGCGCTCCCGCCTGAAGGGGCTGCCCGCCGCCGCGCTCCCGCCGAGCCTCCAAGCCTGGCGGCTCCGAGCCCCGCTACTACACAGCCATCCTGCTACCACGAGAGGCGTTTCGCGCTAGTCGCCGAGCGTCTTCGGGAGAAGGAGGTTAAGTGGGCAGAAAAAGCCAGGCGGTGTAAAATCCTTCCGTTTACGAGCCATTGGACGCTTCACCATAATACACGAGGGATTGAAAAAATAATTAAAAAAAAAAAAAGGGGAAAAATATGTGCTCCCTCCCCCCCCACGCAGGAAAGATAATGGAACGAATCATTCAAAGCCAAGCCCGGTTTTTTTTTGGTTTTTTGGGGTTTTTTTTAAATAAATTATTCTTTTGCCTTGAGTCGCAAAGATAAAAGGATCGACCGTATTCTCCATTGAATATGCCACTGGGGCATCAAAGGAAGAAGAATTAAACAGGATGCGAGAAAGGGTTGTCAGGCATTGGAATGGCCTGCCCAGGGAGGTGGTGGAGTCACCATCCCTGTAAGTGTTTAATTGCTGAGTAGATGTTGTGCTTAGGGACATGGTTTAGTGGTTTTGATAGGGCTAGGAATAACAGTAGACCTGATGATCTTGAAGGTCCCTTCCAGCTGAAAATATTCTATGATTCTGATTGTATGTTTAGTTAGGCAAATGAGATACGTGTTCATTCATATATGCTGACACTAATGGCCTGCCTTGGTTATGTATGTGGAATAATGACTGGAGGTGAGTTAGAAATTAATTTTAAAGGTGCAGCATTGTTCACACATTAAGGAAAAGTGTAACATCGGAGAAACTCTCAGGGTAGAGTGCAACTGATATGCAAGGAATCCATTTCACAACAGTTCCCTAAGCAACACTGCCTGCAAGTAGCACCGGGGATGGAGTGGAGTGGAGATTCTATGGCCAGGCCCTATGAGATCATGGCAAAGATGGTAACTTGATGGTACTACCGGACTGATAAGCTGCCTGTTTGTGACCCTGCACCAACAGTCTTTCAGTTTTTGACAAAGTACCGTCCTTGTGCAAACTTTGCTCATTATAATGTTGTTCCAATACCACACAGCTCTGTCCCAAAGGCTGCCCGCCTCCGAAGTGCGACCACCCCTCACTGAGCTTCCTCTGTGAATTTTCTTCAGCTATATCTTTAAAAGTGAAGCAAGAGAATTTACACCAATCATAACAAAAATATTGATGTCGATTCCCGGCCAATGCAACAGCTGCAGCTTTTTGTGTCACTCTGGTGTCCTGGGAGGGACAGGACCCCCGAGGTTGTTCCTGTCACCTGCTGGTTCTCTCCCAGGGTAGCATCATGGGCTGGGCAGAGGAAAGCCAGCACCCCTCGATGACTCTCAGGGGTCTTGCTGGCATTGTGGAGGCACTGGGTTGGTGCAGTGAGTGCCCCTGGCTCAGGGACAGTGGAGGGACACTGTGGTGGTGGTGAGGGTTCCTGGGTTGGTGGTTTGGTGGCAACCAGGATCCCTGTCCGAGGGCAACGGGGGCTGCTTGGGGCTGGGGGATGCTGCTGCACCCTGGTTGTATCTACATTTAGGTGCTGAGTGGGGTGGCCTGTCACAGAGGGGTCTCCAGAGTGAACGAAAGCATATCTGGGTTGTCCTGTGCTGTGGGGCAGGTTTTGAAGCCCCTCAGAGGAGACCATGAGCTTTGCTCGGTCTTCCCAGCAGCAAAGTGTTAACTCTGAAGGCTAATGATAACTACCCCTCGGTGGAGATGATTGTGAGGCAGCAGAAAGAGGGTCTGCCATGGTTGGGGCCCATCTTCAGAGCTGTGTGATGGTGTCCTCTCTCTCCTGGGATGGGATTCACAGTCAACAGTGCCTGTCCCTGCTGGTCCACTACCCGTGGACCGTGGGGTCGTGGGGCAGGTCTGGGGGCATGCTCCACATCTGGCATTGGTGGTTCAGTGGTAGAATTCTCGCCTGCCACGCGGGAGGGCAGCTTAAGTCTTTTATTCCTCAAGTTAATATAGAAACGATTACACTTATTCTACAGTTTGCAAAAGCAACATTTCTCAGCATTTCCTACATTCAAGAAATTAAGAATGACAATTATCATCTAGTTATCATTAAGGATGTCTTCAATAAAAAGGAAACTAAAGTGTTTAGCTGGTCAGTTACATATGACAAACTACATGTCATGCACAGGGATTCACACAGGTACAGAGCATACGTGTACCTGAGAATAGTTCTATACTCAAAACCATCAGTTTGAGTTTAAATGCCTATATGTACAAACATGACATTTCCTACTATGGATGAGGCTAGGTTTACAAATGCAGGTTTGACTAGTTTACTCTGAACAAAATTGTAAACTTAAGCTGAAAGTATTTATAAATTGTTCATCTGATATGTCAGTGATGCAGGTATTAAAGACTAGACAGATTACATGCTTCTGTTTAAGCTTAGGACATTTCAGTTTATTTAGTTAAATGTACAGCTAGCAAAAGTTAGCAGCTGCAAGCTCACAATCTTTCATTGCCATACACAGTTATCCCACTTCGTTTATCTTGCAAGACAATGTCATACTAATGTGTACAAACTATCAAACTAAATGGGTACAAGTAATTAGAAATTAAATACATACTATCTGCAACTGCATCTGATAAGAATGCAACAAATCAAACAATAACAAAAATTTGCAATTAAATCTGTACAGCACCTCGGTTTACAACCAAACTGTGTCCCCATGGACTGAAAAAGTGATCAGTGACAGAATCAGCAAGAAAATATCAGCGCAAAGGACAGCGCGACAGTGACACTATGAGATTCACAAACATTTTCATCCTAGGTTTATGGTGGTTGGGACTGAATGTGTTTTTTACTGCGCAGTATTGTTAAAACGTTTTTTATGTACTTGTTATATTGTCTTTACTAATCTTACCAACCTTACTAATTCCATGCTTTTGCAATGTTTCAAAAAATGATTGCGCTACAGGAAATCTTTATGGTACAACAGAAAGGGGGAGATGTGGGAACACGTGCCTTGGACACAGCACAGTTGTTGTGTCTGAGTCTGGGGTGCGTGAACTGTGGAAAATTACTGTCTGGTTTGGGCTAAAACGGGCAAACTTTGTGTGAAAAACAACTTAGCTAGGAGTCATAAGGATGACGCCTTCAGGGGCATAATTATGTAAATGACAGTGTTTTAGGCAAACCAATCAAGATAAAGATGAGTATGCATGAACAGGAGTTAACAGCCAATCAACTTAATTGTAAAGGCGCATGATCATGTGCCTGGATTTGCAGCTGGAGTATAAATAAGTTTGTTGCAGCCTAATAAAGTTGGAATTTAGCTTGCATCAAGCTGTCCCTGTCCCTTCCATCGCAGCAGAGCTTTAAAGTGAAGTTCAGCACTGTGATTAGGTTCCGATAAGTAATTATCATTATGGTTTTAGCATTTATGAGTCAGATACTTTTGAATATTAAATCTAATTTCAGATATGTGGTCCGCCGCTGCCGCTGCCGGAGCCGAGCCGAGCCGCGCCGGGCCGGGCCCTCCGCCGCCGCCATGCCCCAGACGGCCCCGCCGCCGCCACCACCGCCTCCCGCCGCCGCACCATGAAGCGGCAGAACGTGCGGACGTTGGCTCTGATCATGTGCACCTTCACCTACCTGCTGGTGGGAGCCGCCGTCTTCGACGCGCTGGAGTCGGAGGAAGAAACGGCGGAACGGCGGCGGCTGGAGGCGAAGAGCCAAGAGCTGAAGAGCAAGTACAACCTCAGCGCCGAGAGCTACCGGGAGCTCGAGTGGGTCGTCCTCAAGCTCAAGCCGCACAAGGCCGGCGTCCAGTGGAAATTCGCCGGTTCTTTTTACTTCGCCATCACCGTCATCACTACCATAGGTACCGATTGCTCCCGCCCCGGCGCTTCCCGGTGGCCCCAGAGATTCTCCCTCGCCACCGGTTACCGTCCCCGGTGACACCCCCCCTACACCGTCACCACCGTGCGAGATCTTCCCCGAGGAGCCCATCGCCGCGGTATCGGGGTGACCCCCGCCTGTCCGGCTCCTCCGCCGCCGGTCCCCGTAGTATCGGGGTGACCCGCCCGCCCCGACTCTTCCGTTACCGGGAACCCCCCCCTCACCCGCCTGTCCCCGCGGTATTAGGGTGACTCGCCTGCCCCGTTCCTCCGCCACTCGTCCCCGCGGTGTTGGGGTGAACCCGCTTGCCCGATTCCTCCGTTACCGGGAACAACCCCTCACACCCCCCAGCACCCAGGGGCGGTGCCACCCAGCACCCAGAGGAGGTGCCACCCAGCACCCAGAGGCGGTGGCAGCGGCGTGGGGCCCTGACCGCAGGCGTGGCTTGGGGGTGCTGCGCAGGCTGTCGGTGTCGTCGGGCTCCAGGTCGAGGTCGGCGCCGCTGTCGCTGGGGTTGAAGATCTCCAGGGTGTCGTAGAGCTCGTCCAGGTCCTCGGCCACCTCCCGCATGCGGGCGGGGGACACGTGCTCCAGCCCGAAGCCCACCTGGCCACCGGCCCGTCACCCGTCGCCCGTCACCCGCCGCCCGTCACCCGCCGCCGCCACCCCCGCCTGCCCTGTGCCACCCACTGCTGCCCAGTGCCACCCACTGCCACCCACTGTCACCTCCTGCTTCCCACTGCCGCCCACTGCCACCTCCTGCCACCCTGGGGTCCCAGTGCCACCAGAGCCACCTCCCGCCACCCAGTGCCATCTCCTGCCACCCTATGCCACCCACTGCCACCTCCTGCTGCCCAGTGCCACCCACTGCTGCCCACTGCCAGCCACTGCCATCCACTGCCACCCACTCCCATCCACTGCCACCTCCTGCTGCCCAGTGCCGCCCAGTGCCACCTCCTGCTGCCCATTGCCACCCATTGCCACCCACTGCCACCCACCGCCACCCCCTGCTGCCCACTGCCGCCCCCTGCCCCCCCCTGCTGCCCACTGCCACCCCGGGCCCCCCCCGGCCACCTCCTGCCGCCCAGTGCCCCCCCCGGCCGGGAGGGGGAGGGGAGAAGGGAGACGCTGCAGCGGGCCGGGGACACGCCAAGGACACGCCGAGCACGCGGGGTGTGCATGTGCCGCAACGTGCCATGAACATGCCACGGACACGCCAAGGACACGGCAAGGGCACAGAGGGTGCACGTGCCCCAACGTGCCATGCACGTACCGCGGACATGCCAAGCATGCGGGGTGTGCACGTGTCACAACGTGCCCTGCGCACGCCGCGGACACACCGCGGACACGCCAAGCAAACAGATCATGCACATGCCACAACTTGACATAAACATGCCACAAACATGCCAAGCACACGGGGCGTGCATGTGCTGCAATCTGCCCTGCACGCTATGGTGTGCCACGGACATGCCAAGAACACGCCAAGCACAAGGGGCGTGCGTACGCCACAACACGCCATGCACATGCCGTGGACACGCCAAGAACACACCAAGCACATGCTACGGTGTGCCAGGAACATGCCAAGCACACACCAAGCACACACAGGGCGTGCCCGTGCCACGACACGCCATACACGTGCTACGGACTTCCAGGGACATGCCACGAACACACCAAGTGCACGGGGCGTGTGTGCTCTGCAATATGCCACGCACACGCTACAGTGGGCCAGGGACACGCCACAAACACGCCAAGCACACGGGCTGTCCACGCACCGCAACACACCACGCACATGCTACAGTGAGCCACGGACACACCACGAACACGCCAAGCACACGGGCTCTCCACGCAGCGCAACACACCGGGCAGAGCGCAAATGGGGTGGCACCAAACACGCTAAGAGCACGCTAAGAGCACGCTAAGAGCACACGTGCGCCCTGGGGCTGCTGGGTGTGCACGTGACACCGACACGCCGGGCACACACTGAGCACACGCTGTGTTCATGGTCACCTTGGTCACCTGGGTCATAAACACGCCGGGCACACGCCAAGCACATGCCAAGCACACCCTTCACTCATGCTCACCTAGGTCACACAGGTTGTAAACACGCCGGGCACACGCCAAGCATGTGACTTGTGCTCGACAGGTCATGCACATGCTACCAACACACCAGGCACACGTCAAGCACACACTCCACTTGTGCTCGCCTCGGTCACACGGGTCGTGCACATGCCACCAACACGCCAGACACACACCAAGCACATGACTCATGCTCACACGGGTCGTAAACACACCAAGCACACGCTCCACTCACTCGTGCTTACCGCGGTCACATGGGTCGTGCACGCGCCACCAACACGCCAGGCACACGCCAAGCAGGTGACTCGCGCTCGGCAGGTCCTACAGGTGCCACAGACACGCCAGGGACATGCCAGGAACACACCAAGCGCACGCTCACCCCCGGGGATGCTGCACACGCTGGGAACACGCCAGGAACACGCCACGGGCACACGCCCCCCCCCCCCCCCCACCACCCGCTCACGCCCACGCCCCGAACCCGCCCCCCCACCGCCCCCCCCCCCCCCCCCCCCCCCCCCCCCCACGGCACCCGCCCGCCCAGGCCCTGTAACTCCCTGACGAGCCCGAAACTCTGACTTTAGGACGAAAAAACAGCTTCCCCCCCCCGAAAGATTTCCTGAAAGATAAAGGCAAAGTTGAGATAAAGTCGGAGTGGGGGGGAAGAGAGAGGAGAGAGAGCTGCCTGAACAAGAAGTGTAAGGGTATCAGTCACTGCCTGGAAGGAAGCCCCAGCTTGTGAACTCTTCTTGAACCGACATTTAAGACTATGGTCATAAATCACTGGGACATAAACTCCGCCATTCACGACTGATAGCAGCGTATTTGTGGCCTGCTTACCTTAACTTCTGACGACTGAGGCGGAAGCCAGCATGCTTGCTCTCTCTCTCTCTTTTTTTTTTTTTTTTTTGGAGGCGACACAACCCAGGGAGCAAGGGCTGTCTGCCCCAGCCCGGTCCCCTGCGGCCGCGGAGTGGGCAACGGCTCAGCTCCTCCGCAACTGGCACCCCCCGGCCGGGATGGGAGAGCCCTGCCCCGTGCGGGATGGGGACGGGTGCTCCAGACACCCGCCTCCCCCGCTCCTCTCCCGCTTCAGGCTGCCCACCCTGCCCCTGGCCGATCCCCGGCGTGCTGGGCCTCCCCTGCGCGGGGCACGGAGGACGGGAATGTATCCCAGGGCTGCTCTGGGAAGGGAAGGAGGGAGACGAAAGAAGCGGGCGGGAAAGGAGGGAGAGGGGGGAAGGGGGGGAGGGAAGGGGGGGAAAAAAAAAAAAAAAAAGAAAAAAAAAAAGAAGGGAAAAGGGTGAGGGGAGGAGGCGCCCCGGGTGGGTGGGGGGGTGGGGAGGGTGGGGCGGTGGGGCGGGGGGGGGGTGTTCCCATCTCTGGGGGGCAGGACACAGCACAGCAAAGAGACTCCAGAGCACACATCCAGCAATATCCTGGTTTTACTTTGGGAAAAACACCATCCGGACACACGGCTTGAGGGTTTTGTGTTTGGTTTTTCTTTTTTTTTTTTTTCTTTTCTTTCTTTTTTTTTTTTCTTTTTTTTTTTTTTCTTTTCCATTCGTTTTCTCTCGTTTTTAAAACAATATAGTGCAGCCAGCACTTCTCACAGTAGAATATAATGGTCGATTTTTTTTTTTTTTTTAGTATAAAAAAAAAAACAAAAACAAAAACAAACATTCTCAGAGATTTGTAAATGCACTTAGTGCTTGAACAGGCCTTTCAGGGATACAGTACCTCTTTTCCGAGCACAATCACCTTGGGTTTCATCGGGGTATTTTTTTCTTTTGTCGTCTTTTTTTGTTTGGTTTTTTTTTTTCCTTTAAACATCGAAACACTTTGTATTTTGCGGTGCGGAGCCTTTTTTCGTAAATGAAGAAATCTATTAAACACATAATTACACGTAGTGAGTAATGGACCGTAATGAGCATCTTGGAACTGTTGGGGTTTTTTTAAGAAAAAAAAGAAAAAGAAAAAGAAAAAAAAAAAAGAGAGAAAAAAGGAGGTATGTGAGTGCCCCCGGTACCGCGGTCACCTCTAACCCAGAGCCAAGGTCTCTGCTGCAACTCATTCTTTCCCTACCAAACAATCCTATATTCAGCATATGTATATACTCATGAACACCCTAGTCTGTGTGAAGCCGGTAATGATTACCATTAGCATGGTTAGACCTTCTGTTTTATTTAGTACTTCCACCTACTGAGATAAAATATCAAAATCCTTTCAGTAATTCTTGAAAAACAGAGTAGATATGGTGTTGTTAAACCAAAATGACATTTGTTGCTTAATGCAGAAGGAATTGCTAGTCATTTCTCTTGTTACCTTTACTTTCTTGAAACAAGATCCTGTAGACTACCACCAGCGTTAGTGCCAGTTAGCCAGAAAAGCTTTATAGTTTGCTGCTTCCACTTTAGTGAGATCTTTATACTCTCCACTACTGAACTCCTCATCTGAGATTTGTTTACTGTGATTATTTTCGTGGTGGAACTGTGTCTTGGTTTGACAGACAGGAATCTGCCAAGGAAGGCAGGAGCCCCCCTTTAGAATGGAAAATACACTCCCCTCCCCTCCGAATGCTTTTAATTTTTAATTACGGGGCTTTCAGGTAAAGATGAGGAATAGGAATAACCGTTCTTTACTAATTAATATATATATATATATAAAGCAAAACAAATGAACAGCAATAACTATAGCAGTAACAACACACAGAAACCAGGACCCCAGTGCCAACCTCTCCCGGCCGCAAGCCCTTTCCCCTTTGTTGCAGTTCACTCCCGGCGAGCAGGGAGGGCGTGATGATCTTCCCGCGCCTACATGATGATCCCAAGGGTCTTTTCCAACCTGAGTGATTCTGTGATTCTGTGATTTTTAGTGTGCAGCCTTTGTTTATTGATATTTGTTTTCACAGAATCACAGAATAATCCTGGTTGGAAAGGACCTCCTAGATCACCGAGTCCGACCATACCTACAAGAACAAAAAACACCTAAATACCTGACCATTAGGAAACAAAACAAAACAAAATAAAAACCAAAACCAAAACCCAAACAACACAAGTCCCCTACATGCCTGCCCCTAGAGCATGTCAACTCATTTCTTAAATACCTCCAGGGATGGTGAGTTAACCACATCCCTGTGCAGGTTCTGCACAGAAAAGGGTGACAGGCAATAATTAATAAAGCTAGCACACCTTTTGAGAAATAAGGCCAGTTTTATATATAAAATAACAACAAAGAAGAAATTATAGTTAAGTAAATGATTGGTTACTCATTCATCACTCCTAACTTTATGTATAAAAGAAGAAATTTACTAGTCTCTTATCTTGACGATTAATTCAGCACCACCAAGGTCTGATGGTCATCCCCCCTCGCACCAAGTGCAACCACCTACACAAGCCCACCTGGAATTTTTGTGACTGTTACCCCTCTTCTTGTGACAGCTTGTAGTGGGTCTGGCTGAGCTGCTTTGCCCCATCCAGTCCTCATGCTGCAGTACTGGGAGCTGGAGGGTGCTGATAAGACACCCATGTTATGACTGCCAGTGCTCACACGGCACCAGAGGCTGGGGGAGGGCAGTCTAAATCTCTCCTCTCTTAGTTTAAAACCATCACCCCTTGTCCTGTTGCAACAGGCCCTGATAAAAAGACTGTCCCCACCTTTGTTGTAGGTCCCAGGTAAGTACTGGAAGGCTGCAGCAAGGTCTAGGCTGCATCACCAGCAGCATGGCCAGCAGGCAGAGGGGCTTCTGCTGCTCTGGTGAGACCCCCGCACAGTGCCGGGTCCAGCTCTGGAGAGACGTGGGCAGAGTAGGCCACAAAAAATGATCAGAGGGCTGGAACCCCTCTGCTGTGAAGAAGAAAGATGATCCTCAGTGGTCCCTTCCAGCCCCTATCATGCCGTGGTTCTCTGAAAGGCTGTCCAGCCTGGAGAGGAGAAGGTGCCAGCAGACCTTCTGGTGGCCTTCCAGGGCCTAAAGGGACGTCTGTAAGATGGGGACAATCCTTTCAGCAGGGCCTGTTGTGACAGGACAAGAGGTGATGGTTTTAAACTTAAAGAGGGGAGATTTAGACTGCAGAGAAGGAAGAAATATTTTACAGCGAAGGTGGTGAGACCCTGTCCCAGGATGCCCAGAGGGGTGGTCGATGCCCCGTCCCTGGAACCATTGCAGGTCGGGGTGGCCGGGGCTCTGAGCACCCTGCTCCAGTTGCAGATGTCCCTGCTCCCTGCAGGGGGGTTGGACTCGATGGTCTTCAGAGGTCCTTTCGCTCCCCCCCCCTCCCATTCTGTGTTTCCCGGGCCCTGTCCCCGGCGCCCGCACCCCCCCAGGGGGAGGAAAAAAAAAAAAAAAAAAAAAAAAAAAAATTAAAGCAAAGGGGTTTAATAAGAGAAACGCTGTCAGTTGCGGAGGTGTGAGGCAGCGGGGCAGGGCACACCTCTCCCCCAGCCCCACCGCGGTGGAACTGCCGCTGCCCAGGGAAGGAGAGCTTGCGGGGTCAGCCCGCAAACCCTCTGCAGAGCCGGCAGCACCAGGAACGGGCAGCTCTTCAGGGAGCTGTTCCCTTCCCGCCGATTTTCTGCCAACGCTGCCAGAGTATTAAAACTATTGAGAAAAAAAAAAAAAATCGAGGGATCGCGTCAGCTTTCCGTGAGGGCTGGACGCATCCTGCCCACCTTCAGCGGGGCGTTATCCCGGCTCTAAGGGGATGCGCCCGCGGCTCCTGCCCGCCCGTCCCACCGCTGCTTTCTGGGGCGGGCAGCGCCGGGGGCCCGGGGCCGGTTTCTGCCGGGACTGCTGGTTACCCGGTGCCAGCATCTCTAGTCGTGCGGCCAGCCTGCAAACAGCGCGGATCCCGCCGGTTCTGGGTGGATTTTTTTTTTTCCTGCAGAAACCGAGAGAGGAAGAAGGTGTTGGTGGGCGAATTGTGGCGAGTCAAAGTCTGAAGACAAGTTTGTTGCTCTGCAGATCTCGGGTGGGGTTTAACACCGGGGGGGGGGGGGGGGGGGGGGGGGGTGGAAGGCTCAGCCGAGGGGGAAGTTGTCGCTGCGCCCCCCGGGGGGGGCAGGGCCGGGGGAAGGGAGGCCCCGCCAATTTTGGTGGGGTTTTTTTATTGTTTGGGGGTATTTTTGTTTGTTTGGGGCTTTTTTTCCTTGGTGGGGCTTCTTCCAACCACCCCAAACTTCTCATTTTCTCCTTTCCCCCTCAAAAAGAAGAAGAAATTGGGAAAAAATGTGAAATTTTAGGGCTTTTTCCTCAAATTTACAAGAAAAATGAAAATTTTGGTGCTTTTTGTTGTTTTTTGGGGGTTTTTTTGTTTGTTTTGGGCTTTTTTTTCTAGGTGGGGCTTCTTCCAACCACCCCAACCTTCTCAGTTTCTCCTTTCCCCCCCAAAAATCAGAAGAAATTGGGAAAAAATCTGAAATTTGGGGGCTTTTTCCTCAAATTTACAAGAAAAATGAAAATTTTGGTGGGGTTTTTTTTATTGTTTGGGGGTATTTTTGTTTGTTTTGGGCTTTTTTTCCTTGGTGGAGCTTCTTCCAACCACCCCAAACCTCTCATTTTCTCCGTTCCCCCCAAAAAGAAGAAGAAATTGCAACAAAAATGTGAAATTTTGGGGCTTTTCCCACAAATTTACAAGAAAAATGAAAATTTGGGGGCTTTTTGGGTTGTTTTTTTGTTTGTTTTGGGCTTTTTTTTCTAGGTGGGGCTTCTTCCAACCACCCCAAACTTCCCATTTTCTCCTTTCCCCCCCAAAAATCAGAAGAAATTGGGAAAAAAATCTGAAATTTGGGGGCTTTTTCCTCAAATTTACAAGAATAATGAAAATTTTGGTGCTTTTTGTTGTTTTTTAGGTTTATTTTTAAATATTTCTATTATGCTGAATACATTTATTATAAGATAAGAATTCTGAAGATCCATTTGATAAGATTAAATAAAAAAATCAATGTTAGTCTCTAATATGTTTTATTCTTCTGCCTCTTGCTTTGTTCTGTCTTTGTAAATCCTGTAGTTAGGAATTTTCCATAAGAGAAAGCTGAAGATGTTTGTATAAAAAGATGTCTGCAAATATAGTGGTAAAGACATTAAATATAACTTTTAGGTAAAGGAGAAAGGATCAAAGTTTAATCTTCAGTTTGTTGTTAAACAGTGCTAGTCTTTCTTGAAATGTTATGTAAATATCATGGGTTTTTTCAATTGGTATAGTTTTGTATTTTTCAGTGCTGCTAAATTTATATACATACTGCATCCTTTCTGCTTCTGAGCCATACTAATCAACATAAACTTACTTTTTTTTTTCAGTTTCTTGTATTCCTTTACCACAGAAATGTAAATATTGGTTGTGATATGAATGTATTGGGTAGAGGTTATACACTTATTTTGATTTGTTGACATCTCCCTCCTCCTTCTAAGAATGTGGCAATATGGAGGTGAAAACACAAAAATAGTTTTGTCAAAGTTTATCATCATGGTAGAAAAAGACAGCAGGAGCCAGTACAATTTCTTGGAAGAGAATATACTTTTCTCAGAAAAAGCCAAAATTGGGTGAGGGAAATTGAATTCTGTAAAATGTGAAGGACTTTTAGATCATACTGGATGTTTTAAAACAGGGGAGCTCACCAGGCCACTGTCCATCATTTATCATCAGTCCTGGCTGACCAGGGAGGTACCAGCAGATTGGAAGTCAGCCAACATAACACCTCTATGTAAGAAGGATGATCCAGGGAACTACAGGCTTGTCAGTTTGACTTTGGTACCAGGAAAGCTGATGGAGCAGATCATCCTGGGTTCTATTATGCAGCACATATAGGACAACCAGGTGATCAGGCCCAGTCAACATGGGTATATGAAGGACAGGTCCTGTTTAACAAACATGATCTCCTTCTATGACAGGGTGACCTGCTTGTTGGATGAAGGTAAGGCTGTGGATGTTATCTATGTTGACTTTAGTAAGGCATTTGACATCTTTTTCCACAGTGTTCTATTAGAGAAATTGACTTCTCTTGGCTTGGATGGGCATATACTTTCCTGGGTGAAAACCTGATTAGATGGATGAGTCCAAAGAGTTGTAGTCAATGGAGCTAAATCCAGTTGGCTTCCAATCATGAGTGGTGTTCCCCAGGGCTTAGTACTGGGGCCACTCTTGTTTAACATCTTCATCAATGACCTGGATGAAGGGATAGAGTGCACCTTTGGTAAATTTGCAGATGACACCAAGCTAGGTGGAAGTGTCAATCTGGTTGAGGGTAGGGAAACTCTACAGAGGGATTTAGATAGGCTGAATCACTGGGCCAAGGCCAATTCCATGAGTTTCAGGAAGGCCAAATGCTGGGTCCTGCACATGGGCCACAACAACCCCCAGCAGGGAGTGTGATCCTCAGGAAGAAACATTTTACAAAGGAATGCAGAGGGACCTCAACATTTACTTACCAGCCATGGAAAAGCAGCTAAATATCTTGGACACTCTCTATGAAGTACATGGTTTGGAGTCAGATGAGGTAGTATGACTACAGCAAGACCGCATTTTAAAACTTCAGGGACTGCATCTGTTAACAAACATTTCTTTTGTTTTGGGGTTTGGTTTTTTTTTTGGATATAATTTCTGTTCACTGTATCTTTTCAGGTTGGAAGGGTGTTGTGAGTGGTTTGGGGGAAGGGTATGTATGATTTTTATTTTTTGTTATGCTTGTTTTGTGTTTCAATGCAGAGGTATTATTTCTCTTTGGGTCATAACTATGTCCGTGATGAATGTGTTTTGACTGTTTCTCTGCTGACTGTGCGCATCCTCTTCTCTCTTCACTTCATAAAAGTAACAGAGCAGAATTTGGCCTTTGCTCCCATACCTTAGGAGAGAGCCACCCGTGCAGCAGAGCTGTTGGAACGTCAACATGGTGCTCAGACAGACGCTGCTGGCTCTGGCTTTTCCCATACCCTGTGCCCACTCCCTGCAGTGGTGTAGGAGGACAAAGGTACTGATATTTATTGTTAACCTCGTAGCAGAAGAGAAGGGCAGCTAGATGCCAGCTTATAAAGTATGCAGTGAGTTTGTTCCTTAATTTGTGTTGAAGCTTTTTAATGCAGCATCACCCCAAATATTACAGAGATCTTCATCACAAGCACATATGCCATCGCTTGTCTGCTCTGGAGCCTTCCAGCACTTGAGCTGAGTCTTGTGCCTGCACTGCTGCATTCCTGGCCTAGACATCCTGGGGCCTTCCCTCCTAGTGCTCAGAAGAAGCCTTCACTGGGGAATGGGCTTGGCACAAACCTGGCAATGAAAAGGCAGCAGAGCAGGAAATCAAAGCACAGCCCATGGCATCAGCTGCGGTGCTTTGTATTTCAGATGAGTTTATCTGAAAATTGTTCCCTCTGCAGAGGTGTGTCTGGTCCTGCGGCAATGAAGGGCAGGTATAAAAGGCAGCCCAGGTCCCTGCTCCTCATCCACTTCTCTTGCCGTGTTCTCCTTGGGAATCAGGTGAGTCTGAAGACCTCTCTCCTTCTCTTTCACGTTGAGATGTCTCCTCGATGGAACTTCCCAGTGATAGTGTCTCTGTTCTGTTGTGAGGTTTAGATCACCTTAAGAACCTAAGTTCTGCTTAGAGAGAGGCTTGGAAGAGGCTGCAGGGGGTTCTTATTTCCAACTGAGAGAGTGCGTCCCTAGACAATGTTGCTCTTCATAGGGGGATGAAGAGTGTGTGACTCCTGGCTCAGCTTTCAGCTCCCTGCTCAGAATTGGCCTTGTCTCCTCTGTGACAGGGGAACCAGGCTGCTCCTCATTAATCGTGTAATCTCCTTCCTCCCCCCTGTCTCCCAGGAGCACCTCCACCCTCCAGACATGTCCTGCTATGACCTGTGCCGACCCTGCCGGCCCTGCGGCCCAATGGGAAGTTGGGGACCCAGGAGACTGGGGACAGGGACCCTGGGAAGTCAGGGACACAGGAGACTGGGGACAGGGACCCTGGGAGGTTGGGGACCCAGGAGATTGGGGACGGGAACCCCAGGAGACTGGGGGAACACAGTGACCCCGGGAGATGGGGGACCCAGGAGATTGGGGACAGGGACCCCGGGAAGTTGGGGGACCCGGGAGACTGGGGGGACATGGGGATCCAGGAGATGGGATGGGGACCCAGGGAGGTTGGGGAAGGGGACCCCAGGGGACATGGGGGACCCAGGAGATTGGGGGACCCAGGACATTGGGGGACCCCGGGAAATTGGGGGACCCCGGGAAACTGGGGGGACAGGGGGACACCCCCCCCCAACTCACCACCTCGTCCCCACTGGAGCTGGACTCAGAGCTGGAGGTGTCCCCGTCGTCCCCGGTGTCCCCATAACGGTCCCGCACTGTGGGGAGCCCTCGGCTACCGGCACCGCCACGGGGGGGGTGGGGGACACCCCGGTCCCAGTGACCCCCACTGGTCCCCGTTACCTCCCAGTTCCGCCCCGCCGCTCCCCGTTACCTCCCAGTTCCGCCCCACTGGTCCCCGTTACACCCCGATCCTCGGTTCCTCGCTGCTCCCCGGTGCCCCCCCCTCCCTCCTGTTCCTCCCCCGTCCCCCCCCGCCTCCCCCCCCCCCCCCCCCCCCCTCCCGCCCCCCCCGCGCGCTCACCCCCCCCCCCCCCCCCCCCCCCCCCCCCCCGCCAAGCCTAACCCACCCCCCTGACCTCGACGGGGACGGAGGTGCCCAAAGCCAAGGAGGCAACAGGGAAAGGAGAAGCTCCGAGAGGCAAACGCTTCTGCTCCTCTTGGGCTGACGGGACCTGGGACGGGATCAGCCCAGGAGGCCACGGCCGAGGAGGAAGAGCCGAGGAGGAGGTCCAAGGGCTCCGGAAAGTCCAGGAGCACCCGAAGCGTGGTGGCACCCGAAGCGTGGTGGCACCGTCACCGACGTAGCCCCGGGTGACCTCCGGCCCACGGGCTGGCATTTGGAACAGGGGGTGTCCTCGGTGGGACAAAGCCACCCACCCAAGCTCCTCAGGATGGTGGAAACATCTCAGGGGGGTTCTGGCCTCGCTGTAGATTCCCCCCCCCCCCAGCTCCCAACTGGTCCCAGTAGCAGCACTGGGGGCTCCTCTGGGCACAGTTCTTCCCCCTCCTGGCCACCAAGCAGGGCTGGGTGTGGAGGAGGCGGGGTCGGCGGAGCAGCACACACCATGGACACGCCATGGACATGCAGAGGGGTTGGGGTCAGCAGAGCAGCACACTCCATGGACACGTGAAGGAGTTGGGGTCAGCAGAGCAGCACACGCCATGGACACGGGGAAGAGTTGGGGTCAGCGGAGCAGCACATGCCATGGACACACCATCCACACATCGTGCTCATGCTACATATAGAGCGTGTGGACGTGCTGGACATGCCATGAACATGCCACGAACACCCCATGATCATGGTAGGTTTGTGGTACTGAGAGCTAGAAAGGTGCTGATAACATCCCCGTGTTGTGGCTACTGCTGAGGAGGGCTCGCACAGCACCAGGGTTGTTTTTTCAACATTTCCCCCCGCAGTGGGATGGGGTGGACAAGATCTTGGGAGGGGACACAACTGGGACAGCTGATCCTAACTGACCAAAGGGATATTCCATACCATATGACATCAGCTTAAAAATAAAAGCAAGAAAAAGGAGGAGGAGGGGAGGTATCTGTTTGTCCTCTGGAGCAACCACTACATGTTTGGAGCCCTGCTTCCCAAAAAGGGGCCAGACATTGCCTGCTGATGGGAAGTAGAGAATAAATCTTTGTTTTCTTTTGCTTCCACATGCAGCCTTGCTTTGCTTTTCATTAATCTGCCTTTGCCTTAACCTACAAATTTCATCTTATTTTCTTTCCCCGGTCCAGCTGAGAGGAGGAGGAGGGTGGGGGAGTGATAAAGTGGCTTGGTGGGTATGTGCTATCCAGCCAGGGTCAAACCACCACAAGTGCAACTAAACTGGTAAAATTACAAGAAAAGTATAGCTAACTCCCTCGGTAGTAGGAAACTGAGTATGTGTGGAGAGTCTTTTGATGGAGGAGACAGGGTAAACTGAAACAAAATTCGGAGCTTCCAATTCCCCTTGCTTTCTAACGCTCCTCACCGAGGTGGGAGGCTAGGTGCAGCTGGGTAAGGATTCTGAGATAAATACCCAATAACAACGGAGGTGTTATTAAGCAGGCATTCTTTATTTGTCCAGACAGCTTTTGAATGTCTCTGAGGATGGAGAGTCCACAATTTCCCTGGACAGCCTGTGCCAGGGCTCAGTCACCCTCTCAGTAGAAAAAGGTTTCCTCATGTTCAGAGGGAACTTCCTGTGTTTCAATTTGTGCCCACTGCCTGTGGTCCTGTCACTGGACTCCACTGAGGAGAGCCTGGCTCTGTCCTCTTTGCACCCTTCCTTCAGGTATCTAGACATGTTAAGAAGATCCATCCTCAGCCTTCTCTTCCTGAGGTTAGACCATCCCAGCTCTCTCAGCCTTTCCTCATAAGAGAGAAGCTGCAGTCCTTTCATCATCTTTGTGGGCCCTTTGTTGGACCCTCTCTAGTATGTTCAAGTCTCTCTTGTACTGGGAGCCCAGCACTGGACACAAGGACTCCAGGTGTGGCCTCACCGGTGCTGAGTGGGAGGGGAAGGATCACCTCCCCCTGCCTGCTGACAATACTTGGCCTAATGCAGCCCAGCACGGCATTCGCCGCCTTTGCTACAAGGGCACGTTGCTGGCTCGTGTTCAACTTGGGTGTCCACCAGGACCCCTGGGTCCTTTTCTGCTGTTCATCCCTGGGTACAGGACTTTGTACTTTTTCATGCTAACTTCATGAGGTTCCTGTCAGCCCGTTTCTCCAACCCATCAAAATCTCTCTTCTCTGGATGTCAGTGCAACCCTCTGGCATAAATCTGTGAAGAGTACACTCTGTCCCATCAACCAGATCATTAAGGAAGATGTTAAAGGACTGCAGCTCCCAACATGCTTAGGGTCAGCAACATGCTGCACAGGAAGCCCCGTGCCCCGGGACTACAGCTCCCAACATGCCTAGGGCCAGCAACATGCTGCACAGGAAGCCCCGTGCCCCGCAACTACAGCTCCCGGCATGCCGAGGGACACAAACACGTCTCACAGGAAGCCCCGTGACCCGCAACTACAGCTCCCGGCATGCCAAGGGACACCAACATGGCGCACAGGAAGTCCCGTGCCCCGGGACTACAGCTCCCGGCATGCCGAGGGCACAAACATGGTTCACAGGAAGCCCTGTGCCCCGGGACTACAGCTCCTGGCATACCCAGGGACACCAACATGGCGCCCAGGAAGCCCCGTGCCCTGGGACTACAGCTCACGATATGCGTAGGGGCTACCAACGTGGTGCACAGGAATCCCCGTACCCCGGGACTACAGCTGCCGGCATGCGTAGGGGCTACCAACGTGGTGCACAGGAATCCCCGTACCCCGGGACTACAGCTCCCGGCATGCCGAGAGACACCAACATGGGGAACAGGAAGCCCCGTGCCCTGGGACTACAGCTCCCGGCATGCCGAGGGCAACAAACATGGCGCACAGGAAGCCCCGTGCCCCACGACTACAGCTCCCGGCATGCTGTGGGCACAAACATGGCGCACAGGTAGCCCCGTGCCCCAGGACTGCAGCTCCCAACATGCTTAGGGTCAGCAACATGCTGCACAGGAAGCCCCGTGCCCCGGGACTACAGCTCCCATCCACTGCAGAACTTATAGCCACCCACTGCAGAACTTATAGCCACCCACTGCAGAGCTTATAGCCACCCACTGCAGAACTTATAGCCACCCACTGCAGAACTTATAGCCACCCACTGCAGAACTTATAGCCATCCACTGCAGAGCTTATAGCCATCCACTGCAGAGCTTATAGCCATCCACTGCAGAACTTATAGCCACCCATTGCAGAACTTATAGCCACCCACTGGAGAACTTATAGCCATCCACTGCAGAACATATAGCCACCCATTGCAGAACTTATAGCCACCCACTGCAGAGCTTATAGCCATCCACTGAAGAACTTATAGCCATCCACTGCAGAACTTATAGCCACCCATTGCAGAACTTATAGCCACCCACTGCAGAACTTATAGCCATCCACTGCAGAACTTATAAGCATCCACTGCAGAATTTATAGCCATCCACTGCAGAACTTATAGCCACCCATTGCAGAACTTATAGCTATCCAGTGAAGACCTTATAGCCACCCACTGCAGAGCATATAGCCACCCACTGCAGAGCTTGTAGCCACCCACTGCAGAACTTATAGCCATCCACTGCAGAGCTTATAGCCATCCACTGCAGAGCTTATAGCCACCCACTGCAGAGCTTATAGCCATCCACTGCAGAAAGTATAGCCATCCACTGCAGAGCTTATAGCCATCCACTGCAGAACTTATAGCCACCCACTGCAGAACTTATAGCCACCCACTGCAGAGCTTATAGCCACCCACTGCAGATTAGGGCTGTGAATGGCTATTTGATAAAGGCTTTAGCGTTTGCAACTCTAATTGTGGAAACGTTCTTGTTTTGTGAATCTAGATGATTTACTTAGACATGAGCTAATATTAATATTTCTTATTATAAAGACCGCATTTAACTTCTGTTAGTATGCAGAAGTCTTTATTGTCACATGTTTCTAATTTCTGAAAATTGTTTATAAGATAAACATGGAGAAACTTCGGACACTTCATTAACAGGAAAGTAGTTGAAGTTCTGCCATAAATGCTTATGAAAAATTGTATAATAATGTTTGGCCCCAAATACTGGGGAATTCCAATCCATGAATAAGTAATAGTAGTTTTATAATATTTTGTGACAGACAGAGAATGCTTATTGTACAAACATAGTTCCTAAAGATACTAGAACACGTGTTTAATACTATAAATTGATCTTTCTTGAGCATGAGTGATTGAAGTCCTTTTGAATACTTTCTAATACACCTAATGCTTATGCCAAAAGTGCAGAATTTATCTCAATCATTGACCTTTACTAAGCATTTGTCTTGCGTATGCATTTCTAAGTGGTTTCTCAAGTTTCAAACTGCTTGCTTTAGAAAATTAGCCCATGAACTTCTCTTGTTATATAATCACAGAATCACAGAATGTTAAGGGTTAGAAGGGACCTGGAAAGATCATCTAGTCCAACCCCCCCTCACTAGGGCAGAGTAGAGGGGGAGGAGAACCTGTCTTGACCTACTGACCACACCCCTTCTAATACACCTCTCTGGGCAGCCTTTTCCAGTGCTCCATCCCTCTCACAGTAAAGAAGCTTCTCCTTATGTTGAAGTTGAACTTCCTGTGTTCCAGTTTGCGTTTGTAATTTTCCTTATTTAGTCTAAGCTCTTTAGGATAAGTTTTATTCTGTGTGCTTAAATGTTCTGGTACAAGGCACAATACATCTGAATGCTACCATTGCACTATTAAATGGAAAATAAATCCATATTTAATTTACTTTGGACACAGTTAGCAGCGAAACATGAAGGCAGTGACTTGTGTATTCCAATAGCAAGTTTCATACTCAAACAGGCTTTGTGTTTAAAACTTGACATTAAATGCTAAGTAAAAAAAGACTTTTAATTCTAATTATTGAAACATTCAGTCCCGATGCACTGGAGTGGAATGGGTGTAGATTCTCAGATAAGGAGTCTAAATGACTTGAAATCTAGTTGAGATGAAAGCCAACATGGAGTTTAGCCAGTATTCAGGAAACTCAAAAATAGTTGTAACTATGAAACATTAATGAAATTCCCTAAACCAATTTTTTCCACAGCTACCTAAATAAAAAAGATGAAGCTCAAGATTACACAAAAGCATGGGAGAACACTGCATCTTGCTTCTGTCAGAGGGAAAAAAAGTTTATCAAAGAAAAATAATAATTTAAAGAAAAAGTGTGCATAGAAAATAAAACTAAGAAATGCCCTATATCACAAGTAAGCCCACCTGTTCATCACTTCGATGATAGTCATTATCTTCTTCTTTATGGGCATGGGGGGGGGCGGGGGGGCGGCACTGGGGGCTTGGGGACATCACCAGGGGCTTGGGGACATCATCACGGGGCCAGGGCTGAAGCCCCAGAAGGTGCTGAGAAGGTCCCAGAAGGTCCCAGAAGGTCCCAAGAGGCCCCCGGATGTCCCAGAAAGTCCCCAAAGGTCTGAGAAGATCCCAGAAGGTCCCCACATGAAGGCCCCAGAAGGTCCCAGGAGGCCCCAGAAGGTCCCAGAAGGTCCCAGGAGGCCCCAGAAGGCCCGAGAAAGCCCCAGAAGGCCCCAGACAGTCCCAGAAGGTCCCCAAAGGAAGGTCCAAGAAGGCCTAAGAAGGTCCCAGGAGGTCCCAGGAGGCCCCAGAAGGCCCCAGACAGTCCCAGGAGGCCCCAGAAGGTCCCAAGAGGTCCCAGAAGGCCCCAGACAGTCCCAGAAGGTCCCCAAAGGAAGGTCTGAGAAGGTCTGAGAAGGCCCCAGAAGGCCCACGAAGGTCCCAGAAGGTCCCAAGAGGTCCCAGAAGGCCCCAGAAGGCCCCAGAAGGTCCCAGAAGGCCCCAGAAGGTCCAAGAAGGTCCCAGAAGGTCCCAAGAGGTCCCAGAAGGCCCCAGAAGGTCTGAGAAGGTCCGAGAAGGCCCCAGAAGGCCCCAGAAGGTCTGACAAGGTCCCAGACAGTCCCAGAAGGTCCCCAAAGGAAGGTCTGAGAAGGCCCCAGAAGGTCCCAGGAAGGTCCCAAGAGGTCCCAGAAGGCTCCCGAAGGTTGGCTGTCTCCGGTGGCCCACCCCACCCCCCCAAGACTTGACTCCTCTTTCAGGGAAGAGCCTTGTTCTCCTGCCCGCCCTCGACCTCGCCCGGCACAACTCAAGGCCATTGCCTCTCCTCTCCAGGAGCCAATCTGGTGCTGCACCCGGCCCAGGAGGCCAGGGAGCAGGAGGCTCCAGCCCCGAACCCGGGCTGTCACCCCCAGAGCAGGGGAGTCACTCCTCGGCCCCAGGGGGAAGCCCCGAGGAGCAGGTCGGGGCCCAAAATCTGCAGGGCACAGAGAGGGACAAGGGGCACGGGATACAACGTAAAGCATCAGGCTCAGAGCTGGTGGAAGAGAGACTTTGTCAGGGTTAGGAGTCACAGTTGTCAGTAGTTACAAGGGTTGCTCAACGTGCTTCTTTCTCTTCCAAGCAGGACAACTGTCCACTCACTTCCGCATCATAGCCCCCCCTGAAGTTCACCAGGGACAAGCATGAGGGTAGCCTTAAGGCCCAGCCCGCTTCCCCCTAGACACTTAGATCCCCATCAGCTCCCCCCATCCCCAAGGAATAGAGGCAGAGCACTTTAGGGTGGGAAGGGCCCCTTCCCGGTCCTCCATAGATGAATCGTCCTTGAGCAAGCAAGGACACAGGCCCCTGGAGCATGTTTATCAGAGCCCCATCTGACCCCCCCAACTCTCTTTTCCAGCCCCTCAAAAATCACAGCTTTCTTCCTCTTCTGAGAGCCTCCCCGGGACCTCACTTGCCCACTGCCTTCCCCCTACCCCCACTCCCATCCCTTCCTTACTGCCTTTTTCCGCTGACAGAGCAGCGGGAACCACTGACCTGAGATATCAATGGCGGGGTATAATTCACGATGCATTAATAGAAGGGGAAGTAATCTCTACTTCTACCCCCTCAGCTTTTCCGGTTATCGTGGGTCCGGACCAACCGGGGCAGTGGGTACCTCTTGATTGGAAAATTTTAAAAGAGGCTAAGATGGCTATTGCGCAGTACAGTTTAAAATCTCCATTTACGCAGGCAATGCTATTGCATTTGTTCATGGGTACTGCTGTGACACCGCATGATTCTCGCATGATCGTAAATACGTTGCTAACACCTTCTCAGCAATTACACTTTTATCACAAGTGGCAGGAAATATGTGATGAAGCTGCGGCAATGAGTGTGGGACAACAGCAAAATGATCCTTTGTTTAATGTTACAGCTCAAACGTTAATGGGATCGGGTCCATTTGCAAACACTGCATGGCAAGCTCAGTTTGCAGTTCCTGTTCTACAGTTATCACAGGAACTGGCATTTAAGGCGCTGCAAAGTCTACTGGCTCCTGATCAAGGGACCCCATCATATACTACTATTCGGCAAGGAGAAAAAGAAACGTATGCACAATTTCTTGATAGATTACATGACGCCTTAAATTCAAATCCTGATCTTGATGCAGAAATGAAGGTTCGATTTTTAGATCAACTGGCGTATGTGAACGCTAACGCCAAAACCAAGCATATACTTTGCACCTTGCCGGCCGGGGGGGGGTTCCGCTCCGCCCCCCCCCCCCCCCATGCTCTGCCCCAGTTAGGCCATCTCTGGAGTATTGGGTCCAGTTCTGGGCTGCCCAGTTCAGGAGAGACGAGGAGCTACTGGAGAGAGTCCAGCGGAGGCTCTGAAGATGCTGAGGGGACTGGAGCATCTCTGTGCTGAGGAAAGGCTGAGAGCGCTGGGGCTGTTCAGCTGGAGAGCAGCCTGAGAGGGGAGCTGAGCAATAGCTAAAGGGTGTGGGTCAATGGGATGGGCCCAGACTCTTGTAAGTGGTGCCCAGTGACAGGACAAGGGGCAACGGGCACAAACTGGAATCTGGGAAGTTCCATCTACTTATGAGGAAAAACTTCTTTGCTGTGAGGGTGTCAGAGCCTGGCCCAGGCTGCCCAGAGAGGCTGGGGAGTCTCCTCTGGAGAGATTCCAAACCCACCTGGACAACGCGATCCTGGGCCCCCTGCTCTGGGTGACCCTGCTGGAGCAGGAGGGTTGCATGAGATGATCTCCAGAGGTCCCTTCCGACCTCCACCATGCTGGTATTTTGTGTGTGTGCAGCCTGGGCGCAAGGCTGGCCTTCCATGGCGGGGTGTACGTGTTGCTTGCGGACACGGCTTGTCCACAGCGGTCTGTGATTGCCAGGAGTGAGCCTTGCACAGCGTTGTGAGTGTGTGAACCGGGGCCTGTGGCTGCCCTCGCACAGCCTTTGGATACCTGTGTCTGCATAGTGTAGGGCCTGGGGTTGGCCTCCCCTAACGGCGCCCCCAGCTGGAGCGGACAACCCTAACCCTAACGGCGCCCCCAGCTGGAGCGGACAACCCTAACCCTAACGGCGCCCCCAGCTGGAGCGGACAACCCTAACCCTAACGGCGCCCCCAGCTGGAGCGGACAACCCTAACCCATTTGTCTGATTAATTGTGTATGTCTGGCTGTGCTGTATGAGTAGTATAATAAAAATGAAAAATAATAAGTCTGGTGCAGCACTAGGGGATCCCTTGCTCCAGGGGAGAAATTTATTTTTTTCCTTTCATTATAATTTAATGTTTTTTTCTTAAATAAATTTCTCCCCTGGAGCAAGGGATGGTTCCCTACTGCAAAACATAAGACACCTAGACCAAGACAACTGAAAACACCCTCCACCCAACAAAACACAAACTACAACTAACAAATCACAAAACAATTCCACACTATCAACCTCCAACTCAACACTAACCACAAATACCAGAACTCAACAGCAACCAAGTCCAAAACTGCCTCCCAGACAACAGCAACCGCAACCAAGTCCAAAACTGCCTCCCAGACAACAGCAACCGCAACCAAGTCCAAAACTGCCTCCCAGACAACAGCAACACAAACCAAGTCCAAAACTGCCTACAAGACACCTACTCCAATCTGAGTCTCACAACCAACAGGGAAAAAAATCAACAACAACAATCAACAACTCCAAACTCCCTCCAACACAACACTCACATAGGCCAAATAACTCAGCAACACACTCAAAACTCCTGCCTTCCCCAGGTCTCCAAACAGGAGGAATTCTTCAACCTGGCCCACTGCCAGCTGGTGACGCTGATCAGCCGGGACGAGCTGAACGTGCGCTGCGAGTCCGAGGTGTTCCACGCCTGCATCAACTGGGTCAAGCAGGACTGCGCTTCCCGCCGCCCCTACGTCCAGGCCTTGCTCCGCGCCGTCCGCTGCCACTCCCTCACCCCGCTCTTCCTCCAGACCCAGCTCCAGAAGTGCGAGATCCTCCGCTCCGACTCCCGCTCCAAGGATTACCTGGCGCAGATCTTCCAGGACCTCACCCTCCACAAACCCACCCGCGTCCTCCCGTCCCGCGCCCCGAAAGTCGGCCAGCTGGTCTACACCGCCGGCGGGTATTTCCGCCAGTCCTTGAGCTTTCTGGAAGCTTACAACCCTCGGGACGGGGCTTGGATCCGCTTGGCCGACCTCCAGACGCCCCGCAGCGGGTTGGGGGGTTGCGTGGTCGGGGGTTTGTTTTACGCGGTCGGGGGCCGGAACAATTCCCCCGACGGCAACACGGACTCGGCCGCCATCGACTGTTACAACCCCATGACCAACCTCTGGTCCCCCTGCGCCCCCATGAGCGTCCCCCGCAACCGCATCGGCGTCGGGGTGATCGACGGGCTCATCTACGCCGTCGGAGGCTCGCACGGCTGCATCCACCACAGCAGCGTCGAGAGGTCAGGAAGGGGACGGGCCATCTCCAGTCCTATCAACTCAGGAAATCCCTTTTAGGTATCTTCAGAAGGCTGTGCCAGGCTGCCCAGGGCAGTGGTGGAGTCCCCATGCTCCCTGGAGAGGTTTCCAAGCCCCCCGTGGAGCTGTGGTGCTGAGGACCATGGGTCAGTGGTGCCCTGGCAGTGCTGGGGGAGCGGTTGGACTCCATGAGCTGCAAGGTCTCTCCCAACCCAAATGATTGTGTGATTCTGTATCACAATCCAGGTGCTGAGTCTCTGCTGCTCCAACGCTGACCCAAAGACCCTAGCACTGGCCAGCCTGCCTCTGATGAGAGCGTGGTGCTGCCGTGGTCCAGCTGACCTGGGAGGGCAGGTACAGCCTGTGCCTCGTAGGCTGGGTGCCTGATGACAAGAAGGGACGATGCAATTAGAGAAACCCTCTTTCTTGTTTGGTTTGGTTTTTTTCCACTGGCCTCTGAGCAAAAGGGTTTCGATTCTTGAAGTTCCATCCCAACAGGTTAGAGGATTAGGCCTCAGGGTTCACTGCCATCTCTCTGTGTTCTGTGCGTGGCACTGACAATGGTTATCCACCTTAATTATTGCTCTGCTAAAGCCCCGTCTCCTTTCAGAGCCCCGTCCTTGCTGAGGTGGGTATGAGACACGCCAGGCCCATCATGGGCTGGCGTTACACTCTGCTGTTAAGCTCTGGTGCTAAGGCTTGGCAAAAAATACCTTTCCTATTTGTAATCACCGCGAAGTGTTTTAGCGTTGCTGCTCGGAATAAACAATAAAGGTGACGACTGGAACTGATTTCTTATGAGGATGTGGTGCTGCAAACTGTAGAATAAGTATAATCAGTTCTATATTAACTTGAGGAATAAAAGACTTAAGTGGTCTTATGGGAAACTGAGGCCTGAAGCTCAGTCTTAAGGTAAAAGGAAGATAAAGGACAAAAGGGCACAACTGCCAATCAAGATGTGTTAACAGATAAAGGGGCAACAGTTAAGGGCTATTGAAGATGAACAGTAGTAACTTAGACACTGCATTTTGCTCAGTAAGCTCAGGAATATTATTTTCTGCAAGAGGAAGCAGGAACCTGTCAGACAGGCAATAACAAACTATTATGGACTGTTATGAAGAAGGCGCATCTGTTAAGCCTGTAAACCTTGGATGTACCTAATTCCTAGCGAAACAAGGGAGGGACCTCTGCGGACCGGAATAAGGGATAAAATACTGAAAGCTCTGCCCAGAGGTGTGCCTACTTTGGTAGGACACCTGCTCTTGCAAGAACGGATAATAAATTGCTGCTTCACTAGTGCGGTTATTGCGAGTCCTTTCTTAGGTCCTTTGCATTTCTAACACACATAGATTAAGCTTTCCAGGTGTCTTGGGCTTTCCAGCAGAATCAGTGCAGTCAAGACAGCAAATACGATTTTACAAAACAACCATTCCCTGAAGTCCCAAGTTTCACCCAACCCAGAGACTTCCCTTCCCACAGCAGTTCAGGAATGCCAGTGCTGTCCACAGCACACACATCACTAAAGCGAGGCTCAACCTTGGTAAGCTAATAACCTATATTAATGTGACATCACCTTATGTGTTTGATGTTGGTCCTTATATAATTAAGAACACAGGTCAACAACAAGTGTTGTTCAACCCCTCATACTCTCTCAAATGAGTAGAATTATCAATGCAGACCAATATCTCTGCGCTCAAGCCGGCCTGCTCACCATTTCTGAGCACATCTTTTGCAGGATGGTCAGCATGGCTGCACGGACGGACTCTCACCCCTTCCAGATGATCCAAGAGGGATGTGACGGGAATTTTAGGCACCGGGCTGGGAGTTCTAAACAGCATAGATGCAGAGGTGCTTGCAAACAAGTTGGCCACAACAACCAGTGACTTAGATTAAAACAACCCCTGTGATCCTCTCTCCTAGCTCTGGGAACTAACCAAGGGCTTTTATCAAATATATTACCTCAGTGGGAAGAAATCAGTGAAAAGGACCACCAGCTAATCCCAGATGCACTTGATGTGACTCAAAACAATGTCTCTCTGGCTCTTGGTTGCATTCAAACTCAATTATGTATTCGAGGGGATTCGGGATGAAATGTCGTCATCTCCTGGTGCTCCATGCCAAGCCCATCCACTCTCGTGTCCAAGTTATTCCGTGAGTCGCTCTGGAAGCAGGGGGTATAGGCCATTTGCCTTACTGGGACCTGCGGAGGCCCAACCTCTTGGTGATGTTTCTACTGTCTCCACTGTTCCTCATGTTCTTGAACTGGATGCCATTGCTCTTGTTGAGCAGGGCAGCAGTAGCCGGATCCTGCATGAGTGTGATGTTGTTACAGAAAATCAAAACACACACAAGAAATTTTCCTTGACTTACTGCACTGGCCAACCCCTGGGTGATGTTGTGAGAGTCCATCTGCTGCTGCCCTGTCTGGCACCAAGAGAGATTTCAACAGCGATTCTACCCTGGCTGCACATGGGCTACTTGAGGTCATTTTTTAGTTGCTTCTTTTTAAAGAAGGAGGAAAAGAAAATAAATCCATTGCTGTATTAAAAGCTTGGTGAATGCAAGATCAAAGCAAACTGTGAGCATGCAACAGGAAAGGTGGATTGTACATTTAATGGCCAAGGGAGCAGAAGCTTCTAGTGCAGCACAACCCTGCCCCACTGTGCTGGTGTTCTCCTACATTTTGTAGAGCACATGAAGAATTACAGTGGAAGCCTAGGACTGCTGAAAAATAGCTGGAGGAGAAACAGTATTCAGAATCATTCAGTGAGCACATGGGGATACAGGACATGTCTTGGGGCAAGGGGACATCAACAGGGAGCTCTTCTGCACCCTGTGGGGGGTTGCAGTATCCCCGGCAGGAGGACATGGTGACCCTGCAAAATGGCACAGGGGGATGGAATAACCCTATGTGGAGAGGAGAGGGCACACAGTGACATTCTGGGGGATGTTGTGGGTGCTGGTGAGTGGGGATGAATTTTTTTTGTGTACCGAAGAGGTATTGGTGTGTATGTGACATTTTAGGGCACTGTTTCAGGTTCTGGATTTTGTGGGACCTCCTGGGGTTGCCAGTGGCATGGGGAGGCCCCATGGACTGATCTCTAGAATGAGCTGCTCCATCACCTTTCCAGGGGTGGAGGTGAGGCTGACTGCTCTGTAATTTCCAGGATCTTCCTTCTTGCCCTTTTTGAAGGCTGGAGTGGCATTGGCTTTTTTCTCCTCTCCAGTTCCTGAGGACTGCAGGAAAGAAAATGTGATGAAAAAGTAATGAGAAATAATCCACCTGTTTTATCATTTCTGAAGTAACAAAAATCTTATCACTTTTGAGTTTGAAGAATATTTGTTTCTTTCTCATAAAACCAGTCTTAAAACCAGAATAAGAATTTGTGTCCACTGCTTTGTCACGAGAGCTGTGGCAAACTAAAAGGCAAACCAGATCCTTCTGATGTCAGTAATATAAGTAAATTGTGTCTGCAAGGAAACATGAACAATGACATGTAACTTTTGAATAATTTCCCATAAAACTACTTCTGATTGGCAGTAATACATAATACAGAAATACATGAGCAAGCAAGGAAGGGAAGAGACCAGCATGGCTGAGTTGAGGCCCGCCGGTCAAGCTAAACGGCAAGAAGGAACTGTGTGATGCCAATGCCAAAATGCCTCTTCAGCACTGACAGGCTTGGGGCATCGACCAGCTCTGCTTCAGAAAGCCTGCTCCAGTGTTTGAGCACCCTCTCCGTAAAGAAATGCTTCCTAATATCCAGGCTCAACATCCCCTGATGGATGCAGTTTTGAACCTGCAGCTTCTTTGGAAACACTAAAATATCAAGTCCTAGAAGGAAAGTGCCCATTACTGCTCTAGGTGCAGATGGCCCTGCTCCCTGCAGGGGGGTTGGATGAGATGACCTTGACAGGTCCCTTCCCACCCAAACCAGCCCATGCTTCCACAACACCGCTGGATTTGCCCCGCTTTACACCACTTTACTCCATGCAATGTTGAATTGCACCCGGAGGGGTTCAGCGCTGGCTATGGAGGGGGAGGGAAGGAGGAGTTCTGGGACGGGCACCAGCACCTCCGGGCTGGTTTTGTAGTGCGATGGGTGCAGGCGGGGCCGGGACCCGGCGAGGTGCCCGGTGCTGCCGCGGGGAGAACCGCGAGAGGGCGGCGGTGGCCCGCGGATGGCAGCGCAGGGGCCGCATCCGGCCCCGCATCCAGCCCCGCCCGGCCCCGGGGGCGGAGCGGGACCCACAGCACCCTCCCCACTCCAGGGTAAGAGTCTCTGACCGCTTTGGCTTTGCCTGCCAGGTACGGACCCCCGGCTTGCAAACCCTCGGGGTTGTGAGTGTGTGGGGGAAACTGAGGCAGGGGGGTGGAGCTGCCTGGTGGGGTGATAACGGGCTGGCCGGCACCTCTGCTCGGGTGCAAATCCTGCCTGCATGGCCCCGTGGGATGGGGGGAGCCTGCACCAGGAGGAGCAGACTCATGTGGGGGATAGAATCATAAAATTATTTAGGTTGGCAGAGCCCTTTCAGCTCATCCAGTCCAACGGCTCCCCCAGCACTGCCAGGGCACCACTAACCCATGGCCCTCAGCACCACAGCTCCACGGCTTGGAACCTCGAGAAACCTCAGAAAACCACAGGGAACATCAAAAAAACCTTGAGGAACCTCAAAAAACCTTGAGGGAACCCCAAAAATTCTCAAGGAATGCCTAAAAACCCTTGAGGAACCCCCCAAAAAAACCTCGAGGAACCTCAGAAAACCTCAGGGAACCTCCTAAAAAACATCAAGGAACCCCAAAAAACCTTGAGGAACATCAAGAAAACCTTGAGGAACCTCAAAAACACCTCAAGAAACCTCCTCAAACCTCTTGAAACCCCCAAAAAACCCTTGAGGAGCCTCAAAAAACCTTGAGGAACCTCAAAAAAACCTTGAGAAACCTCAAAAAAACCTTGAAGAACCTCAGAAAACCTCAGGGAACCTCAAAAACCCTTGAGGAACCTCAAAAAAACCTCGAGGAACCTCAAAAAGCCCTCAGGGAACCTCAAAAAAACCTCGAGGAACCTCAAAGAACCCTTGAAGAACCTCAAAAAAACCTTGAAGAACCTCAAAAAAAACCCCAAAAACCCTCGAGGAACCTCAAAAAAACCTTGAGGAACCTCAAGAAACCTCCTCACCCCTCAAGAAACCCTTGAGGAACCTCAAAAAAACCTTGAAGAACCTCAAAAAACCTCAGCTAACATCAGAAAAACCTTGAAGAACCTCAAAAAAATCTTGAAGAACCTCAGAAAAACCTTGAGGAACCTCAAAAAACCCTTGAAGAACCTAAAAAAACCGCCAAAAACCCTTGAGGAACCTCAAAAAAACCTTGAGGAACCCATTCTGTCACAAGGCTATAATTAGCCTGCCCAGTGCTTGCACAGCTTTAATGTACAATAACCATAAAACAGTAGCACAGACATCCCCTGCACAGAACAAAGGCTTCCTCCCTTCTGTTTTTGTTAGAATGCTGTCCTAAACTTTCATTGTCATGGTGAAACATCCTCCGGATTCATCTTAAATGTCATCCTGATCAGTTTATACATATCTGTCTCACGAGGGGTTTTTTTTGCTCTTTGTCTTCTTCTTCCTGGGGCATTCTTCAGGAACTGAACTATACTCACCTTTGATCTTCTTTTCCAAAGATAGATACACTGATTTATTTTAGTGTTCTTCAAAAAAATAAGTTGCCTATTTTCCCAGTAATTCTAGTAGCCATACTTTTACTGCACTCCATCCTAAATCAACCTTTGATTGGTGCAGAAGAACGAGGACACATCAGTTTTTCTCTTCTGATTCAGTTACAGTGGTCAAAAACAATGGAAAGCTGAAGCATGAAGAAAACCACAATAAGTAATACCAAATTTAGAGACAAATATTCACCTCGAGCTCACAGGCATTGACAAAAGGTACCTACTTTTACTGTTAGCTAAATTTAGAGTTTGGGTGCCAAGGATGTGCAAAAGACAGTCCTCAAAAACTTCCAATTTCACTAGGAATTAGGAGACACAAGCACCGGGAACTATTAGGAATAATTACCAAATCCTACAGAAATACTCAGAGAATCCTAGAATGGTAGACTGTCTTGGGCTGAAAGAGACCCAACACTCACACTCCCCCCTGCAGCCGTGCCCAGCACAAAGCAGCTCACATGCCCTGGCCCTCTGATGCTGCAGCAGGGAAGCCCTGCTCTGCAGCAGCTCCTCCTCCTCTGTGCTGCAGAAACTGGGAAATCCCTCCTGACTCTGGGCTGTGCCAGGCTTTGGAGAACTTGCAGTGACAGTCAGAGATATTGCCCTTCATGCAGCTACTCACCACATAGAGGGCTCTGAAGGTTTCACTCTGAGAGACTTCTCAATCCTCTTCCCATGCCTTAAAGTAAAAAACTCATGACATTCATTTATAAATAATCACACAGATATTATTATTTTGGAAAGCAGAAGATTTAATACACTAAGAATTGCATTTCAAAACAAATGCTATAAGACAGTGATCATTTAGAGACACACTTTGAAGTCCTTAAAGTGTACAATTAAGATGAAAATCTGTGTATCTGTCAATTAGGGTTTACTTCTGTTTGTGCAGCATTTCCCTTATGGTTGTGTCAGGAGACTGGCCTTTATGGGTCAGAATCAAATGCAGGTAGGTGTGGAGAGAAATCAAAAGCCTGTAGTAGTCAAAGTAATCATTAAAGGAGATTTGTTTCTATACACATTTTGGATATGACAGCCTTCCCTTTTTAAGTTTGCTTGGTATGTGTATGCATGTACATATGTTTGGTGAGAATGTGATTGAATGCACTTTCCCAAAAGAGACTGCATGAGCTAGTTCATAAAGTGTGGATGAGAAGCTGTTTTTATCAGGTTAATGACAGAGTTGCAAAAATCTGCAACTCAAATTGTAACCTGCAAAGTTAAATGCAAGCATCCCAGGTTACACACACACACACACACACACACAAAAAAACAAACAAACAACTTAGACTCCTCCACCAGACATTCCACTCCTGCCTCCTTCAAGAAGCTTTTCATTTCAGCCATTTCTAAAGGCTCAGCCCAGGAATACAATTCAAGGTCCTCACAAAAAAAATCAACAAATTAACCCTGTCTGCCAAAAGCCCGGCACGACGAGGGCCCTGGGCAAACTTGGCGATGAACTTCGCCCCGCGGACCGACTACAACCGGGAAAAACTCACCGAGTGAGATATTTTTCATACTACTGAGTAGATGGACTCTAAAAACCCCATAACCTCTCGCTACAAAGTTTTACAATTGTCCGACGTACATCCACGCTCTAAAACGCACGTAGCGCGGTCATCGTCGAGCGGGGCGCACGACCCTGGAACCGACTCGCCCGTGGGTCTCGAAGACGGCGCCGTTCCGTCCGCGAGGGTCGGAGGTGGAGACGCCCGGTGCTAGGTTCCTGCGAAGACAAGAAAGTCACTGCTGCGTTGCAGCCTTAGCCCATGTCGTGCAACGACTGCACTCCAACCCCCTGAGCTGAGGTCTAGACATGTAAACATGATAATCCACAAACTGTTAATGCTATTAGAGAAAGTACTAACAGCACAGCAGTAGTCAGGGCAGCTCCAACCCACACACACACACACACACACACACACACACAGAGCTGCCGCCGCTCTCGCCCCGGTCCCGGTGCCGGTCCCCGCAAGGAGCCGGGGCTGGACCGGGGTAGCCCAGGGGCACGGTGGGGGCTCGTCCTGCTGCCCCCCGGGGAGGGTCGCAAAGCTCAGCACGTTCCTGGAGCTTTCGGGGGCAGCAGCGAAGGGTCCCGGGCCAGGGTCGGGAGCCGGTCCCGGGGCAAAGCCCAGGGCGGCCGCTCCCCGTTCGGTACCGATCCCGCCCGGCCGGGAGCCGAGAAAACTCGTTTCTGGGACTCGAGGGGATGGGGACGGGACAGGGGCAGCGGGGACACCCCCCCCCCCCCCCCCCCCCCCCCCCCCTGTCCGCCCGGCCGGCCGCCCCGGGCCGGGG
>WUAM01010367.1:4610301-4749093 GCA_024336885.1 Actenoides hombroni | reverse complement strand
ACTAGCCTTGTCCCTTTAGGTTGTACAACAACACTGCTTTCAGGAGTTTCGATTAATCTCGAAATCAGGCCTTTGGCATCTGCAGAGAACAGCATGTTGTGGTGAAGGCACATTGTGCCGAGACATTGAATCTTGCCCCAGCATGTGGGCAAGCTCCCCCTCCCTCAGGAGGAAGACAAAAGCCAGGCTAGCACGCTGCTGGTGCATGCTGTGCTCGTGCATTCTCCAAATATGGAAGAATTCTAGCTTCATGCTTTCCCATAGGCTGAAGCCAGTTGTTTATGAGAATGCCCATTGGTCAAACCCAGCCTCGAGATCTTCTATAAGTATTACCCCAGTGAGTAAACAAGTGCTTTTCCTGCCTTCCTCCTCCATTTCTGTCTCTGTGCTAGCTCGAGAGTTAAGTCCGAGCCACTGCCTCTGCAACTGAGTTTATTGTTTAGCTTCTGTTACATACATGCACGCACATCAAGGCATCTGCATGTGAGAAGCGACTGGAGGAATTATCTCCATAGAGGAAGTCGAACTTGCTGGGGGAAATTAAGAAAAAAAAAAAAAAAAAAAGGGGGGAAAGAAAAAAAAAAGAAAAAAACCAACCCACAATCAAAACGGTCAACAACAAAAAAACCCAAACCAAATAAAAAAACAAACAAACAAAAAACCCGAACAACAACTTTCCTCAAAAACGACCCTATCAGTCAACGAAAAAGCCTCAAAGAGGAGGGACTGGGGAGGGGAATGGAGCGTCGCGGAGTCGCAGCGCGGGCTGTTTGCTCCCAGCTGTTGGCCGTACGTTTCGGCTGCGCCCGGAGCGGGGAAATCCGCGCTCTCCCGCTCCTGGCGGCGCGGCGGCGGCCCCGCACCTCTGCGCTGCCCGGGAGCGCCCGGTGACCCCGGCCCCGCCGCCCGGCCCGGACGGCAGGTGCGCGGCGAGAGCCGCCGGGACCGTCGCGCCCGCCGGAACTCGAGGTCGCTCGGACGTCGGGGTGTCGCAGCGCGGCGGACACCCGTCGAGCAGAGGGTACGGGCCGCGGCGGGTACGGGCCGCTGGGTCTCGCGGAGCCCCGCACTTCCGCGTCACCTTTCCGCGTCCACGCCGGGCGGGCCCCTCCCGCCCCCGCGGGCCTTCTCGGGCCGCCCGGCGAACGGGGCCGCCAGCGGCGTCCGCCCCGCAGTCTGCAGGGCACGGGGGCTCCCGGCCTGGGCAGGTGCCCGCTCCGCTTCCGCACAGCACGCGGGGCGCGGGCCGCGCGCGGGGCCGGGCGGGGCGCGTCGGGCGGCGGATGGGATGGGATGGGATGGGATGGGATGGGATGGGATGGGATGGGATGGGATGGGCAGGGACCCAGCCATTCTGCTCTGATTTTGAAAGGAGCTGCCATACGTCCACATTCCCACTATCCCCTGAAGAGCTGCAAGCTTTGCCAGGGATGACTTGTATTTAGAAGGACATCACCTTAATATACTGAAAGCTAGTGGTTGCTTTGTATTGTCCTGTCACACATTCCTAAAATCCCATCAAACTCCTGCTGTACCCAGGAGGTTGACATTTTCTTTCTTCTCTAGTAGAGCACACATCCCAGCATCACTGACAGAGGTGGCAGCTCAGTTCATGGCAACTTTGTGGCCCCATTGGTAGTGGCAGTGGCCTGTGGCTCACAAAGACTGGGTGACTTCTGGATACATCTCCTGTGGCTGCCTTCTGACCTGGATGGCCATCTGGCTCCCTTAGTGCTGAACCCACTGGCAGTAAAAAATAAAAGCAAAGTGTTGGGAATCCAACAGCTTCACATAGGGGGAGTGTGAAAACTGTGTTCGGGGTGGCTGTTTCTATGGCAAGGCTTTTCCAGATGTGACAGCATCGATGTGCTGCTAAGGCAAACGACTGCAAGTTTGCACAGAGTCATGGAATCACAGAATTATTTTAGTTGGAAAAGACCTTTAAGATCAGCAAGTGCAATTATTCAATCAGCACCTCCAGGGCACCCATGTCCTTCAGCACCACATCTCCACAGGAGGCTTTGAAACCCCTCCAGGGATCATGGAGATCAAGGGCTCCAATGTGGTAGGTCCCTGGTATAATGGGAGCCCCTGACACCCCTAACAATCCACTTCCATCAACCGTGGGTGCATTCTGCCCCGCCAAGGGCCTGTGAGTGTTCATCTTCCCACAGCTGACAGGCTTGCTGTAAAATCATCTTTTTTTCCTGTGGCCCAAATAAAATTCCCAAAAGATAATCCCAGTCCTTCCAGGTATAATCTGACTCTTGGACCATCCTTTTCTTTTTCTTTCACATTTTTCTCCTTTTCCCTGCTTTTATTGTTCCACATGTTAGTTAAATTCCGATCACTAAACGGTTGAACAACTTGGCAGAAAATAAACCCCCTTGCATTCCATCTTATCCTCAGATATCAAAGGGGCTGGGGGCGGCTGGGCTTAGATTCTGAGTGATGTCCAATTGTTATTATCGTTAATCCACACAGTAAACCTAGATCAGTACACCAGAACATTAATTGAGATCCAGTAATCATATTCCAGTAAAACAAAATGTGAGTTCTAAAAGACCAAATTATCACAAACCAGATGGGGACTCGAACCCCTAATCCATATGGGGACTCAAACCCCTAATCCATATGAGTACTCGAACCCCGAAATAACAAGGGAGCGTCCTTAGACCAAACGAGCGGAGTGCCTATCTTCGGCTTATTGTCTGGTGTAGTTCTTTACACCCCCCCTGGGTGGCCTTTAAGAACTTTCCCTTTGTTTCCTTGTTTACTCACCAGAGGCCTTTTTTCCCTTATCCTTTGGGACATCAGATCACTTTCATATTGCTTTGTCTTTCTGAGACAATGCTTATTAATTAGTACCTGTGGTTTTTGTCTCCTGCTCCCAAATGTTTTGCAACCAGCCAAATATCAAAACCCACCAAAAACCTCTCTACTCCCGGGCTCGAGGTGGCAGCCACCATGATTCAGTCTCCGTCCCAGCTCTTGCCACCCCAGGGTGACCCTTTCGGGCGCATCCTCGACCTCCTCTCCGCACCTAGGGCCACGCTAATTGCTCCGGACCAGGCTAATTGCTCCAGACCAGGCTAATTGCTCCAGACCAGGCTAATTGCTCCAGAGTCTCACTAACGATGCCGGTTAGGATGCTGGGGGGGGGGGTTGTCCCCCAAAAGGGGGCCAGCTCACCTGGTTGAACTCCTCGTCGGCATAAATGTCGATCAGACCCACGCCCTCGGACATATTTCCAGAGGCGGGAGAGGGAGCCCGGGCTGGGACCGGGGTGAAGCAGGAAGAGGGAAGGTTCACTGCATGGCAGAGAGGGAGAAAAGGGTCAGGGAGGCAGCGGGGACCCCCTGGGCATGTCCTCCTCGGTGCCCTGGAGGGTTCACTGCAAGGGAGAGGGGGAGAAGAGGGTCAGTGGGGACCCCCTGGGCATGTCCCCCTCAGTGCCCTGGAGGGGGGGAGAAGAGGGTCAGTGAGGCAGCTGGGACCCCCTGGGCATGACCCCCGGGAGTCCCTTCTGCCCCCCACCCTTCCCTTCAGGCACCCCCACCCCCAAAGAAGGACCCACAGTATATCCAAAAATGTCTTAGAGAAAATCGAAAGCAGGAAATTAGTGGTCGCCCTTTCAGGGAAGATCTTAATCACTGCCTTGATTTATCGGTCGAGAGGTAAGAAATTGTGGCTGTAGGACGCAATTTTGATCTGCACAGAAGGTAGAGAGAAAAGGCATTGCAGGACGACTGCAGTATTCGCGGCGTATATTTTACTTACTGCGATAAGGCTCTCAGTTTTCAACTTCATATTACGAGAACTTAATATTATATCGTCGATAGGATGCATGAGGAACGCAGTTCGTTCAGCTGTGCGTGTAGTGCCGAAAAGAGGCTGCAGGCGCCGCTGTTGACCAAGGAGGAGCGGGAGAAAGGATGGAGCGCTGCCGGCAGCCCCGCCCGCTGCGGCCCGGCTCGCTCGCTGTGTTAGTGTGCGAGCGTCCCCGTGGAGCGCAGCCCCGGGCAGGAAAGCGGAGGGTTCAGCGGTAGCAGCCGGCAGCGGCGACACTGACTCGGAACCAGAGAGGAATACGGAGCTTTGATCGGTGGGAGGAAGAGCAGAAGCGGTGCGGTGCCGGCAGTGGTGCGATGGAGGCGATGTGCTCGGCGAGGAGGCGCTGGGACCGGCAGCAGCGAGCCCTGCTCTGGTGCGTCCTGGTGACGGCGTGGGAGGCGGCGTGGGGGCAGCTGCGCTACTCGGTGCCCGAGGAGATGCCCAAGGGCTCGTTCGTAGGCGACGTGGCCAAGGGCCTGGGGCTGCAGCTGACGACGCTTCGCGAAAGCGGCGAGCTCCGTCACTTGCCCCGCCCTCAGCATCTCCCATCCGGCCTGGGCGATCATGGCCCCGTTGTCCACGCAGTACCTGGGGGTGGGGGGGACCCACATATGTGGGGCCAGCCCCATAGATGAGGGTCCCGGACCCATAGGTGGGGGTCTGGGACCCATAGATGGGGGTCCCAGCCCCATAGATGGAGACCCAGCCCCATAGATGGAGGTCCCAGACCCATAGATGGAGGACCAGCCCCATAGGTAGAGGTCCAGACCCATAGATGAAGCTCACAGCCCCATAGATGGAGGCCCAGCCCCATAGATGGGAGTCCCAGCCCCATAGATGGAGGACCAGCCCCATAGGTGGGGGTCCCAGACCCATAGGTGGGGGTCCTGGACCCACAGATGAGGGTCCCAGACCCATAGATGGGGGTCCCAGACCCATAGATGGAGGCCCAGCCCCATAGATGGAGCTCCCAGCCCCATAGATGGGGGTCCCGGACCCATAGGTGGGGGTCCCAGACACATAGGTGGACCTCCCAGCCCCATAGATGGAGGTCCAGCCCCATAGATGGAGATCCCAGCCCCATAGATTGCGGTCCCCAATCCATAGGTGATGTTCCCAGCCCCATAGGTAGAGCTCCCAGCCCCATAGATTGGCATCCCAGCCCCATAGATGGAGACCCAGCCCCACAGATGGAGGTCCCAGCCCCATAGATTGAGGTCCCAAAGCCGCAGATGACATTCCCAGCCCCCTAACTGGTGTCCCCAGCCCCACACCCGCATTCTGTTGTCCACTGGGACTCCCAGGTCCTTTTCCCCAGAGGTGCCCTCCAACAGATTAGCCCCCAACTTGTACTGATACATGGAGTTGTTCTTCCCCAGATGCAGTACTTTACACTTGCCCTTACTGAATTTCATTAGATTTCTCCCTGCCCAGCTCTCTAGACTGTCTAGGTCATGTTGGATTGCAGCACAGCCTTCTGATGTGTCAGCCACTACTCCCAGTTTTGTACCCTCAGAAAACTTGCTGAGAGTACATTCTATGCCTTCGTCCAGGTCATTGATGAATATATTGAATAGGGCTGGACCCAGAACTGACCCGTGGGGAATGCCACTAGCCACAGGCCTCCAACTAGACTCTGCCCCATTGACCACAACTCCCTGAGCTCTTTCCTTCAGCCAGTTCCCAATCCATCTCACCGCCTAATGATCCAATCCTCGCTTCCTAAGTTTGGCTGTGAGGATGCCATGGGAGACACTGTCAAAAGCTTTGCTGAAGTCAAGGTAGACTACATCCACTGCCTTCCCCTCGTCTATCCATCTAGTGATGCCATCAGCTATTGGCGTCAGATTGGTTAAGCATGACTTCCCCTTGTTGAATCCATCCTGACTACTCGTGATAAGCCTCGTTTCCTCAACATGATTTGAGATGGTGCCAAGAACAAGCTGTTCCTTAACATTTCCAGGGATGAAGGTGAGGCTGACCGGCGTATAGTTCCCTGGGTTCTACTTTTTACTTTTTTGGATGATTGGGGCAACGTTTGCTGTGGGCGGCTGCTGAGGCGGCTCGGGCGGAGCGGCGGCACCGGCGGCAGCTCTGACCGAGGCGTTAACGCTTCTGGACCTGGTGGCGGTTTGGGAAGAAGGAGCCTCGGGCCGGGAGCTCGGCTGGGGCACGAGGTGAGTTCAGGTGGGGGGAACCGGTCCCGCCTCAGGGTGTGAGAGGCGAACTCCGCTCGTGGTCGTTGCTCTCCCAGACGAGGGCCTGGCCACGGTGACCGCTCGGCCGAGAGCCGCTGCTGGACGGAATGTGGGGACCCAGCGGCAGCTCACACACAGACCTGCGGCCCTGCGGGTCCCTCGGGCCGGAGGAAGGAGAGACCCCGCCGTGTGCGGGGTAAGCAGGGGAAGGATCTGGGGGCAGAGCTGGAAGAGGAACTGGAAAGGTTAAGGAGCGTCAGGGAGCGTGAGAGGAGATGGATCGGTGGGGCCGCAGCCCGAGGCCGAGGCAGCAGCTGCAGGCTCCATCAGAAGCAGGGGATCCCCTCCCTTCTTGCCACCCGGCAGAAGGAGGGACCTGAGAGATGGGCAGGCAGGTGAATCCCCTCCTGGCCTCCTTCCCCTTCCCAGCTGCCCTTACACAACAGTTCTGGGGCGCTGGAACTTGTGGGGAATAAGATGGGCTCCAAAGAGGGGCTCTGGAACTTGAGGGCCAGGCAACTGAGGCCGTAGATGAAGGTCCATGCAGGGGGGCTGTGTGTCAGCCAGCCTCACGCATCAGGACTATTAAGAAAAAAAGGAGGGTCATTGTTGTTCTGGAGAAGGACTGTTGACAGGCTGAGTTAACTGCTTTCAGAGGGATGGATGGGCAGACCCATTGTCTCCAAGCTGAAGCCTTTTCCTGATCAAACTGCCAACAATTATGCCAAATACAACAATGGGTTTGCAATATGGAGAAATGTCTTCCAGACTGAAATCAAACAGTCTGGTTACACAGACAACTAACCAGTACAGAGTAGCACTAAATAAACGTGATGCCCAGAGTGCACTGGTCCATCTATACGTGCAGTGCACACATGCATAACACTGATAGAAAGTGCTGTAAAATAAAAAGATTTACCTGCAGTAATTTGGTTTGGTCATCATCATCTCGATGTTGGTAAACGCACTGCCTGAGGTGGGAATATAGATTTTCCAATTCAACTATAGTGAACATCTCTGTTGTATCTACGACGTCATTCAAAAGTTGCTGAAGAAAAAAGGGGAAAGTTCAAGTTCAGAAGAGCACAAGATCCTTTGTATGAAGAGCATTGGCTCTTCATGTTTTCAGAAGCTAAAGGATAACAATACAACAGAAGTGACATCCTGCTTCCTTGTATTAGTCAGTAAAATATGAGTGACGCTTCAGAGAACAGACTAAACATCTCACAGGTTTCAAGGGCAGAAAATCAGTTAATTTTTCATACTTGAGAGACAAGGAAGGTTTTAATTTCAAGCAATATTTTACTCCTAATTAACTGATCACATCAACGATTGTAATTGTTAAACAGCTGTTTCCAGAACAGCATGATGACACTTTGAGCTTTGAGCTAGTTTATTGGTAGCCCAGGTTTTGAAATTTGGGGTTCCCAGTTGCATGATTTAAATAATAATAATAATCTGAGTGAGGCATCCAAAGCCCAGCTCTTGTGAGAGCCGTCCAGGGCCTGCAGACACACGCCTAGGGCTTGAGTTAAGCTAAAAGCAAGCTCTGATATATTAGGGACATCATTTGAAGTCCATTTAGGTAAATCTGCAGAGAATTTCAGCCTAGGGATTTTAATTAAAGGATTTTTTATTTTTATTTTTATTCACACCCCCCCCCCATCTCCCCACTTTCTAGGCTGAGCCTGGGTGAGTTGATAATCTTTTTCTCCTCAGCTTCTTAAAACCTCTGGTGTTTCCTAAAATAGACACCTCTGCCAGCGATGCTGCGAGAGAACCAAATCTCTGATGAAAAAAACACAGGCAGAGAAAAATCAATTGGAGAGCTGCTCTGAAATTGGTGTGAAAATCACACCGCTGTTTCTGCACAAAGCCCTGTCCCATGGAGGGGAAAAAAACCATAAAAATTCCTTCCTTCTTTTTTTTTTTTTTGTGTCTTGGTTTTGTTTGGTTGGTTTGGGGGGTTTTGTGTGTGTGTGGTTTTTTCTCTCCTGTTTTTTTTTTTCCTCTCCTTTCTTTCTGTTCTTTTTTTTCCTCTCCTTTCTTTCTTTTTTTTTTTTTTTTCCTTTTTTTTGGCCTTTCCCCCCATGGTTTGGCACGAATGGTTCCCGGTTGTTCCTGCCAACCCCGGGCCCCGGGGCTAAGCTGGTGGCCACCAGCTTTTTGTGGCCAACCCAAACTCATGGTCAACCCAAGCTGGTGGCCACCAGCTCCTCATGGACAACCCAACCTGGTGTCCAACCCAAGCTGGTGGCCACCAGTTCTTCATGGTCAACCCAAGCTGGTGGCCACCAGCTCCTCGTGGCCAACCCACGCTGGTGGCCACCGGCTCTTGGTGGCCACGGGGCCTCGCCTTCACATCTTCTTGACCCTGCTCTCCAGGGCCCGCAGCTCGTCCATGACCTCGCGGGGCAAATCCTGGCCGAAGTTGTCCTGGAAGTAGGTGGCCAACTCGCGGACCTCCCGCTCCCAGAAGCTTTTGGCCATGGGGAAAAGGGCCGAGTAGGAGACCCCCGGCAACCCCCGCAGGTCCAAGGCCCCCTCCCGCGGCACCAGCCCCACGGGGGTCTCGCGGGCCGAGTCCTCGCCGGCCACCCGGCCGCAGATCCAAGCCAGGACCCGGATGTTGTGGCCGAAACCCGGCCAGAGATAGGAGCCGGTGGCCGGGTCCTTCAGGAACCAGTTGACGTGGAAGATCTTGGGCAACTTGGCCCCTCGCCGCTCGCCCATGGCCAGCCAGTGGGCCAGGTACTGCCCGGCGTTGTAGCCGAAGAAAGGCCGCATGGCGAAGGGGTCGTGCATCAGGCGACGGCCTGGGGAGCCGGGCAAGATGGCCGCCGGCGGCGGGGCGGGGCGGTGGGACGTGGTTATGGGGTCTGGGGCACCTCAAGGTCGAGTCTGGGGGGGTTGATTCCTTATGCACCGAACAGTGCACCCATCAAATCTGTACCTCTCCAGTTTAGAGAGAAAAGTGTTGTGGGGGACCATGTCAAATGCTTTACAGAAGTCCAGATAGACGACATCCATAGCTATGCTGGCTGTCTCAAATCACCCCCCACCCTCCATGTGCCTTAGCCTAGCTTCTAGGAGGATCTGTTCCATGATCTTCCCAGGCACAGAGGTGAGGCTAACAGGCCAGTAGTTCCCAGGGTCCTTCTTTCTACCCTTTTTAAAATTGGGTGTGATGTTTCCCTTTTTCCAGTCACCAGGGACTTCACCTGACTGTGAGGACTTTTCAAATGTCAGGGAGAACTGCTCGGCAACTAAGTCAGCCAGTTCCCTTGGAATCTGGAATGCATGTCATCAGGTCCCACAGACTTATATACATTCAAGTTCCTCAGGCAGTCACAAACCCCATCTTTTCCAATAAGAAGGACTTTGCCATCCACCCTGGTCCTATTCTTGAGATCCATCAACTCGGAGTTGTGAGAAGAGAGGTTGCCTGTGAATACTGAGGTAAAATAGTTGTTGAGTAACTCAGGCTTCTCCTCATCTGTTGTTACCAGCTTGTCAGTCTTGCTCACTGGAGGGGTACACTTTCTTTGACCTTCCTTTTCTGGATGACACACCTGTAGAATTATTTTTATATTATATTTTATATATATATAATATTATATATTATTCTTTGTCTCCCTTGCCAAGTTCAGCTCCAGCTGCTCCTTGGCCTTCCTGACCCAAATTAGAAGGACCCAAGTTCTCAAAACCAAAAACAAGTAACGGAAGATTAAAAAAAAAAAAATACAAAAAAAAAAAAAAAAAAAGAGGGGAAGGAGTGGAGTTAAGTATTTAATTAATAATTGACTATAACCATAGGGTTAATAACTACATTATCCTACATAATTCAGCAGTTGTAGTATATAGCCAGATCCTCTCTGGTTATCACCCATACAACTTTCACCACTGATTGCAACAATACTGATTTATTTGAATCCATGCATCTCAAAATAGCATGTGTTTACTAATAGTTGAAATGATTTTCAGAGAATAAATACAAGTGCCCAATTTCAAGCCCTCATAATTGACTGGGAAATAATCAGGTTTCCAGAAAAAGCAGTCAAATATGTGCTTGGAAATAACACATCATCGTTTTATGGCATACAACTCTTCACTATAAACAAGTAATTTAATCCTAAATCAGCATGCAGTAAATGCATCTGCTCTCTATTCAATAATTAATACAAGTATTTTATGTAAACTGAGCAACAACTACTTAGCAAAACCAGAAAAAAGGTAATGCTTTTTTGTGTGTGTGAATGGAATTTTTAATTCCATTCCTTCAAAATTTGCAACCTGAGCTTTACAAATACTGAAACATCTCATGAAATAACCAGTACTGGAAAACTCATTTAACCTGAAATATTCAGTCCAAAAGGCTCTTGCAGTGCAATGATGATAACTTTCTAATGCAGGTAGTGGAGGAACCAACAAGGAGAGGTGCACTGCTTATAATTTGAAATTAAGGGGCTTTCAGGCAAAGATGAGGAATAGGAATAACCGTTCTTTACTAATTAATATATATAAATCAAAACAACTGAACAGTAATAACTATAGTAGTAACAACACACAGAAAAACCAGAACCCCAGTGCCAACCTCACTCGGCCTCAAGCACTTTCCCCTTTGTTGCAGTTCACTCCCAGCGAGCAGGGAGGGCACCATGATGTCCCCATGCCTACAGGGCCGCTCTGGAGCGAGCTGAGTGCTCACGTGGGGATGGCCGACGAGAGGCTCTCTGCACAAAGGATCCTCGGGAGACAGTAGGTGTAGAAGGAGAAACAGGAGACGCAGTGATGATGACTTCTCTCCAAACTAATCCCGGTGCCCAGCAGGATCCTCTGGAGGCAGCAGGGGTAGCAGGAGAAAGCAGGCGACGCAGTAGGGACAATGTCTCTCCCCCACCGAGGCAGCTTCGCTCCCCCGGCAAAACAGGAAAAAAAACAAACAAAAAAAAACCAAACCAAAAACGAGAGCCAGGGGCTCCACCCAACCCCCCACTCATTCAAACCCCTCCCCTGTGGCCAGGCCCTCTGTCTCTCCCAAGTACCCTCAAGTACAGCAGTTTGTCACCTACTAACAAGTATGGAAAAATTCCCCAGGAAAACAAAAGAACTCCCCAAACCCCAACAATGGTATAATGTAATAGATTTGAAGGATGCCTTCTGGGCATGCCCCTTAAAGAAAGATTGCAGGGATTATTTTGCCTTTGAATGGGTGAAACTTGCATCAGCAATCACAAATATAATAGAAAGTGCTAATTAGTGAGGGCGTTATCTAAGCAGCAGCCGTTTAATTAGATATTCTGGGATTATGGAATTAATGACATAGAGTAGAATAAATATTTAATGTAAAATTTGCATAATGGCTGAGAAAATGAGAAATTTATAAAGTCTCGTGTAAAATTTAAGTAGATGATGCCTCATTAATGAGAAATGGTTTCTAATTAGGGGATAGTGTAAATAAGAGAGTAACGGAGCACCAAGGGAACGTTCTAAATGGCCTAAAAGTCAGGCATTAATAGGAAAATTAATAGATATTAATAGATATTACTAGAAAAGAATGTAAATATGAAAATATATTAAAATACAGTGTAAAATCTATCAAAATCCACGATTAAATCTATTAAAATCCACGATTAAATCTATTAAAATCCACCCATTTATAATACGCAAATATGTTACAATACAGAAATCTATTAAAAATCTATTAAAATCCATCCTTGAATCTCTCTGAATCTATTAAAATATATAAAATAAACTCTCTGAAAAGCTGGGATAGTAACAGAAATAGAAATTATTTAATAAATAATATTGTTTATTATGAAACGTGGATGGAGAAGAAATACGAATATGAATCTCTAGGTAGCGAAACAAGTGTCGTAGAAAATATGTCTAATTATTTATTTTAATAATTGCATTTATTGTATTTATTATAATATGTCACATATTGTGTATTATTATATTTATTATGTTATAATGTAATTGGGGTGGGGGGGGGCAGGGGGTCGGGGGGGGGGGGGGGGGGGGGGGGGGGGGGGGGCGCGGACCCTCGGGGTGCTTGTACTGGTGGGTGACGTCCAGGCGGGCGCCCGAGGCGGCCCCCAAGGTGCTGATGCGGCGGCCGCTGGCCCCCTCCTCCCCGTGCACCACGGCGAAGCCCCCGCCGGGCTGGCGCTGCCAGTAAACCTTGTCGCTGTTCACCTGGCGAGGGGGCGGCACCTTCCGCGACTGGCCACGCCCACACACACCCCCCCCCAGGCCACGCCCACGCCCACCCAGGCCACGCCCCTACCTCGGCGAAGACGAAGGGGGTGTCGTACTTGAGGAAGACCTCGCCGTTCTTCACCGCCGTCACCGAGCACGGCCCGCAGCAGAACAGCCCTGCCGGGTGCCACGCGCCGGTAAGGACCAGTACGCACCAGTACGGACCAGTACGCACCAGTACGGGCCGGTACGGGCCGGCCGCCGCCCGCTCCCAGTCGCCACCAGTACCGCTGCTGGTTTCCTGCGGGGTGGCATCCACCACCTGCCAGCCGTCGTAGCCGTCGGGGAGGTCGGGGCGTTTCATCCAGCAGTCGTTCCACACGTGGAAGTTCCTGCCCGGACCAGTATGGACCAGTATGGACCAGTACGGACCGGTACGGGCTGATAATAACCCATGCAGGATGGAAGCAAACCAGTAGAAACCGGCCAACTCCAGCCCAGCCCCAGCGTGGGATCTTCTCGCCTCCCAGCAACCCACCCCGCACCAGGGCTGCTCCGGCCCTTCCCTTGACACACCACCTCAGAGGTGGCTCTTTGTCCTCTCCCGCTATTAATTCTCTGCCCTCATGCTCCAAATCTTTCACAAGCTCTGATTTTAACTGATTAACACAGAGCAGGAGGGGAGGCATGAAAACCTGGTTTAAAGATCCAGCATGGGGTAACGGTGCTGATATAATTATCAGCAACACCCAGACTGGGAAACGGTGGATCTCTCTAAGCAGATTAGAGAAGGGTCCCCAAAGTGCCTCCACTGCTGGGCCCCCCACCCCAGTTCACCCGACAGCAGCGGGTGGAGTGAGCAGAGTGCACGTCCTCCTTGGGACTGAACATTGCCCAGCTCTGCTCTTCAACCTCAGCAGCAGGCTCAAGCTCCTACTCAGAGTCTCGACCCCACCACATTCACCTGCAAAGGGCTCTGGCACCTCCCGTATCCCACAGGGACTGGGAAGGGAGAAGGTGCACTGGGAAAGAGTTCAGCTACAGCATCTTCTCTCTGGGAGTGTCTTTCCAGCCTTGGTGTGCTGGCCTCAGCATCTGGCCTTGGCCAACCCCCCACCAACCTGTGCACACCCCTCTCTGTCCCACTGTGTGCCTTTAAAGGTCCATTCCCACCCAAACCAGCTAGGAAGGTGAGCCAGAGGGTGCCCAGGGGACAAGAAGCCACCAGCACCCTGGCTGTGTCAGCACCAGTGTGGCCAGCAGGGAGGGACCTGGAGTTGCCCCAGGGCAGGTTGAGGTTGGAGCTGAGGAACACTCACTGCTGGCTCATGTTAAGCCATTTGTCAATCAGTACCTCCAGGTCCCTTTCTGCTGAACAGCTTTCCAGCTACTCTTCCCCAAACCTGTAGTGTTGCATGGGGTTGTTGTGGCCCAAGTGCAGGACTTGGCACTTGGCCTTGTTGAAGCCCATTCAATTAACCTCGGCCCATCAATCTAGTCTGTCCAAGTCCCTCTGCAGAACTTCTCTACTCTCAAGCAGATCAACACTCCCACCCAACTTGGTGTCATCTGCAAACTTATTGAGGGTGCGTTCTATCTCCTCATCAAGATCATTGATAAAGATGTTAAACAGAAATGGTCTCAATACTGAGCCCTGAGGAATGTCACTTGTGACCAGCAACCAGCTGGATTTAACTCTATTCACCATCACTCTGTGGGCCTGGCCATCCAGCTAGTGTCTTACTCAGCAGAATGTACTCCCATTCAAGCCATGAGCAGCCCATTTCTTCATGACAATGTTGTGGGTAACAGTATCGAAGGCTTTACAGAAGTCCAGGTAGACAACATCCACAGCCTTTCCCTCATCCACTAGGCAGGCAATCAGGTTTGTCAAGCAGGACATGCCTTTCATAAACCCCTGCTGACTGGGCCTGATCACCTGGTTGACCTTCAAGTGCCTTGTGATGGCACTCAAAATGATCTGCTCCATGACCTTCCCTGGCACCAAGATCAGACCAACAGGTCTGTAGTTCCCTGGTGTTGCGTGAAAGGGTAAAGTAATTTGCCAGAAAATAAACCCCCTTAAACAAACAAAAAAAAAAGAAAGATATAAATATTTAACCAGTGGACCAGTTCTTTCTTCTTTCAGAGCTGTTCCAGTTTATCGGGTACGTAATACATTTTTTTAAAAAAAAAAAGAAAAAAAAAAGAAAAGAAAAAAAGAAAGAATTGCAAGAAATCAAATAAAACCCTGAATGAGAACATATTTCCTTGCTAGACTTGATGAGCTATGAACTGTTCCCGTCTCACGGGCAAATAATATAATTTTTTTAATCTTCTGTGATTTTTTTTTCCTGCTTTTCTTGTAAAGGGAATTAAGTACAAAAGACGATATCATGGAAATAACATTAAGGCTGTGACACTGACCAAAACAGCATCCAGAACACATTTATACCTTAATTAGCACTTTTATCAAGTTTCCCTTTTTCCTATCTCCCCCTCTTTGGCCCCAAGCCTGGAAGCTGGTTCTGCTTTCAGACCTGGCCAGATCTCATGGCAGGAGCAGGGGCTGGGAGCCCAGTTCCATGCAGCAGCTCGGTTCAGTGAACCTCTTAAGCACCAGCTTAAATCCTGCTCAGGTTTAAGCATGTGCTTATTATCGAGGTGACTGGGAGTGGAATCGCCCAGCCGTGAGCATCCCTGGAAACCATCCACCAAATCGAGTGACAGTTTTGCCTTCGCTGGCTTCTGCCACTTTTTTCCCCCCACTTGCACTTGTCACATTCTTAACATTATTCCAAGATAACTTTTTGTATTTAATTTTTTTTTTTTAATATATATATATATATTGAGTTGAGGTGGAACTTATAGGTTCAATATATTCATCAATGACCTGGATGAGGGAACAGTGTGCACTGTCAGCACGTTTGCTGATGACAGAAAACTGGAAGTAGTGGCTGACACACCAGAAGTCTGTGTTGTCATCCAGCAAGGCCTGGACAGGCTGGAGAGTTGGGCAGGGTGAAATTTAATGAAATACAACAAGGGCAAGTGTAGAGTCTGGCATCTGGGAAAGAACAACCCCAGGTACCAGCATAGGTTGGGGACTGACCTGTTAGAAAGCAGCACATGGGAAAGGGACCTGGGGGTCCTGGTGGGCAACAGGATGACCATGAGCCAGCAATGGACCCTTGTGCCCAGGAAGGTCAGTGGTGTCCTAGGGTGGGTCACCAGGGCTGTGGACAGTAGGTGGAAAGAGGTTGTCCTCCCCCTCTACTCTGACCTGCTGAGGCCACATCTGGAACGGTGAGTCCAATTGTGGGCCCCTCAGCTCAGGAAGGACAGGGAACTGCTGGAAAGAGTTCAGTGCAGAGCCACATGATAGAAGGAGTGGAACATCTCCCTGCTGAGGGAAGGCTGAGGGAGCTGAGGCTCTGGAGCTTGGAGAAGAGGAGCCTGAGGGGTGACCTCCTTCATGTTGATAAAGATGGAAAGGGCGAGTGTCAGGAGGCTGGAGCCAGGCTCTGCTCAGGGACCTCTTATGACAGGCCAAGGGGCAAGGGGTGCAAAAGGAGGTTTCATGGAAACAAAAGGAGAAACTTTTTCACGGTAAGGGTGACTCCTCCTCCTCGCTGCTGTCACCCGTCGGCGGTGGCCCCAGCGGGCCACCCGCGGGGGACGGGGACATCGGGGGCCAGCTCGGTCCCCAAGGTGGCTCGCGGGGGGAGGGGGGGCCCGCGGCGGGCGGTGGCCCCCCGGGTGACATTGGCCCCCCGGGTGACATTGGCCCCACGGGTGACACCGGCCCCCCGGGCGACGTCGACTCGCCGAAGGACAACGACCTCCTGGAAGGGGGTGGCACTTCGGGTGACGTCACCCCCCCGAGTGACGTCACCCCCCCGGGTGACATCGGTGCTCCGGGTGACGGTGGCCCCCCGAGTGACGTCGCCCCCCCGGGTGACAGCGAGGGGGGCGGTGGCCTCGGGGGGCGGTGGCCTCGGGTGACACCGGCGGGTGACAGGGCCCTGCGCGCCCGGCGGGGGGGCGGGAACTCGGGGTCCCCGACGGTCAGGATGTGACGCGGCACCGGGGTCCCGCTGCCTGGGGACAGGGAGAAGGGGGGTGGGGACAAGAACGGGTCCCCAAGTGTCCCCAAGGGCCACCTCGGGTCCCCAAGGGCCACCTCAGGGCCTTCAGGGTCACCGCGTGTCCCCAAGTGTCCCCAAAGTCCCCCAGGGCCACCTCAGGTCCTCCCGGAGGTCCCGGGTCCCCAAGTGTCCCCAAAGTCCCCCAGGGCCACCTCAGGTCCCCAAGTGTCCCCGGGGCCACCTCAGGTCCCCATTGGGTGCCCCACATCCCCAAGTGTCCCCAAAGTCCCCCAGGGCCACCAAGAGGGGACCGGGTGGGACCTGGTGGGACCTGAAGGTTGTGGTGGGACCTGGGGGGATCTCAGGGTTTTGGTGGGATCTGGTGGGGTCTGGTGGGACCTCAGGGCTATGGTGGGATCTGGTGGGACCTGGGGGGATCTCAGGGTGCTGGTGGGGTCTGGTGGGACCGGAGGGGTCTGGGGGGGCCTGGGGGGGTCAGCACCCCTCCTGGGGGTGGGCAGCACCCACCGATGGCGTCCAGGATCCAGCCCACGGTGCCGTCCCCGCCGCACACCAGGATCCGACAGTTCGGCACGTCCCGGAAAAAATTGAGCCTGGGAGGGAAATTGGGGAGGGAGTGGGGGGGGAGAGGGGGTGTCAGTGCCGTGCTGGGCCCACCCCCGGGGCACCCCAGTGATGCCCCAGCCCCACTCACCCGGGGGAGGGTCCTCCCTGCTGCAGGTTGTAGACCTGCCGGGGGTTGAGCAGGTACTGGAACTTGCGCAGCACCCTGGGGGGAGAGGGGCGGGCTGGGGGAGGGGCCGGCCGGTCGCCCCCTCCCCACTGGCCACGGGGACCAGCCCGCTCAGCCCCCCCGGCCCCCTCCTTTACCTCTCACCCTGCTTCCCTCCGCTCTTGGGGTTGACGAAGACGAGGAGCGGGTGGGTGTCGGGCACCGGGCTGATCTGGGGGGGGTGGGGGTGAGGGCTGTGACACCCTCCCCCCACTCACCGGGGCTGGGACACCCGGGGACACCCGGGGACAGGGGTGGTGGCAGCTCACCCGCAGCGGCAGGGTCTTGCTGCAGCACCGCCACCCACCCCCCATTCCCGGCACTCAGTCGCCAGGCACGGCTCAGCCGGCCCGGCACAGCACGGCCCGGCACGGCTCGGCGCGGCGGCCGGTACTCCCGGCAGGGACCGGCTGCGCAGCTCGACGCTGGCGAGGGAAGTGCTAAAAAGATGGAGCGAAACCAAGCCGAGCAGGGTAAAAATAGCCGGTGGGCGAGAACGGTGCCAGTTCATTAACACGCCGAGTGCGCGGGGAGGAGGTGCCCGCCGGCTTCACACCTCCTGCCCGCCCCGGAGGGCACGGGCACCCGCGCTCGGCGGTGCGGGGACCCTCTGCTCCTGCCAGCCCTGGCCGGTGCCCGCAGCTGGGCTCTGGCTGGGCGCCGGTGCCGGTGCCGGATGCGGTGCTGAGGCTTCGGCACCCAGGGAAGAGCCGGAGGCAAGGGGCTGTGCCGCGCAGCTCGCTCGGAGGAGAAAGGGGAGGGGGGGTAACGTGTGTCCCCCCCTGACCCGTGGCACTCGCTTGGCCCCTGGGGCTCAGCCTTGGGGGGGGGTGGGCACATGCCACCGCGGGGGTGTCCCCGTGTCCCCGTGGAGCTGCCCACTCGGGGACGGAGGTCGTGGCGACGCGGAGCACGAGACATGCATTGGGATGGGACGCGGCTCAGCATCGTCCGGCGTCCATCCCCCCCACTCCCCACCCTGCACCCCCTTCTCCTCCCGGCACAGCGGGTCCTGAGCATGTGCCCCTCATCATGCAGCCGGGGCTGGGGCGCGAGCGGAGGGGTTGTCAGGGGCGGAACCTGCCGGCCAGCAGCCCGAGGCGGTGGATGTTCTGGTGCAGGACGCTGTGCAGCGCAGCCAGCAAAGAGGGGAGGGGGTTTTAGGGGTGAATCGGGGGGGGTTGGGGACAAAAAGGGGATTTTCAGGACACAACGGGAGGTTCTAGAGATGAAATTGGAAGTTTTAGGGGCAAAACAGGAGATTTTGGGGGATGAATTGAAGGTTTTAGGGCTGAAATGGGTGATTTGGGGGAGAAAGTGGGGGTTTTGGGGGCAAAAAGGGGATTTGAAAGGCAAAAATGACATTTTAGGGGCAAAAAGAGGATTTTTCAGAGTGAAACAGGAGGTTTTAGGCTGAAAGGGGTGATTTGGGGGGCAAAACTGTAGGTTTTGGGGGTAAAATGGGCGATTTTGGGGGCAAAAGTGGGGGTTTTAGGGGCAAAAAGGGCATTTTGAAGGCAAAAGTGCCATTTTAGGGGCAAAGAAGGGATTTTCAGAGCGAAACAGAAGAGAAAAGGGCAAAACTGGAGGCTTTAGGGGAGAACCGGGCGGGTTTAATGCCAAAAGGAGGGGGTTTGGTGCCAAAAGGAGGGGGTTTGACCCCAAAAGAAGGGATTTTGACCCCGAAAGGAGGGGTTTTGAGGCCGGAAAAAGGCAGCAAAGGAGGCTCGGGGTCCCGGGGGCGCGAGCGGAGGGGTTGTCAGGGGCGGAACCTGCCGGCCAGCAGCCCGAGGCGGTGGATGTTCTGGTGCAGGACCACCCCCCAGTGGGATCTGTGGCCCAGTCCCAGTGGGATCCATGTCCCCAGTCCCAGTGGGATCTGTGGCCCAGTCCCAGTGGGATCCACGTCCCCAGTCCCAGGGGGATCCGTGTCCCCAGTCCCAGTGGGATCTGTGGCCCAGTCCCAGTGGGATCCACGTCCCCAGTCCCAGGGGGATCCATGTCCCCAGTCACAGTGGGATCTGTGGCCCAGTCCCAGTGGGATCCGTGGTCCTTTCTCAGTGGGATCTGTGGCCCAGTCCCAGGGGGATCCGTTGCCCAGTCCCAGTGGGATCTGTGTCCCCATCCCAGCAAGATCCATGTCCCCAGTCCCAGTGAGATCCGTGTCCCCATCCCAGTGGGATCCGTGTCCCCATCCCAGTGGGATCTGTGTCCCCATCCCAGTAAGATCCGTGTCCCCCTCCCAGTAAGATCCGTGCCCCCATCCCAGTGGGATCCGTGTCCCCGCCAGCTGCCGGATCCCCCGGCTATTTGTGGGCTGGGGGAGGGGGGCTGTAGCACCCCCACTCTTTTCCCCATCTTGGGGAGCTGGGGGGGGTGTCTCAGCCCCCCACTCCCCACCCTGGCCCTTTGTTCCCGGGTGTAAATCCCGGTGGCCCTGACATCCCCGGCAGCGGGGCCGTGACCCCGGGGCTGGGTGGCAACCGACCGGGGCTGGGTGGCAACCGACTGGGGCTGGGTGGCAACCTACCGGGGCTGGGTGGCAACCGACCGCGGGCCGGTGGCTCTTTATTTGTCGCCTAAAGACCCTCAAACTGGGAGATCTTCATCCTGGGAGGGGACTCTTAAACTGGGAGGGGACCCTTATACTGGGAGGGAGTCTCCATACTGGGAAGGGAAGCCTCATACTGGGAGGGGCCCCCAATACTGGGAGGGGAGCCCCAAACTGGGGGGGAACCCTCAAACTGGGAGATCTCCATACTGGGAGGGGATCCTTAAACTGGGAGGGAGCCCCCAGACTGGGAGGGGAAGCCCCGTACTGGGAGGGGACCCCCATAATGGGAGGGGAGCCTCAAACTGGGAGATCTCCATACTGGGAGGGGACCCCTAAACTGGGAAGGAGCCCCTGTACTGGGAGGGGAAGCCCTGTACTGGGAGGGGAGCCCCAAACTGGGAGGGGGCCCCCAGACTGGGGGGGGAATCTTCATACTGGGAGGGGAGCCCCAAACTGGGAGGGAACCCTCAAACGGGGAGATCTCCATACTGGGAGGGGACCCTTAAACTGGGAGGGAGCCCCCAGACTGGGAGGGGAGCTTCAAACTGGGAGAGAACCTTCAAACTGGGAGATCTCCATACTGGGAGGGGATCCTTAAACTGGGAGATCGCCCCCAGACTGGGAGGGGACCCCCATAATGGGAGGGGAGCCTCAAACTGGGAGATCTCCATACTGGGAGGGGACCCTTGAACTGGGAGATCGCCCCCAGACTGGGAGGGGAAGCCCCATACAGGGAGGGGACCCCCCTAATGGGAGGGGAGCCGCAAACTGGGAGGGGAGCCCGAGCCTGGGAAGGGAAGCGGGGACGCAGGGGGACATGGGGACGCGGGGGGACATGGGGACGCAGGCACCGCTCAGGACACACGCGGGGACACGGGGGGACACGGGGGGACATGGGGACACAGGCACCGCTCGGGACGCGCAGGGCAACGGGGGGACAGGGGGACACGGGGATGCGGGGACACCACAGAACCAGGAACACGGGGGGACATCAGGCCACCCCGAGCTCCAGGGGACACCCCAGGGGACGTTCTGGGTCCTGGGGACACCCCAAGCTCCAGGGGACACCCCAGGGGATGCTCCGGGCCCTGGGGACACCCCAAGCTCCAGGGGACACCCCGGGACACGGGGACACCCAGGGCTACCCCGAGCTCCTGGGCCTCACCTCCAGCACCTGTGGCCACCCCCGAGAGACACCCCCCGGTCCCCGCTGTCCCCCCAGGTGCCACCGGGCGCGGCTGTCACCGACCTGAGGGCGTCCGTCTGGTCCCGCAGGGCCCCGGCCTCCCCCGCCAGCCCGCTGAGCTCCTGTGCCCGCGCCCGCAGCCCCCGCGCCTCCCGCTCCAGCCGCTGGCACCGCGCTCGCAGCTCCTCCTGCCCGCTCTCCAGCCTGCCCGGGGGACGCGTGGCACCGGGTCACCCCTGGGGACCCCCCGTGGTGTCGCTGGCTCCCCCCAGGGTGTCAATGGGCCCCCCCCTCGGTGTCACGGGACCCTCTGGGGGATTGCTGGGCCCCTCGCAGCATCGGGGAGCCCACCCAGGGTGTCACCAGACCCTGCCCAGGGTGACTTTGCCTACAAATAACGGGAAAATCCCAGTGAGCACAGTGCCACTCAATTACCTGATTTGTTTTCTGATCTGATTCTTGCTAAATTCATTCTCAGGTCTATGACTGACTTAAGGAAAATTAGAATAAGTTCCAAAACTATTTTTCTTTTTCTTGCTAATGTTTTAGAATCTGCTCGTGATCCATTTTTTCCCGTCACTTTTTTTTTTTTTTTTTTTTTTTTTATTCCTTACTGTCTTCCATCCAGTTATACAGTTTCAAGTAGGTTGTTGTTACCAAAACAGTGTGGGAAATTGTATAAAACAACCTTCATATTTTAAAGCTGGCTAAGTTAGCGTCCAAATTGGCTAGAGTCTGGTACTGCATACTATTATGACTTTTTTTTCCACTTGATAGAACCTGCGGGTCCAATGCAGGGCATCCAGCATGTTTCATGCTTTGTCTTACTTGGTGCTTTGCTTATTTTTTCATTTCACAAACTTCTCTGAAATAGTGGAATTGTAACTTGCATTGCAAAGTGGCAAAGAAAGATCTGTGGAGAAAGAAAACCATTAAGTAGCATGGAAACAGAGAATAAAATTCCTTGAAAAGACATGAACTAACCTAGATCCATTAAAGGATTTTGATCCAACCTTGTGCAGTGCTGAGCTCCTTCATTCCAGGAAAAAGCTGGATATCCTGAAGCATTTTCTGCATTTGTTAGGCACTCCCTCACAGGTACAAATGATTTAAAGCATGGTTTGCTCGACTGGTTTGTTAAGTACAGTTTCTGCAATACATGTCTGCAAAATGTCAACCCTTGTACTACCAGCAGCCCCAGAGGACAAGGAAGTGGGTTACACAGGCATACACTGCTGGCATTTGTAACACTGCTCTGTATTTTAAACTCAAGAGCTGCATGTACTGTGACTACTCATTTAGATCTGTAGCAGTTAAAGATCTCAAATTTCATCCAGAAACAGACAGCAAACAAAACCAGCAAGCAATAGAAAAGAATACTCTGACTAAATACAAAACACAAGGGCAAGGAAACATATTTACATTCAGTTTCAATTCAACATTTCTAAAACTGGCAAAAAGCCCTACCTTAATAAAAAAATAATTTTGAAGTTATAAACTAGTAACAGCTAGTTATAACTGGTTGTCTCCAAAAGCAAAACAATATATAATACTTCACTATGACTCCTGGCTAAACTGGGCTACAGAAGTTGGATAACTTCAACTTGTGTTTATACTGTATTAGGACCTATTTATTCTGGCAGAAGTGCTACTAGCACAACTCTAAAAGTATATTTGGGGTTTTTTTTATGCACTCTCCCAGTTATTAATGAAATTACTTTGAAAAATTGAATTTAGTCAGGGTGACAGATAGCATATCCAACCAACTGATTAATATGTGGGCAACTCCCTAATCCCATCAAGTGGTAGCAACTTGGGAGAAAAATCCTCATTAAACTGAGCTCTACCTGAGCCTTTTTTGATGCTCTCCCATCCCATGTAGAAAAAAAAAACAAACAAACAAAAAAACCCAAACCAAAACACTGGTTCACCCACACCGGCTTGTTTGTTAGCCATGTCAATGCCAGTGTTGGTTGCTCCACGCCCTGCAGCACAGTGGCCCCTATTGAAAATCCGTGGTGAGGCACACTCCCCACTGATTCATCTCATCTATTCCCCACAAGTTAAGAGGTAGGGTAGTGACATAGGGCCTCACTGTGGCTGGCTGCCCTTCCGGGTTACTTATCAAGACAGGCTTTGCTGCTCTATAGCTGTTTTGAATTCTCCCCACCCCCAGGACTCCTTCTGTATTGGAAATTAACGGCCAAGAGGGCGGCCATCTAACCTGCGAAATAATAGTCATATCTGCCCCACTGTCAAGGAGTCTGGTCAACTTCACTTGGGATGGGGAAGCACCCGTCATAACGAGGGTACAAATCATTTCTTGCCTATTTTCGGTAACGTGTTGTGACCAGAACACCTGGGGCTTCCCTGTAGACCCAAAGCCACGTGTTGCCACGGAAGACCCGATCCGTGTCTGGCACGCTGCTCATAAAAGGTCCGAGTTGAGCAATCCGGGTCCCTGCCTTGATTGTAACCGGAGGGGTTGCTGTTGACACCATTGCACATATCTGCCCCTGATAGTCCGCATCAATAACCCCTACATGTACAATTAATCCTTGTAACGTGCTGCTCGAGCGCCCTATTAAGAGCGCACTCAGTCCTTTTCCAATTGGCCCCCATGCATCCAGAGGCACTTTATACACCGCTGGAGTGGTCAATGTTACTGTGAGGGAGGTGGATACATCCATCCAGTGGTACCTGCTGGGGCCGAGGGTCCAGCAGAACTCGATCCATCTCTGGATCTACAGTCCCGACTATGAATCTATGGGGCACCCCACAGATCTATGGGGCACCCCACGGATCCATGGGGCCCACTGTAGCTTCTGGGCGGGTCAGTGGTAGCTGCTGGGACTGGGTGCACAGAGGGAACTGGTCCCAGTATGGATCGATAGTTCCGACTATGAATCTACGGGGCGCCCCAGGGATCTATGGGGCGCCCCACGGATCTATGGGTCCCGCGGCAGGTGCTGGCGGGGGGCCAGCAGTACCGCCTGGCGCTGGTGCTGGAGCTGCCGGAGTCGCGGGTGAACCGAGAGCACGGAATGTTCCTGGTGACCATCGGCACCTACGGCCCCGGCGGCCGCCCCATCGCCTCCTCCGCCCGCGCCGTGAGTGCCCCACGGATCTCTGGGGCGGGGAAGGAGATGTGGGGCAGGGCGGGGGGAGGTGACGGGCGGTTCCCCACCCCCCTCCCAGGCCATGCTCCATTACCGGTCGCGGCTGCTGCGGGCGCTCGACGTCTTCGCCTTCGCCGGGCTGCTGCTGGGCGGCTTCGCGGAGCAGAAGCAGACGCTGGAGATCGAGCTCTTCGAGGCCTACGGGGAGGACCCGGTGAGATGTGTGGGGCTGGACCCACAGATGCGTGGGGCGGGACCCAGAGATGCGTGGGGCGGGACCCAGAGATGCGTGGGGTTGGGAGTCTGGGGTGCGTGGGGTTGGACCCAGAGGTGTGTGGGGTTGGCTGTGAGAGGCAGGGTGGGGGGTGGGGGGGGGGCTCCGTCATCGCCCGGCGCTGAACAGCAACCCACGTCGCCCGCCGTCACCAACCATCGCCCGATGGCACCCAGCGTTGCCACCTGTCACCCACCCTTGCCAACCGCCACCACCCACCAGCACCCACCATCAACCGGCACCCAACACCCCCCCGATGTCACCACTCGTCACCCACTGTTGCTTGCCAGCACCCACCACCCACCAGCACCCACCCTCTGCCAACCCTGCCACCCAGCACCCACTGTCACTTGGCATCGCCCGTCACCCACCAGTGCCCGCCACTGGTCCCCCACCCAGTTCCCCTCTGTGGAACCAAAGGGGGCCCTGGGACTGTCCCATCGCCTCCCAGCCTGTCCCTGTCCCCATCCCTGTCCCCGTGCCCGTCCCTGTCCCCATTCCTGTCCCCGTGCCCATCCCTGTCCCCATCCCTGTCCCCGTGCTCGTCCCTGTCCCCATCCCTGTCCCCGTGCCCATCCCTGTCCCTGTCCCCGTGCCCGTCCCTGTCCCTGTCCCCATCCTGAACTACATGTCCCAGTCTGTCCCAGTCCCATCCCAGCTTCTGTCCCAGTCCTGGCCACGTCCCATCTGTCCGTGTCACCGTCCCGACCCTGTCCCTGTTCTGTCCTTCCCTGGACCCTCCCCCAGCCCGGCCCTGTCCCCTGTCCCGATTCCCGAGGTGTCCCAGCCCGTCCCCGTCACGAGGTCCCGGTCCCGGCCCGTCTGTCCCTGTCCTGTCCCTAAGGGAACACCTCGGCAGGCAGCACAGGGGGCTGAGGATGCTCCCTGGGAAGGGAACACCCCGGCAGGCAGCACACGGGGCTGAGGATGCTCCCTGGGAAGGGAACACCTCGGCAGGCAGCGCAGAGGGTCCATGAGGCCATGGGGTGGGGGGCACAGAGGCGGGATTAGGGGTTCCCACAGCACCAAGGTGGGGGGGAGCAGAACACGAAGCCGTTCCCCACCCCGTAACGGGCTGTGGGATGGCACGGGGTGGAGCCCACAACCGCCGCAACGGATGGGGAAGGGAGCAGGAGCCCACCCACCGCCCCCGGGGCTGGGGGAGCGAACCCCGCCATGGCGGGGGGGCGGCTTCTGCTCCACCACAAGCACCGCACAGAGAGGGAGGCCCCAAAATGGGAGCTCGGGGAAGGGGGCGGCCCTCTCACAACGGGCGCTGAGCGGGGGAACCGACAGCACGGCGGTCCCCCGCGGAGGGGGAGGCCCCGTCCGCCAGACCCGAACCGGAGGAGGGGGAGACCCCATCACCCCAACCGGGCTGCGGGGAGCCCGGCAACGCCCCTCACCGCGCTCTTCTTGGCCACCATCTTGTCCAGCCGTCTGGCGATGCGCACGATCTCCTCCTCCCCGCCCATCGCGCCGCTCCCCGCGACGGACGGTCCCGGGGGAGGGGGGCCCGGTCAGAGCCCGGGGCGGGGGGGGGCTTGCAACGGCTGCCCGGTGCCCACCGCAGCCCCCGGTACCGCAGCCGGGGCGGGCGGCCCGCAAGGCCGCATCTCAGGAGGGTTCTGGTACCCAAGGGCAGGACCCAGTCTTGGTCATGACCTTGGTGACCCTCAGCCCCTCGACCTTGGTGACCCTCAGCCCATTGGCCATGACCTTGGTGACCGTCAGCCCTTTGACATCGACCTTGGTGACCCTCAGCCCATTGGCCATGACCTTGGTGACCCTCAGCCCCTTGACCTCAACCTTGGTGACCCTCAGCCCATTGGCCATGACCGACCCAGGGTTGGGACAAGGCCCGAGATCGGCGTGGGGCTGAAGGGACACAGAGCAGCCCCGTGGGGAGGGACTCTGTGGGGACGACAACGCTGGAGAAGACCCAGCAACGTGCACAGTGGGGGTTGGGAGGGACGTCCGGCCATGACCCGCTGCCACCCCCTTGGAGGTTCCCCCACCCAACTCTCCAGCCTGTCCAGGTCGCGCTGAAGGGCAGCGTGGCTCCGCTGCGTCAGCCGCTTCTCCCAGTTTGGCGCCGCTGGCCAACTGGTCGAGTTGCCACGGGGCAACTTCCAACGGCGTGGGGCAAGTTCTTCACCACGCCCGTAGCCACCAAAGCGTCACCAAGAACCAGAAGCGTCACCAGGAGGGGGTTAAAAACGTCATTACGGGGCCACAAACTCGGGGCGGGGGGGGAGGGGGGGGAAGCGGAGCCAGAAGGGCCACCTTGGGGCCACCACCAGCCCTGGGCAAGTGGCCAGTGAGGGAGGTCGGTCTCCAAACCTTGGGCCATGGGGCGGTGGGGACGGCGGGAGGGGGCACGGACCCCGAGGAGGAGCCACATTTATCCCCTCCCGAAGAGCCACCGCCGACTATGGGAGTTGTGGGCCACGACCCCCAGCGGCATTGGGCGCGGATCTGACCAGAAGCGATGGAAGCCGGGGACGGAGCTCTCGCTGAAACCCTTCAGGCTTATCCTGTCGTATACCGAGCGAATCAACCGGCGGAAGGGGAGGGGTTGCCTTTTGCAATGGTTAAGGAATTGCGTAGAACAGTTATGGATCATGGCATTCGGTCTCCTTATGCTCAGAGTGTCTTGCGTTCTGTTTTTGCTAGCAGATACAAGCCCTGAGCAATTTGGAGCGCCAGGACGGAGATGTGTTGCGGGGGGGCGGTGTCGATCAGCTTCTGGGAGAAGGAGTTGTCGCTACTCCGGCTCTCCAGGCTAGGCTCAATATCGCCATCCTGAATCAGGCTAAACAATTAGCATAGCAAGCGATATTAAAGGTGCCAGATGCGGGCAAACCACATCAATCTTTTACTACCCTCTGGCAAGGGCCAAACCAGCCTTTTATGCAATTTGTTGATGCGCTTAAAGATGCTGTGGATAAGCAAGTTGAGAACTTAGAGGCAAAATACATTATTCTGAAACAATTGGCAATTGAAAATGCTAACGCTGATTGTCAGAAAGTATTGCACTCGTTGAGAAATCCTGATATTGTCCAGAGGATAGAGGTGTGTCAAAATGTTGGCTCGTTTAGTCATCATGGTATAAATGAGACCAAAATTGTCTTTAAATCAAGAAGGCAAGAAACCTAAGGGAAAGTTCTGCCTGACCAACCTACAATGGAGTGACTACATCAGTGGACAAGTGAAGAGTTATGGATGTCATCTATCTGGACTTCTGCAAGGCCTTTGACACAGTCCCCCACAACATCCTCCTCGCCAAATGGGAGAGATATGGATTTCATGGTTGGACTGTTCAGTGGATAAGGAATTGGCTGGACAGTCACATCCAGAGAGTAGTGGTCAATGGCTTAAAGTCCAGATGGAGAGCAGTGACAAGTGGTGTCCCTCAGGGGTCCGTACTGGGACCAGTACTGTTTAATATCTTCATCGGTGATATACACAGTGGGATTGAGTTCACCATCAGAAAGTTTGCAGTATGGCCAATATACCCGAGGGATGGGGTGTTATCCAGAGGGACCTAGACAAACCAGGGAAGTGGGCCTAGGTGAACCTCATGAGGTTCAACAAAACCAAGTGCAGGGTCCTGCACCAGGGTTGGAACAATCCTCATTATCAATACAAGCTGGGGGATGAGGTGATAGATAGCAGCCCTGCAGAAAAGGACTTGGGGGTACTGATGGATGAGAAGCTGGACATGAGCCAACAATGTGCACTTGTAGAGTAAAAGGCTAATCACATCCCAGGCTGCATCAAAAGAAGTGTGGTCAGCAGATCAAGAGAGGTGATTTTGCCACTCTACTCTGCTAAGACTTCACCTGGAGTTCTGTGTCCATCTCTGGAGCCCCTAACACAAGAAGGACATGGATATGATGGAGCAGGTCCAGAGGAATGCCACTCCCATCCCATCCCATCCCACCCTCACCAGCCACAACAGCAGCAGCCGACCCCTCGAGGTTTATTGTTTCTGCGGTGCAAAATCCCTCCCTCCTGTGCCAGGCCAGGGGTTTGCCAGTCCCTGGGATAATTAACAATATTAACACCGAGTTTTAAATAGGATACGTCGGGAGAGAGCAGCTCCGGAGCAAAGTTTATTCCTCTTTACCAGGCAAGAGGTTGAGGGAACCTGGAGGCCACCAGCCCCGGTTGAAGAGCGACGTGTCCAGCACCAAGAACTTTAGTCGGTTAAATAATTGTTCTGCTATTTCCAAGGTTAATTAAGCAGGGGCGTTGATAGTGGAAGGGCATCCTGGCTTCATCCCTCCACTGGTGCAGGACTGGTGAGCTGGGAGGGAAGGGGACCGAGGGTTTTATCCGCAGTGACAGGCGAGCCGGCCCTAATTAGGCTTTAATTGCCCACGGCTCGTAGACAATCCCGGGATAATTATTAGGGGGAGGGGAGCTGGGATTTGCTGGAAGGATATTTAGACTCTTCGGTCTCATGGGTTCCCCTGCCAGGGTTGTGGAAGCTGAGAACTATCAAGGACGTTCGGTGAAACCTCGGCAACCCCAACGTCTGCTCTTGACGTGCCCCTGAGGCAGAATGGTGAGAGGCCCTGAAGCTTCACTTCCCAGCATCTTCTCCGTCCCCAGTTCCCTCCTGGTGGTGATGGGCGGGTTTGGGGCCCACGACCCCATCCGGGAGCATCCCCCCCCGGTCTGGGCCCGGAGATGCGGCTCCTTCCCTGCACACGCACACCCGTACACGCACACCCACACCCGCGCGCACACACACACACACAGACACACAGACACGCACACGCACACGCACATCACTCATCATCTTTTCCGGCGTGACACATTTTTCTCAACTTTCTCTTTTTTTTCTCTTTTTCTTCCCTCCTCGCCTCCCGGGCCGGACCTGTGTCCTGCTGCCCTCCAGCCCACCTCTCTCTTTTCACTCTTCTTGTAAAGCTGGCAGTTATTTATCAATTAACTGCAAGCACGATTCTAACTTGGTTTTTGGGCTTGTTGTTTGTTTGTTGTTCTTTTTTTTTTTTTTTCCTCCTCCTTCCCTTTTTTTCTTTTCCCTTTTCCTTTCCCCCCTTCTCTCCCAGGCTCCTACCAAACAGCCCCTGAAGCTACCAATGAAGTCGTCATATTTGCGAGCTCTTTTCAGATCTCTGGAGCAGCTTCATTCCTTTTCTTGTGGCATATAAAATACAATTTCAAAACCAATCAAGGCAGCAGTAATCCGCGCTCCGCAAAACTGACTGTTTCGCTGGTGTGACTCTTAAGACATCTTTAACGACAAGTCACAGGGTAAACTTTAACTGTAAACCGAGAGCATACATTTTCGAGGAGAAAAGGAGGTCAGGAAATCTTCCTACGCGAGAATGAGCCTGAACGCAAGGAAAACCACAGAGACTCTTGGAAAGGAGGAGGAAAAAAAAAAAAAAAAAAAAAAAGGAAAGAAAAAAAGAAAAAAAAAAAGAAAAAACGTCATTTATCACCAGTCCTGGCTAACCGGGGAGGTCCCAGATGACTGGAGGTTGGCCAGTGTGACTCCCATCCACAAGAAGGGCCAGAAGGAGGATCTGGGGAACTATAAGCCTGTCAGCCTGACCTCGGTGCCTGACAAAGTTATGGAGTGGATCATCCTGAGTGCCATCACGCAACATATAGAAGACAACCAGGAGATCAGGCCTAGACTACATGGATTTAGGAAAGGAAGGTCCTGCCTGACCAATCTCATATCCTGCTATGACTGGGTGACCTGTCTAGTGGATGAGGGGGAGGCTGTGGATGTGGTTTACCTCAACTTCAGTAAAACCTTTGACACAGTCTCCCGCAGCATCCTCCTGGAAAAGCTGGCAGTCCACACTTGGACAGGTGCACCCTTCACTGGTTTAAAAACTTGTTGGATGGCTGGGCCCAGAGGGTGGTGGTGAATGGTGCTGCATTCAGTTGGCGTCCGGTGACCAGTGGTGTACACCAGCAATCAGTACTGGGCCCCGTCTTATTCAACATCTTTATTGATGACCTGGATGTGGGGATTGAGTCTACCCTCAGTAAATTCACAGTTGACACCAAACTGGGAGGGAGTGTCAATGTGCTGGAGGGTAGGAAGATGCTGCAGGGAGACCTGGACAGACTGGGTTGATGGGCTGAGGCCAACAGTAGGAGGTTCAACCAAGTGCAGGGTCCTGCACTTTGGCCACAATAACCCCATGCAACACTACAGACTGGGGGAGGAGTGGCTGGACAGCAGTCTGCAAACTTCCTGATGATGCCCTCGATCTGGCTGTCTATGTCATTGATAAAAATATTACACAGTACAGGTCCCAGTATGGACCCCGGAGGGACACCACTTGTCACTGATCTCCATCTGGACACTGAGACAACAAATCTGTGTTTTCCTTCTCTTCCACACATGGCCTTTGCTTTGCTTTCATTAAACTGCCTTTATTTTGACCCACAAGTGTTTTTCCATCTTATTTTCTCCCCTTTGTCCTGATGAGAGGGGGAGACTGATAGAGTAGCTTAATAAGCAGTTGGCACCCAGCCAAGATCAACCCACCACAAAGGTGTATATATAGAGTACTTCTTAAATTTATTCTGATAACATGTATGAACTAAAATAGAGGTATATTTTAAAATAAACGAGATTATTTCAGAAAAAAAGTCCTTTTAAAGTATCTTATAATTCTGAGTAGATTTCTTAAATATTTTTTCTTAAATGTTGTTTATATAAAATTGAAACTTTCCCTAGTTTATGGTTCACACAAATATTATTTTGTGTACTTACTGAGGTTCTCACTATTTGCAATGTGAATTATTTCCAGAATAAGCAACACTGATGTCAGAAATGGGATTTTTGTGTCTTCCTGTAGATGATAGGAACTATAAGTATTTTTCTATCTTTGAAAGTGAAAAACAGAGGCTAAGAGTGCTGTGTTAGCCTTTGCCAACAGCCAAACTCCCACCTAACCACTCACTCTCCTTCCTCATTGAGACAGGGTGAGAAAATAGGATAAGAAAGGGGGCCTACAACGCAACCAAAATAACCCCCCGGGGCCTAACACGGGGCCAAAATGCCCCCCCCGGGGCCTACAACGTGACCAAAATACCCTCCCAGGGCCTACAACGTCACCAAAATACCCTCCCAGGGCCTACAATGTGACCAAAATGCCCCCCCCCCGGGGCCTACAACGTGACCAAAATACCACTGGGTGACACCAATGCCCCACTCTGCTGCGTGACACCAACACCCCATGACACCGGGTGATGCCAACACCCCACTGGGTGACACCAACACCCCACCGGGTGATGCCAACACCCCATCGTGCTGGGTGATGCCAATGCCCTGCCAGGCGACACCAAAGGCCTGCTGGGTGACGCCAACACCCCACCCTGTGACACCAAAGGCCCGCTGGGTGATGCCAACACCCCACCGGGTGACACCAACATCCCATCAGGTGACACCAAAGCCCCGCCGAGTGACGCCAACACCCCACCCTGCTGGGTGACACCAAAGGCCTGCCAGGTGACACCAATACCCCATCGTGCTGGGTGATGCCAACACCCAATCGCGCCAGTTGATGCCAACACCCCACCCTGCCAGGTGACGCCAACACCCCATCGTGCTGGGTAATGCCAACACCCCGCCCTGCCGGCTGACACCAACACCCCATCGCGCCGGGTGACGCCAACACCCCCCTCCCCCCCCCGGCCCCGCCGCGCTCGCCGTCGCCGTCACCTCCTTGATGAGCTCGGGCTGGCCGACGGTGTAGCTGTAGTTGGCGATGAGGGCGTTTCAGACAGACTCTTGCCTGAATTGGAAGAGAGCAGGAACTGGGTAAGGCCATTGACCACGTCCAAGGTTGGTACAAGATAAGCACATTAATTGGCCTGCATTCGTCTATTGGATGCAGGGGGAAATACAGTGACAAAGGATGAGGAAAAGGTGGAGGTATTGAATTACCTTCTTTGCCTCAGTCTTTTATAGGGACCAGATGTCCCCTGAGTGCCCAGCCCCCTGAGATGGAAGACAGGGACAAGGAGCAGAATGAAACCCACATAATCCAAAGGAAAATGTTTAGCAACCTTCTATACCACTTAGACACACACAAGTCTATGGGGCTGGATGGGGTCCACCCCATCCGAGGGAGCTGGCAGAAGCACACACCAAGCCACTGTCAATCATTTATCAGCAGTCCTGGCTAACTGGGGAGGTCCCAGTAGACTGGAGGTTAGCAAATGTGACACCTATCTACAAGAAGGGCTGGAAGGAGGACCCGGAAACTACAGATCTGTCAGTCTGATGTCAATGCCAGGGAAGGTTATGGAGCCCATCATCTTGAGTGCCATCATGTGGCACATACAGGACAACCAGGCGATTGGGCCCAGTCAGCATGGGTTTATGAAAGGCAGGTCCTGCTTGACAAACCTGATCTTCATCTATGACTAAGATGTCACACTTAGTGGATGAGGCAAAGGCTTTGACACTGTTTCCCACAGCATTCTTCTGGCGAAACTGTCTGCTCATGGCTTAGACAGGTGTACTCAGGACGAAAACCTTCTGAAGACATGACCAATGTTGGGGGACACAACCAACAAAAGGGTGGCACAACCAACGTCGGGGGCACAACCAACGTCGGGGGCACAACCAACGCTGGTGGGACACAACCAGCATTGGGGCACAACCAATGTTGGGTGGCACAACCAACCTCAGGACACAACCAATGTTGGGGGCACAACCAACGTCAGGATACAACCGTCTGGGGCACAACCAACGTTGGTTCTGCCCCAATGTTGGGGGCACAGCCAACATGAGGGGCACAACCAACGCTGGTTCTACTCCACTATCGGGGTACACCCAACACCGAGGGCACAACCAACGTTGGTTCTACCCTGATATTGGGGCACAACCGACGTCGGTTCTGCCCCAACACCAGGGGAACAACCGACACCGGGGGCACAAATGACACCGGGGGCACAACTGATGTTGGTTCTGCCCCAACGCTGGGGGCACAACTGACACCAGAGGCACAACCGACGTTGGTTCTGCCCCAACACTGGGGGCACAACCGACACCAGGGGCACAACTGACGTTGGTTCTGCCCCATCACTGGGGGAACAACAGATACCAGGGGCACAACTGATGTTGGTTCTGCCCCAACGCCGGGGGCACAACCGACACCAGGAGCACCATCAACGTTGGTTCTGCCCCAACAGTGGGGGCACAACTGACACTGGTTCTGCCCCATCACTGGGGGAACAACCAACACCAGGGGCACAACCGATGTTGATTCTGCCCCAACACTGGGGGCACAACTGACACCGGGGGCACCATCAACTGCAGCATGAGGGCTGGATGGGGAAAAGCAGCTCAGCCAGACCCACTACAGCATTCTTTGCAAAAGCTTAGTCTAATGGTCCACTTTCTGAGGAAAGAAAATATCTGATAGCTTTACAGCTAGGACAACTTGTCATGGTGAATTTATCATAAATTGGAACTGTACCTATGACTCTAAACCTCATGGGCCACTTGCCTGGGAAGCTACAGATAGCAGTGGTGCAAAACACAGAATTAGTGTACAGTGGATTTTTCCTTCTTCTTAATGGGATAACCTGTCCCGACACCCCAGCAAGACCAGTCTATTTTACTTTTTTGTCTTGCAGCCTCCTCCAAGATTAAAGTCAGATACATCGTCCTACTGCTATTGAAGATTTTGGTAACACATGATTACCTACAACTGCCCACCTGTCCCAATTTAATCATTAATCAAGAATTCAGCCACACTTGTGTCAGTATAGATAAGCCACTCATCTTGTTATTAACAGACTATAACATAAATGTGACCTGTGAAACCCAACCACCTGTTAATAAGGGATATATATGTTATGATTATTCACAATATCTCTTACACACCATATAGAAAATGCTGTAATGTAATGCTGTAACTGATGGAGCAAGTTTCAGCCAGCTCCAAAATGGACCTGCTGCTGGACAAAGCTGAGCCAATCAGCAACAGTGGTAGCACCTCTGTGATAACGTATTTAAGAAGGGGAAAAAGCTGCTGCGCAACAGCAGCTGGGAGAAAGGAGTGAGAATATGTTAGAGAAACTGTCTACCAGCACCCCCAAGTCCTTCTCCTCTGTGCAGCTTTCCAGCCACTTCTTCCCAAGCCTGTAACACTTCAGAGGATTGTTGTGACCAAGTGCAGGACTGTGCACTTGGTCTTCTTGAACCTCATGCAGTTGGCTTCAGCCCATTTCTCCAGCCTGGACAGATCCCTCTGCAGAGCCTCCCGACCCTCGGGCAGATCAACACACCCACCCAATTTAGTGTCATCTGCACCCTTTGCCTTCCTTGAAACAGCTCAACAGTCTCAGGACACAGAGGGCTCCCTGTCTTCTCTTCATCTGGCTAAGTGCGATGACTTTGAGCATAAGGAGCAGAGGCAACAAGGTCCTTCCAGTCGCAGCAGGCATGTCACCTCAGAAGCTACCGCACCTCCCCAGGTGCCCCTGATAAAAAGATATGCTGCTCTGCAGGAAGAATAAAGTAAGAAATAGGGTGAAGGTTCACCTCACTCAGAGGTGTCACTGAGGCCAAGTTCATCTATGGCTCATATCAAAACAACTTCAGCAAAGAAAAAAAGACGTGTCCTTGTCATAGGGGACTCGCTTTTGAAGGGAATGGGAGGCCCAATCTGCAGACTGGGCCCACTTCTTATGGAAGTCTGCTGCCTCCCTGGGATTGGCGTTAAGGACATAAAGAGGAAACTTCCTACCCTAGTTCAGCCCTTGGACTACCACCCATTGAGATTTTTCAAATAGGCAGTGTCGAACATAAGAAGGCCATGGGCAATGAAGAGACTTCAGGGCTTTGGGATGTGGGCAGCAAGCCAAAGGAGCAGAGACCACAGCCCTCCTTACAGGGAGGCCTCACGGCTTGGGGCAATAAGGGGGGGGCAGGAGCAACGGGGAAGGCCAATCTGCATCCTGAGCCCCACCCACACAAAGGTGACAGTGTCAAGGATCCCTTTCCTTCTCTGCTCCGATGTCCTCTGTGACTTGCATCTTCGGCCTCAGAGCTTGCTCGCAGTCTTCACTCGCGTCGCTCGCAGAGTCTTCACTGCCCAATGCCTTCCTGCCCAGGTCTTCCTCTGAAGGAAGCAGGGGAGCGGGAGCGAGAGGAAAGTGAGGCACCAGGTCAGGACAGCCACGAAACAAGACCGTTCCCCGGCTGAGCTGAAGCACGCTAGGCCTCGGCAAGCGCGCGGCCAGCACCCGACCTCTAGGGCCAGCACGGGTCCCTTTTGCTCCTCCGTGGGTCTTCTTGCTCCCCTCCGGACGCCCTCAACACAGCAAACCCACCAAGGAGCCCACCCAGCCCAGGCCCAGCCAAGAGAGCCCCAGCAGAAAGCAAGGAGGCTGCAGGGGACTTGCACACCGGCCTGCTCCTGAGACAGACACCCAGAGCGACACCGGCCACCCCTTCACCCCAGGACCGCCAGAGGGGCTTGTCCTTCTTGCCCTTACCTTCTTGCCCACAAGGGCAGGATCTTCCTCCAGCCGCCTCCTCCAGCCTCCAGCCTCCTCATCTTCTTGGGCAGACGGCTTCCGGCGTCGCGGCAGACGTCCAAGAGCGTTGGAGGCCAGGGACGCGCCCAGTCCACCCCCCCAAAACCCCCTAACCCGCCCCAATACACACTTAAACCCCCCAAATACACCTAAACTCCCCAAAACCCACCTAAACCCCCCAAATACACCCAAACTCCCCAAAATACACCTAACCCCCCAAATACACCTAAACTCCCCAAAATACACCTAACCCCCCACAAATACACCTAAACACCCCCAAAATACACCTAAAACCTCCAAGAGATGACTAATCCTCCCCCCCAAAAACACCTAAACCGCCCCAAAACACACTTAAACTCCCCAAATACACCTAAACTCCCCAAAACACACCTAAACCCCCACAAATACACCTAAATTCCACAAAATACACCTAAAACCTACAAAAGGCGACTAATCCTCCCCCCCAAATACACCTAAACCCCCACAAACACACCTAAACTCCCCAAAATATACCTAAACCTCCCCAAACACACCTAACCCTCCACAAAATACACCTAAACTCCACAAAATACACCTAACCTGCCCCAAACACACCTAACCGCCCACAAACACACCTGAACTCCCCAAAACACACCTAACCCCCCCCAAATACACCTAAAACCTCCAAAAGGCGACTAATCCTCCCCCCCAAACACACCTAGCCCCCCACAAACACACCTAAACTACCCAAAATACACCTAACCCCCCCAAAAAAACCTAAAAATGCCCCAAAACAAGAAAACACCCCCACATACACCACAACATCCACCAACAACCCCAAAAACCACAAGAGTCCGCTACACAACCCCCCAAACAATCTCCTCAAGGTTGGGGCAGTGTTGGCTGTTTTTCGGCCTTGCAGGCCTTAGCATAATTACTTCTAGCTAACAACTATTTCTGTCCTACTCTTACAGCTAATTCTCTCAGGTACTTAATACCTTTTTCCATGGTGGTCCATTTGCTTGGGCGACATTTGATGTTCTCCTTAAAGGGGTACCTGGATTTTGCAGCTGACAAGAATCTTCTCCGGAGACTGATAGTGTTACTCTTTCTTGCAAGCTCTTGGTCAATGCCTCCATCTCTGGCCAGGGATCCCAACTGCCTGGCTTCTTTACTGTCCAAGTTGATGGACTTGGCCCCATTATCCCAGCATCGAAGCAGCCAGGTGGTCAGTGGCTCACCTTCATGACGGCTATAGTCCTTTCTCACATTTTCATAAAGGTTTGGTGGTAACCTCTGCATCTGATGACTCCACACCCTATGGGTTTGCTTTAGAAGGACCTGCTACATTATCATCTGACGCTTGGTGAGCTGGTGATGGACCCTCTCCATCATCATCTGACCACACTGGGTGATCTGTTTTTGTTAGGTGTTTCTTTCCAGTTGCAGGGGTGTTAGGCTTCACATCTGTTTCCAACTGATACTCCAATTCAGATTGAGACAGACCCTCTTCCTGATCTGTCACTGGATGTGGATGTTTGGTTTGTTTTTTTTTACTTACAGGAGCAAGTTGTACAGGTGCAAATTGAGTGGGTGTGGCCACAGTGGCTGTGGGTGTAGCTGCCCAGTTTGTTGCTGGTTTGGAATCTAGATTCTGCCCTCCCTGCAGCAGAAATGGGAGTGCCCGCCAGAGAGCACCAGGATCAAGGGGCCCCCGTATCCTGCCTCTCTCAGGTAGAAGACAGAAGGGGGTGAGTGGAGGCAAGCTCATGGCCATGGCAGAAGGCGAGAACCCTCCTTGCCCACCTTGCCTCCCCAGGTGCCTCTGAGAAATAGATATGAGGCCCTATTGGAAGATGGACAGGCTAATGGGGATGTGGATGATAGGCAACCTATACCACAGGTCTTACCATGGTTGGATAGGCCTTCCAGCTATATAACAACCTCTTCCACAAGGAAGAAGAGAAGGGTTCTTGGAGACTTGCTCCTAAAGGGAACAGAGGGCCCAATCTGCAGAGCTGACCCTCATCATAGGGAAGTCTGTAGTCTGCCTGGAGCCTGAATCAGGGATATCACCAGGAAACTCCCCAACCTGGTGCAGTCATCAGACTATTACCCACTACTGATCTTCCAGACAGGTAGGGACGAAATTGCATCCTGTAGTCTGAGGGGAATGAAGAGAGACTTCAAGGCCTTGGGACGATTGGTGAAAGAGTCTAGGGTGCAAGTAATTTTATCTTCCCTCCTTCCATTTGTGGGTGATGACATGGGACAGAAGAGAAGGATCCAGTCCATAAATACCTGGCTCCGAGACTGGTGCTACAAGCAGGGCTTTCAGTTCTTTGATCATGGCTGGTTTTATAAGATACCAGACCTGACAGTAATCTGTGGTAAAGGCTTGTCTTGAAGGATGAAAAGAATTAGCCAGGGGGGGTCGGGCTCTGCTCCCAGGGAATGAGAAGATGCAGATCTAAAAGGTTTCCCCCCTCCCACTGAATTGTGAGGTCTGTATCGTACTCCCAGAGCAAGGCTCTGCTGTGGAGCATGGAGGAAGAAGCGATGGGCTGGTGCCAAGCCACGGGTGGGTCCCGATTCTGGGCGTACGCTGCACCCCAGCAGCTCCCAGCCACTGAAAGACCCCAAGCAGCACGTGCTGGGCTTCAACCTTTCAAGTTCACTATGAATTAAAGCAATAAAAGAATCAGCAAAATGGTGTTTGCTCTTTCATAAGGAGGAATAACTGGGGCTGTTTAGTCTTGAAAGGAGAAGACTGAGAGAGGATCTTATGAATGTCTATAAATATCTAACGGGTGGGTGTCAACTGGAAGGGGCCAATCCCTTTTCTGTAGTGCCCAGCAACAGGACAAGGAACAATAGGTATAAACTTGAGCATAGAAGGTTCCACCTCAACGTGAGGAGGAACTTCTTAACTGTGAGAGTGACAGAGCCTGGAACCAGCTGCCCAGAGAGGTTGTGGAGTCTCCTACTCTGGAGACTTTCAAAACCCACCTGGCTCTGTTCCTGTGTGGGCTGCCCTGGGTGACCCTGCTCTGGCAGGGGAGCTGGACTCAATGATCTCCAGAGGTCCCTTCCAACCTCTACCATTCTAGGATTCTAATTTATAACAGTCTTAATAATGGGCATTTTTCTTCTGTAGGGTTGACTCTTTGTTCAGCTTTCCAAGACTGGAGAGAATATTTACTTATTTATTTAATATTTTTTTTTCCTGTAGGCAGGGAGTTTTCCAGTATGTGCTTATTGTTTAGAAGTTCCAGTCTACTAACCAGCTACTGTGGTTAGTAACACTAATGACTTCTGGATGTTTTCAAGTGCAGTGAGCAAGTAAAACAATTCTGATAAATACAACGTCTCATTAAAATGTCACTGACAATGTTGTGGTTCTTCAGTAGATGGCATCCACTGCCAGGCTGAGCAAAGAACCAGCACAGGTCCACAGCAGCTGCAGGCCCTGGTTTTGAGAACAAAAGCTTCACACCTTTTGCAAGATCAACACAAGGTCAGCTGACCATCTCCTTGCCTCCCTTTGGGTTTTAGCTGAGAAAAGGTAGGCTTTCATTTTCTATAGTGTGCTCCTCCATCATCTTTTGTTACCACTTTACGAGGTGAATTGAAATTTTTCACATGAGGAGGATTATTCACCCAGGTGGTATTAGAGTGGGATATACAGGTGCCACTCTGCTTGCCTCTTTGTCTTTTTTTTTTTTCCTCCTTGGCACTCTGTCTCATTTTATGTAGAAGACGTATTCCTGTTAATTGTAGAAGGCAGGGAAGTAAGTTTTTGCTTTCATGCTGGAGGACAAAAAAGGGAGTCCAAACTAATGCACTGCACCTCTGCCAACTTCACTGCCATTATGTCAGATGACACTTGAAGTCAGGTCTAAGTTTGACAGCTAGAGAAGGAACCAATACGGCTTTACCCTTCAAGCCTAACACAATCGGCTAATACCACACAGGAAGCAAGGGGGGCTGTGGGGAGAGGGTCGTGCAGACCCCCCCTCTGCAGGGAGCGTGTCAGGGGGAGGAGGGGGGGGGCTGGAAAGGACAGAGCCATGTCCCGTGCGGGCCCTCCAAACAATGTGGGGGTCCCTTATTGGGTGGGGGGGGGAGGGAGGGTCTCTTACTGGGTGTGGGGTCTCACGCACCCCCTGGCAGAGGGGTGCTGGGGGGGCTCATAGAGAGGGGGAGCACAGCACCCCCACCTACTCCAGCCAGAGAGACCCCCAATCTCCCATCCTCCCCTCCCCCGGGGTAGAAAGACCCCCTTGCAAAACTAAGACCTGGGGGGCGGGGGCTGGGGGACCCCCACTCCCCAAGCGTGGGGAACCCCGCGGCGGGGGGCGCGTCCCTTGCCCGGAACAGCCGAGCGCTTTCTATCAATGAGCGAGGCTGGGAACGAGTCGGACCCGCCCCCCGGGCTCTCCGCTGCCATTGGCTGGATTTAAATGGGTTGTTTTCCCTTAATGGGGAGGCGGGTTGGGGTGGGAAGGGGGCAGGTTCATTTTAATTTTCATTTTAGCCTGAATTTGCATTTTAAAAGCGGTTTGTCCCAGGCCAGGCTGGAGGGGTCCGGCTCAGCCCAGCCCATCTGCTTTAGAACCCTCGAATGGGTTGGGTTGGGAGAGACCTTGGAGCTTGTGGGGTCCAAGCGTTGCCCCAGCGCTGCCAGGGCACCACTGACCCCTGTCCCCCAGCACCACTGACCCCTGTCCCTCAGCACCACAGACATGTTATTGCAAGCCTCTGCTATCCTTGCTGGTATAAATGACTTTTCCATGCTCTCTCAGCAAGGCTCTCGGAGTACGTGCCTGTGTATCGATCATTTTGTCACGCTTCCCATTCCTCCGCCAGGAACTGGGGGCATCGGGACTTTGCTTCGCTTGAAATTCCAGCCCCAGGGCTGCAAACCTCCCGAAGCGCGAAACTTTTGGGTGCTTTTTTACCGACTACTTTTTTTTGTTTGCTTGTTGGGGGTGGGTTTTTTGTTTGTTTTGTTTGGAGGGGGGGGGTTTGCTTGTTTTCCGTTGCTCTATCTGCTCCCTTCCCCCGGGGGCAGGGCAGAGCTCACCCCTTTTGTCTGCCCGGGGGCAGCCGTGGGGCAGCCCCGGCGTGCGGGGCGAGCGCTGGGGCTGCGGGAAAAGGGCAGTTCCTTTGTCTCTCCCTCTGCTCCCAGCCCGGCTTTTCCCCTTCCCACTCTTGCTTTTTCTCACTCCTTGCCTTTAGAAATCCCAGAGCCTGCCCTGCAGGCTCCCAGCTGGGACACTGCGAGCAGTGAAGGGGGTGTGTGTGTGTGTGTGTGGTTAATTTAATTTATTTTTTTTTTACAATTTCATTTCTTTAATTGTATTTTTTAACATACTTCTTTGTGCGTGCGTTTCAGGCACATTTTCTGGTCTGGGTTGATCTTTTTAACTTTCTTTTCTGCCTGCTTTGGGGCTGGGCTGGGAGAGTGCTGCGGTGGGAAGAAGCTGAGGGGGACAGGCAGGGGGGGCTCGGGGGCCCCCTTTATTTTTTCCTCCCCAACCTTGGTGCAAATGTTTTATTTTGAAACAGGGGTTGTTCGCACTAACGAAAGGTCCTTCAGTGAGAGTGCGGACGGAGGGATACTCCAGCGGTATTGAGAAGGTAAAATAAGAGATGGACACAGTGGGAACAAATCTCTTTTTCCTCTTTCTCCCCCTTTTTTTTTTTTTTTTTTTTTTTGTGTGTGTGTTCCAGGCTCGGTCTCACAAACTGATTTCTCAGAGAGGCATCTAATAATCACTTTAGTGATGTTCAAATGAGGACATTCGCTCTTTTCTACCAAGAAGTAAAGATGTGACAGGTTTTGTTAGCGGGGGTATAGTGAGAGCTTTGTAAGATACTCCCTTTCTTCCCCCGTAAATACACCATCTTTAAATAAAGACCCCCTGTCTTAAAGCGTGACTCTCCCCGCTGGCTCTGTCCACTTTCTGTCCCGTGTGTCCACATAAATCCAAACTTCATGTCACTTAACATATTTTAATGATTTTTACCAACCAAGGCAGGGGTTGGGGGAGAGGTGGGGGGAAGGTTGACCGTTGTTTTTCTTTTTTTTTCTTTCTTTTTTTTGTCTTTTCTCCGCTCCAGAAATTGTACATGACTTTTCCGTGCTCACCCCCCTAAGACCGCATTTCCCTGGACCAGAGAAAACCCATCACCCCACCAAAGGAAATAGCAGGGGGGCTCTGCGGAGAGCTGGAAATTCCCCTGCCCGTGTTAGCAGCGGTGTTCTGGTCTGCCTTTGGGGGGTAAGGGGCTTCCTGAAGGAGCTGATACCCAACTTGAGAAGCTCCCACCTCACTGGAAGGGGCTTCCTTGAGGAGCTTCTACCCAACTTGAGAAGCTCCTACCTCAATGGAAGGGGCTTCCTTGAGGAGCTTCTCCCCATCTTCTGGAGGTTCTACCTCAATGGAAGGGGTTTTGTTGAGGAGCTCCTACCTCGTTGGAAGGGGCTTCCTTGAGGAGCTTCTCCCCACCTTTTGGGGGTTCTACCTCGATGGAAGGGGCTTCGTTGAGGAACTTCTACCCAACTTGAGGAGGTTCTACCTCAATGGAAGGGCCTTCATTGAGGAGGCCCTACCTCAATGGAAGGGGCTTCGTTGAGGATCTTCTACCCACCTTGAGGAGCTCCTACCCCAACGGAAGCCCCTTGGTTGAGGAGCTTCTACCCACCCTGAGCGTTTCTATCTCTATGGAAGGGGTTTCATTGGGGAGCTTCTACCCAACTTGAGGAGCTTCTACCTCAATGGAAGGGGCTTCGTTGAGAAGCTTCTATCTCAATGGAAGGGCCTTCATTGAAGAGGTTCTACCTCAATGGAAGGGTCTTTGTTGAGGAGCTCCTACCTACCTTGAGGAGCTCCTACCCCAACGGAAGCCCCTTCGTTGAGGAGCTTCTACCCACCTTGAGCAGCTCCTACCCCAACAGAAGCCCCTTCGTTGAGGAGCTCCTACCCCCCCTGAGGACCCCCTGCCCCAACGGAAGCCCCTCTGGTGAGGAGCTCCTGCGCACCTAGAGGAAGCCCTCCGAGCAAGGGCATCTCGGACTGAAGAGGAGACGGGCAGCAAGGGTCTCTCGGAGCGAATTAGAGATGATGAGCAAGGGTCTCTCGGAGTGAAGAGGAGACGAGCAGCAAGGGACTGTTGGAGTGAAGACACGGCGACGATCAAGGGTCTCTCGGAGTGAAGAAGAGACAAGCAAGGGTCTCTTGCAGTGAAGAGGTAATGAGCTGCAAGTGTCTCTCGGATTGAAGAGGAGACAACGATCATGGGTGTCTGGGACTGAAGAGGAGATGACGAGGAGTAAGGGTCTCTCGGAGTGAGGAAGAGACGACGAGCAAGGGTCTGTCCGAGCGAAGAACAGACAACGAGCAAGGGTCTGTCCGAGCAAAGAACAGACAACGAGCAAGGGTCTCTCGGAGTGAAGAGGAGACGACGAGGAAGGCTCTCTCGTAGTGAAGAGAAGGCGAGCCGCAAGGGTCTCTCAGAGTGAAGAGGAGACCAGCAGCAAGGGTCTCTCAGAGTGAAGAGAAGGCGAGCCGCAAGGGTCTCTCGGAGTGAAGAGGAGACGAGCAGCAACGGTCTCTTGGAGTGAAGTGATAAAGAGCAAGGCTCTCTCCGAGTGAAGAGGAGACAACGAGCATGGGTATGTCCGAGCGAAGAAGAGGCAATGAGCAAGGGTGTCTCGGAGTGAAGAGACAATGAGCAAGGGTCTCTTAGAGTGAAGAGGAGACGAGCAGCAAGGGTCTCTCGGAGTGAAGAGGAGGCAAGCAGCAATTGTCTCTCGGAGCCAAGAGGAGACGAGGACGCTGCTGAGGGGGATTCTACTGAACTAACTGTAAGAGCTGGTGGCAGCCGCACCGAGGAGCCGTCTCCGGCCCCGCCAGATCCGGTGCCGGTCGTACAGCCTGTTCAGCGGCAATACACCTTGCCCCGTGATTGTCTTCCCCCTAAATACCCTACGCCTGCAGAGCAGTTGGCGGAAATGCTTAAACAGCGAGATAGCTTGGAGCGCCCTCCGCTCCTTAGCCCAGCGGCTCTGACCTCCTCCGCGCAGCTACCTTCAGCGAATATAACAGTGCCGGTCGTTCCCACGGCCCCTCCGCTTGTCCGACCCGGTTTGAAAGTGACCTGGAGCTCCATAGAGGTACCTAGCTTTTCTGCGCGTGCGCTAGCGGCGCCCTCGAGTTTTTCACAAGCGCCCGCGGCACCTGGCAGTTCCACGCATGCGCCCGTATCTGAGTGTTTTCATGCGCAGGCGCAGCCGCCGATGGTGGACCTTTTAACGCGACAGCTGGCGGTATTGCAGGAAGTACCAGAAGACTTCGCGGTATTGCTGGCAGTATCACGGCAGCTTGCGTTACGGTCAGGCATGTCACAACGTCTTGTGGTGCTGCCGGACATGTCGTAGCAGCTTCTGACGATATCTCAGCAGCTAGCAGGATTCCATGAGGTGTTTCTCCAGGTGGCCGCTAAGAGAGCCAGGCCGGGCCGACCTGGGCCGGAAGTGCTGGCTCCGGTAATTCCGAACGCAGAAGTGGCGACGGCTCCCGCGGCGAAACCGACAGCGGCAGAAAAAAAAAATTATATAAATCTAGGAGTAAAAACAAAAAAAGAGCTATATCCTTAGAGTAAAAAATAGGTAAAAATAATATTAAATAAAAAAGCACTAAAAACAAATAATAAAAAACCTTCAAACACTAAGATTAAAAACAATAAAAGTGAACACCTAAGATTAAGAACATGATAAGCTAAACCCTAATACTAAAAACAAAACAACATAAAACCTAATATTAAAGACAAAAAAAAACCCCTAAACCCCAAAATTAAAGGGAAAAAGCTAAAACCAAATATTAAAACAAAAAAGTGAAATACTAATATTAAACAGAAAAGAAGTTATAACCTAATGTTTAAAACAAAATAACTAAAACCTAATATTACAAACAAAACTAGCTAAAACTCAAAAATTAGAGAATCTAAAACCTAATATTAATGACAAAAGAATATAAAAACTAATATTAAAAAAAAAAAGCTAAAACCAAAGACTTAAAACCAAAAAAGCTATAACCTAAGATGACAAACAAGAGCTATAAACTAACATTAGAAAGATTCCTAACATTAAAATTGAAGCAAGCAGAGAGAGAAGCAGAGGAGGGAGAGAAGCAGAGAGAGAGAAACCAAGGATAAAATAAAAACCTAAACCATAATATTAAAAGCAAAGAAACTAAAACCTAATAACTAAAAAGAAAACTAACTAAAACCTAACCCTTCGCTGCAGAAAGCCATCGCTGCTACCTCCTTGAAAATAGGCTGTGCAAGGTGGTGTTTGCAAAAAGTGCTCCATTCGCGATTATACCGTTAACATTGGCCCAAGTCCAAGTCTCCCTGTAGAGCCTCCCCATCCTCATGCAGATCAACACTCCCGCCTAACTTGGTGTCATCTGCGAACTTACTGATGATACACTCTATGTCCTCATCAAGATCATCAATAAAGATGTTAAACAGAAATGGTCCCAACACTGAGCCCCGAGGAACACCGCTTGTGACTGGCCGCCATCTGAATTGAACTCCATTGACCATCACTCTCTGGGCCCGTCTGTCCAGCCAGTGCTCATCCAAGCCAAGAGCAGCCAGTTTTTCCATGAGAATTCTATGGGAAACAGTTTCAAATGCTTTTTGAAAGTCTAGGTAGACAATATCCACAGCCTTTCCCTTGTCCAATAGTCGGGTCATTTTGTTATGGAAGGAGATCAGGTTTGTCAGGCAGGACCTGTCTTTCATAAACCCATGCTGACTGGGCCTGATCCCCTGGTTGTCCTCTATATAGCTTGTAATGGCACTCAAGATGATCTGCTCCATGATCTTCCCTGGTACTGAGGTCAGACTGACAGGTCTATAGTTTCCCAGATCCTCCTTTCTGCCTTTCTTGTAGATGGGTGTTATGGGAGGGTATGCTACCCTCCAATCCATTGGGACCTCCCCAGTTAGACAGGACTTCAGATAAATAATGGAAAGTGGCTTGGCAGGCACGCCTGCCAATTCTTTCAGCACCCTTGGGTGTAACCCATTGGGTCCCATAGATTTGTGTGCATCCAGGTGGTGTAGCAGGTCACTGACCACTTCCTCCACTTCCGGTGGGCAAGCACCATGGACAACGCTGTGGCTATGTGGTGGAGGAACAGAGGCTCTACGCATTTGCTATTGTGGTGGTGGTGATGCTGAAATCTTGGGTTGAATGTGTCCACAAATGAATGAATTTGTTTTCATGAAGTTTTAACAGAGTAAAAAAAAAAAAAGTCATTAAACTAATGAAGGTTATTTAAAAAAAAAAAAGAGTTTTTAGTCTGTTATGACTTCTCTGCCTCTCTTGGCATAGCCGTGGTATCATTCTCTGTTATATTGTGCTTAAACTTCATTCAGTACCATCTGCTCCATCTATTTTCAGCTTGAGATGTAGTGTAGGGAGTACAGCCTCTACCCCGCTCTCGGCCTCCCACTACCTCTTGTCCTCCGCCTAACTCGCGGTCCCCCACTACCTCTGGGCCTCTACCCAGCTCTCAGCCTTCCACTACATCTTGGCCTCCACCCAGCTCTTAGTCTCCCACTAGGTCTCGGCCTCCCACTACCTCTCACCCTGCACAACCCCTCGGCCTCCAACTAGCTCTCAGCCTCACCCACCCTCTGGGCCTCTAACTAGCTGTCGGCCTAGCACTAGCTATCAGCCTCCACATCCCCTCGGCCTCCCACTAGCTCTCAACCTTCACACCCTCTCGGCCTCCCACTACATCTCGGCCTTCACACCCTCTCGGCCTCCCACTAGCTCTCAGCCTTCACACACTCTTGGCCTCGCACTAGCTCTCAGCCTCCCACAAACTCTTGGCCTCCTATTACGTCTCAGCCCGCGCTCCAATGGTCCCTTTGTGCTCCTTTACATAAGGTCCCGGCCTCTCTCCGGCTGCCAAATCCAATTAGGATCCGGCCGTGGCCAAATCCCGGCTAAGCCCCATCCCGCCGGGCCCAGGGGGACCCCACGGGTGCCCCCCGCCCCCCTCACGGGATCCGCTTTGTCCCCGCTCCCCCGGCCGGAAGAAAAGCCCTGTCCCCAGCAGATTAACGAGCTCGCCGGGAACGTCCCCGGGCCCTGGTTTGGGGGCAAAAGGGGCTCTTCTGGGTCACGGCCAAAGCACCCTCCCCGCCGAGGAGGGGGGTGCGGGGCCCACCCGGACGCCTGCGTGGCCCGTACGTGTGTGTGTGTGTCCCCAAGGTCCCCACGGGCAGCAGCACTGGCCCGAGGGTCACCCGGCGTGCGGGGGCCGAGCGCAGTCGCCCATCGACATCGCGACGCGGCGGGCGCAGCCGGACCCGTCGCTGCCGCCCGTCCGCCCCCTCGGCTCCGGCCGCCCCGCCGCGCCCACCTTCACCCCGGCCCACAACGGACACACCGGTGCGTGCGCGGGGACGGGGGTCCGCGGCTGGCCCGGGGGTCCGCGGGCGGCCCGGGCCCCGCTGAGCGCGTCCCCGACCCCGTCCCCGTCCCCGCAGCGGTGCTGGCGCTGCCGCCGTCGCTGCGGCTCGAGGGGCTGCCCCGGGAATTCGCCGCCGCTCAGCTCCATTCCTATTGGGGCCGGCCGGGTTCCGCGCCCGGGGCCGGCCACATCCTCGAGGGGACCCGACCCCCCCCCCGCAGGGGGGACCCCGCAGCAGGGACCCCGGAGCGGCCCCCTCAGAACCAAACCCCAGAACCCCCCCCCCCCAGCACCCAGAGACTCCAACGCGTTGACGCCACGAGGAGCTGGGGAGGGGGTGTCGGGGGGTCCCCAGCTCCATGGTGTCCCCAGCTCCATGGTGTCCCCCCCCAAGCTCTCCAGGCCCTGCTCTTCTGGTGACGGTGACGGGACCGGAGCTGGTTGGGGCTGCAGGGGGGCAGGGTCTGGGGGGTCCCAGCCCCACTCGGTGCCCCCCTCGTGTTTGGGGGTGTTCTGGGTGCGGTTCTGCTCGTACTGGGGGGGGGGGGGGGTTTGTAATAAAATGACCACCGTGAAACAGGGGCTGCTGGTCTTGTACTGGGGGCTACCAGGGGCTCCCAGTCACCTTCGGTGCGGAAAGTGGGGGACAATCGACCTCGGAATCGCCCTCCCCAGTCACTCCCAGTTGCATCCCAGGCCCCTCCCAGTCCCAGCACAACATCCCTTTGTCCCCAGCCCGGCAGTGCTTGTCACCGAAGGGGGGCACCCACGTGACACCCCCTCCTCCCAGTCCCCCCCATCAGCCCCACGGGTCCCCCCTGCCATGGGGCAGCCGGAGCCCGACGGAGTCTTCGACCTGGGGGTCCTGCGCACCCCCAAGGGGCTGCTGCTGGGGGCCGAGCTGGTACTGGGGGGAACTGGGAGCTGATGGGGGGGTGCTCCAGGGGTCTGTACAGCGCTGTGGGTCGGGGGAGGGTCTATGGGCCCGCCCCCGCGGGGCGCCGACAACCCAGGGGAAAAAGGAAAAAAAAAAAAAAAAAAAAAAAAAAGGAAAAAAAAAGGAGGAAAAAAAAAAAAAGGGGAGAAAAAAAAAAAAGGCGCGCCCCTCCCCCCCGGGGGAGTTCAAACGTCGCAACACCCACCCCCGCCGCTGATTGGGTGGCGCTCAGTGACGTCACACCGCCCCGCCCCGCCGATTGGCCCCCGCGGCGGTCCGTCACGTCCCGCGCCCGGCCGCGTTTCTTTGTGCGCGGCCGCGGGCGCTCCAGACGGCGCGTACGTACAGGAGGAGGGGGGTTGCGGGGAGGGGGGGGGGTGGCGGAATCTGTCAAGCTCAGCGGTTTTCTCAAATCCCTGACCAAAAAAAAAAAATGATTAAAAGAAAAAAAAGAAAGATGGGGCGGGGGAGGCAAGTCCGGTGCAGACACCCGCGTTCCCTCCGCGCCCAGACCCCGCGCAGCTCCCGCCCAGACAATAGCCGCTGCCCTCTGCAAAAGCGTGGAAATCGGGTTAGAAAACAACCGAAAAAGACAAGTTCAAGAGGCTCCACGTACCATGGACAGGTATAAGAGTACGTGAGAAACTTTGCGGGGCTCAGACGCTTGGCTTCGGTTGTTGACACTTTTTTTTTTCCTTTTTTTTTTTCTTTTTCTTTTTTTTTTTTTTGTTAATTGCTAAAATAAACTTTTAACCCTTTGGGACGCGGAATGGAATTAGGGCCGCAGACAATTTACCGCTGCCGTGAGGGGGGGCGTTGGGGAGCTTCTCCTCCCCCTCTACTCTGCACTAGTGAGACCATATCTGGAGTATTGTGTTCAGTTCTGGTCCACCCAGTTCAAGAGAGGCAGGGAAATACTAGAGAGAGTCCAACAGAGAGCTATGAGGATGATTAATGGACTGGAACATACCTCTTATGAGGTAAGGCTGAGAGACCTGGGGCTGTTTCATCTGGAAAAGAGAAGACTGAGAGTAGATCTACTACTAGTTCCACCTCAACATGAGGAAAAACTTCTTTACTGTGAGGGTGATGGAGCGCTGGAACAGACGGCCCATAGAGGTTGTGGACTCTCTTTCTCTAGAGAGTCTTTCAAGACCATCCTGGATCTGTTCCTCTGTGGCATGCCCTAGGTGATTCTGCTATGTCAGAGGGATTGGACTTGATGATCTCCAGAGGTCCCTTCCAACCTCGACCATTCTATGATTCTCTGATTCAATGAATTTTCACATTCTGCTGTAGATTTTTAAGAAAAACTTCCCAATTCAGGGTGAAATATGACCTGATTTTAAAAGATTGTCCTTAGTTTGAATAACCTTTCACCACCTGAGAAAATAAAACAATCAAAAGTGCCAGCCTGAAGCCTTCATCCTGATTCCTTCAAGAACCCCTCAAAGATAAGATTAGGGATAAGGGAGAGGAAAAAAAAAAATCGAACTAGATTTACTTGTGGTTCTAAAGCATTTTTATACACACAATATTAAGATTAAATGTTGGGGAATGGCTAGAAAACAAGGGTCATGTATCTTTAAGGGAAATGGTTGTGCGGGCGGTGCGCTTGGTAACGGCCCGGGGGGGAGGCAGGATGTGTTCCCACCCCCCCCCACCCCCCCACAGTCCCCCCCCCCCCCCCCCCCCCCCCCCCCCCCCTTAAGCTCCATCTCGCTGCTGCCACGAGGAAAACTGGGCCGACTGGGTTTGATGGGAGCCACGGGTGAAGAACCGGGAGGGCTGGGAGGGTGGGAGGGCAACGGGAGCGGGGAACCGCAGAGGCGGGGAGGCTGGAAAAGACCTTGGAGATCAACCAGTCCCAACTGTCTACTCAGGACCACGAAACCACGGCCTGAAGTGGCCCAGCTGGGTGTTCCCTGAGCCCCGCCAGGGATGGTGGCGATCCCACCCCTCGTTCCGAGGCCTCACCACGCTCCCGGGAAAAACAAACTCTACCTCATATCCAACCTCAAGCTCCCCTGGTGCAACTCAAACCCGTTTCCTCTCGTCCTAGGAGAGGAGCCCGACGTCCACCTCACTCCAACCCCCCCTCCAGGGAGCTGTCGAGAGCCAGAAGGTCTCCCCTCGGCTCCTCCAGGTCCCTCAGCTGCTCCTCAGCAGACACCTTCTCCAGACCCTTCACCACCTCGGGGGCCCAGCAGCTCTCGGAGGGTCCCAGAAGCACCGAGTCGTGCGGTACCTGCAGCTCGGCCTCCTCCTGCCTCAGCATGTTCCGCAGAATCTGCGTCGCGTGTTTCTGCACCTCGGAATCCTGGGGGTGCGGGACAGACCGGCTTCGGCTTCTCCCCCCTCCCTCCCGGCGTTGGAGACTTTCCCAACCCCCCTGGCTCTGTTCCTGTGTGGGCTGCCCTGGGTGACCCTGCCCTGGCAGGGGGGTTGCACTCGAGGGTCTGCAGAGGTCCCTTCCAACCCCTGCCATTCTATGATTCTCTTCACTGGGAAAAATCATCTGTTCCCTCTGCCAAAAATCCGAGGGCAGTCGCTCCCCATCTTGTACCAGGTATCAGCCTGTTCAAACACTTCACAGCATTTCAGATATGTTTGGGGTATTTTTTGTGTGTGGTGTGGTGTGGTTTGGTTTGGTTTGGTTTTTTGGTGGGTAGCATCCCCTGACCCTCAACTGCCTTGTCTGCTCCCCCTTTCTCCATCGTCAGAAGAGATGCCCAAAATCCGCATCCGCCTGATGACAACTTTAAATCCCAGGAGTGCACATGCCCAGAGCTACAAAATGGAAACGCAAAGTTCAGGAAATAGATTCCCCCCTTCCCTAGATGGGAAGCCAGGGGCGGCAGCTGCTGCGAGTCGGCGTTGTTGGCGTTGCTGCTGCTGCCGGAGCGTGGCTGGCCGAGCTGATGCCGCTTGAAAGGTGCTCCCCTGGGTCACTCAAAGTAAAGCTTCTGCAAGGAGGCACCAGCCTGACTCCTTTGGCACCTCTGGGGTGCTCTTGGCATTGGTTCTTAGGGCAGCAGTTCTGTGTGGGGCAGCGACCTGGGTTCGTAGGGCAGCAGTTCTGTGTGGGGCAGGGAGATGGGATGGGCGGGGGGCAGGGAAGGAGGGGGCAGTCACGGGGGGGGATCGCCAAAATGTGCCCAGATTTGGAGCAAAATTGGCCAAAAAAGGCAAAATGGGCCCAGATTTGGGGAAAAATTGGCCAAAAAAGGCAAAAAGTGCCTTGTTTTGGATCAAAATTGGGCCAAAGAGGCAAAATAAGTCCTGATTTGGGTCAAAATTCGGCCAAAGAGACAAAAAATGCCCAGATTTGGATCAAAATTGGGCCAAAGAGCCAAAATATGCCCAGATTTGGGTCAAAATTGGCCCGAAGAGCCAAAATGTCCCCAGATTTGGGGTAAAATTGGCCAAAAAAGGCAAAATGGGCCCAGATTTGAGGTGAAATCGGCAAAAAAAGGCAAAATGTGCCCTGATTTGGGTCAAAATTGGCCAAAAGAGACAAAATGGGCCCAGATTTAGGGTAAAATTGGCCAAAAAAGGCAAAATGTGCTCAGATTTGGGGTAAAATTGGCCAAAAAAAGGCAAAATGGGCCCGGATCTGGGGCAAAATTGGCCCCAAAAGGCAAAATGGGCCCAGATTTGGGGTAAAATTGGGCCAAACAGCCAAAGTGTGATCAGATTTGGGTCAAAATTGGCCAAAAGAGACAAAATGGGCCCAGATTTGGGGCAAAATTGGCCAAAAAAGGCAAAATGGGCCCAGATTTGGGTAAAAATTGGCCAAAAAAGGCAAAAAGTGCCTTGTTTTGGATCAAAATTGGGCCAAAGAGCCAAAATGTGCCCAGATTTGGAGCAAAATTGGCCAAAAAAGGCAAAATGGGCCCAGATTTGGGGAAAAATTGGCCAAATCACTATAATCACCTTAATGTAAAACTGCCATTGTAGTGTTCTACATTGGGCGCAAAAAAGGGCTGTGGTAGTTTGACCTTGGCTGAACGCCAGGTGTCTACCAAGTTGTTCTATCATTTCCCCCCCCCCGCCCCAGCTGTACCAGAGGGAACAAAATAAGATTAAAAACATAGGTTAAGACAAAGGCAGTTTAATGAAAAGCAAAGCAAGGCTGAGCCCGCAGAAGCAACAGAAAACAAGATGTATTCACTACTTCCCATCAGCAGTCAATGTCTGGCCCCTTTTCTGGGAAGTAGGGCTCCAAATGCGTAGTGGTTTCTCTGAAAGACAAGCCGATGCCCCCCCCCCCCCTCCTTTTCCTAGCTTTTTTAGTTCAGCTGATGTCATATGGTATGAAATATCCCTTTGGTTAGCTTGGGTCAGCTGTCCCGGTTGTGATCTATCTGAACCAGTCAGTAGTATTGGTGCTATTATTTTTTTATATACTATCAGAATACAGACATTGTCCTGTCAAGTTTCTGCAGGTGTCACAGAATCACAGAATGTTAGGGGTTGGAAAGGACCTCTGAAGATCATCAAGTCCAACCCCCCTGACAGAGCAGGACAAAACTAGAGAAGATCACGCAGAAATGCATCCAGAGAGGTCTTGAAAGCCTCCAGAGAAGGAGACTCCACAACCTCTCTGGGGAGTCTATTCCAATGCCCTACAACTCTTACAGTAAAGAAGTTCTTCCTCACGTTGAGGCGGAGGTTCCTGTATTCTAGCTGGACTCCCGGCTCTTCCCGCCTCGCTCGCCCCCCACACCCCCCTCCCCCCTTCCCTGGGCGTAATGGACGCGCCTGCCCCTAGCGCCTGTGTGCGGCGCGGAACGTACCATCGCCTCACGGGGGGAGGGCGAAAGGGAGAAGACAGTTCCATCGCCTCGAGAGGGGGAGTAACCTTCCATCGCCTCATGGCGGGATGGGGGGAGGGGGGAGAAGAGGGGAGGAGAACGGATCCGCCGCCTCAAGTTCAAAGGCGAACGGAAAGGACCGGTATGAGAGAAGAAGGAAAGGCGGCCGCGATACCGTCGTGCCCGGCGCAGGCCGGGATGCGGTGGGCAGGCGGCACCCACAGCCCCCCTTCCCCCTCTCCCCAGGGATGGGGACGGAGGACGGAGGCAGAGAAAGAGCCCCGGCAGCCCGCGCCCCCCCCTCGCTCCCCAGCGGCGCCCGGCTCCCTACCATGGTGTCGGCGGGGCGCGGCGGGCGGCGGAGCGCAGTGCGGCGGCAGCGGCTGCTCCCCTCGGATGCTGGGCGCGGCGCGGGCTCCGGCAGCAGGAAGGGAAGCGGCGAGAGCGCGAGCCGGGCGGAAACGCTGCCGACGTCACAGCCGCCGTGCCCGGAGGAGGAAGCGGTTGCTATGGCGGGAGCCCTGCGTGGCAACGCCCCGGACCCTGCCCGGCCCCGCACACACGCGTGCCCGCCCGCACCCCGCCACACAGACAACACCCCACCCCCCCCCTCGCCTGGCTGAGGGGCTTGGGCTGACCAATCACGGGGGGGGGAGGATCTACGCCCCGGCCGGGATAAGGGGGAGGGGAGGGGGAGGTGGAGGACGGTCCCGGTCCCGCTCCGTCGGTGTCGGTTCCGTGGCGGAGAGAGGCGGGAGGAGCGGCCTTTGCGCAGGCGCGGGGGGGTGTAAAGATGGCGGCGGAGGCGGCATCAAGGCGCTGACTGCGCATGCGCAGCGGGGGCTACGGCGGCCGAAAAGGGTCTGGTTTCTTCTCCGCGCGTTTTGCGCCTGCGCGGGGCGGTGGAGAACAGGGAGGGAGGGACCCGCCGCTATTAGGCCGCACGAAGAGCCAACGGCGGCGGGAGAGGCTCCGGGACCGGGCAGCCGATACCGGAGCAGCTCCCGGGGGTTCCGCTGAGCTTCGTTCGGATCCCTCAAGGGGGTGTGGGCGAGGGGGAGGAAGGCGTTGAGACCCCTCCTCGGTTACCGGCCAACACCCCCCCACTCGCCCTCCCACCCAATGGGCAGCGCCATCTTGGTGCGTCCGCCCGGGCGCCGCCATGTTGCCGTACGGGACGTCACCCAATCAGAAGGCGGCTTCCCCTCAGCACCGCCCTTTTCCCCGCCCTCGGCGGGAGGCACGTGACCGCCGGCGGCCAATCAGCCCCGTCCAACACGGAACTCTTTATTGGGGATGGATAAAAACAAAGCGGAAGGGGCGGGAGCTTGGCAGGGGCTATTTCCGGTTGGCGTGGGCCGTGCCCACCACGCACTCGTTCACCTGGGGGGGGGGGGGGTGGGGGGGGGGGGTCAGGGGGGGGGGCTCTGGCCAGGACCTGGGGGTCCTGTTGGCCAGCATGACAGGTCACAGGATGACCATGAGCCAGCAACGTGCCCTCGTGGCCAAGAAGGCCAGTAGCATCCTGGAGTGTATTAGAAGGCGTGTGGGTAGTAGGTCTGGATTGGTTCTCCTTCCCCTCTACTCTGCCCTGGTGGGACCTCATCTGCAATATTGTGTTCAGTTCTGGGCCCCTCAGTTCAAGAAGGACAGGGAACTGCTTGAAACAGCCCAGTGCAGAGCCACAAAGATGATTGAGGGAGTGGAGCATCTCCCGTATGAGGAAAGGCTGAGGGAGCTGGTGCTCTTTAGCTTGGAGAAGAGGAGACTGAGGGCTGACCTCATTAATGTTTATAAATATGTAAAAGGTGAGTGTCAGGAGGATGGAGACAGGCTCTCCTCTGTTACATCCAATGATAGGACAAGGGGCAATGGGCGCAAGCTGGAGCAGAAGAGGTTCCACAGAAACATGAGGAAAAACTTGTTCACTGTGAGGGTGATGGAGCTCTGGAACAGGCTGCCCAGAGGGGTTGTGGAGTCTCCTGCTCTGGAAACATTTAAAACCCACCTGGAAATGTTCCTGTGTGCCCTGCTCTAGGTGGTCCTGCTCTGTCAGGGGCTGGACTAGATGATCATTCGAGATCCTTCCAACCATTAACTTTCTGTGATTCTCTGACTCCACCACCTCCCTGGGCAGTCCATTCCACTGTCTGATCACCCTCTGTCAGGAAGTGCTTCCTGATATTCAACCCAAACCTCCCCTGGTGCAGACCCAAAATTCAGGAGAAGGGGAAATTCTGGCCCAAAATTCAGGAGAAGGGGAAATTCTGGCTCCAAAATTCAGGAGAAGGGGAAATTCTGGACCCAAAATTCAGGAGAAGGGAAAATTCTGGCCCAAAATTTAGGAGAAGGGAAAATTCTGGCCCCAAAATTCAAGAGAAGGGAAAATTCTGTCACCAGATTCCAGAAGAAGGGAGATTCTGGACCCAAAATTTGGGAGGAGGGGAAATTCTGGCCCCAAAATTCAGGAGGAGGGAAAATTCTGGCCCCAAAATTCAGGAGAAGGGAAAGTTTTGTCACCAGGTTCCAGAAGAAGGGAGATTCTGGACCCTAAATTCAGGAGGAGGGAAAATTCTGGCCCCAGATTGCAGAAAAGGGGAGATTCTGGCTCCAGAATTGGGGAGAAGGGAGATTCTGGCCCCAGAATGCAGGGGAATTTTGCCTTCTCTTCATTTATTCCGTTCTTCGAGCCTCTTTTTGTCATTCCAGGCCCTTCTCTGCCTTTTTTGGCCTTTTTTTTGGCCTTTTTTTTTCTTGGCCTTTTTTTGGCCCTTTTTTTGACCCTTTTTTTGGCCTTTTTTTTTTTGGGCCCTTTTTTTTGGCCCCTTTTTTTTGGGCCCTTTTTTTTGGCTCCCTTTTTTTGGGGCCCTTTTTTTGGGCCCCCTCTTTCTGCCCCCTCTCTTTGGCCCCCCTTTCTTTCGCCCCCTTCCATCTGCCTCTCCACCTCTACCCTTTTTCTGCCCCCCCCCCTCCCTCCCCCCTCCTATAGCACTAACTTTTAATTCTGTAATTTTCAGTGTTATTTTACAATATATGTAAATGGATATGGGATTTGATTTTACAATTGTGTTCTATGAAGCTGTTTAATACTAACTATGGTAAAAATCTGATGCATTCAATGGCCATTCTCTCTTTGGAAGAGAAGGAATATGCTACGTCTACTGGATGGATATAAATTTCTTTGGCAACTACCCAACTGTAGTGCTTTTTCTACAGAAATACAGTATCTAGTAAAAATGAAAAAAAATGCAGCTAGAATCAATATTCTATTATTTGCTTGATCTGTTAAGGCATTTTGACTTTAGATTTTTACTATGGTGGTCAAATAGATACATTCTAGGGTCATCTTGTCTTCAAATGAGAAGAGCCAACTATTGATTTAGAAAAAGGTTTTAAATTAACTTTTTACTTTCTCTTAATTCCCTTATTCTTACTAGTCACACTCCAGTCATTGTCTGTAATTGTCAGGTGGGGTTTTTGAAGATATTTTTTAACTTGTTTTTAAACTCTAGATGAGAAGTTACAAAATTTAACAGTGATAACTTTCTTAGCATAAGCCTTTTTTAGAGCAGCTCTGTAAATTTAAGCCAGGAGGACAGAAGCATTAAATATTCCTAATCAAGTTCACTTGACCAACAACTTCTGGGAAAATATTTGTGCTCATAACTACTTGGTAATTTTTCTGTCTCTAAAAATATTTAGCTATTTAGTATCTAGTATTATCCTTGTAGGCTACCATCTGATTGCTCCAAGGAGTAAGAGACGTTCACAGGAGCAGGTAAATCTTAGTTTAGCGTACAAGCAAGAAGCTGCAATGTATATTCAGGCAGAAGAGTTCCAGCTATGAGACATATAACGGGAGTACTGGATGATTCTGAGCTACCGAGAAAACGTTCACAGAGGTTTAAATCTCACTGTATCTAACAAGCTGGAGGTTGAAAAGCACATTCAGGGTGAAGATTTGCAGCTGAGAGACTTCTAATTAGCGAGAAATGGATGAAGCTGAGCTACCGAAAAAAGGTTCACAGAGGCGTTAAATCTCACTGTAGCTAAAGAGCTGGAGGCTGCAAAGGATATTCAGACTGAAGACTTGGAGCTAAAAGACTTCTAACTAAAGAGAACTGGATGTTCCTGAGACACCGATAAAGCATTCACTGGCGAAGATAAAGCTTACTGTCGTCAACAAGCTAGAGGCTGCAAAGCAAAATCAGTCTGAAGAGATGCATCTAAGAGACTTCAATGTAAAGAGAACTGGATGTTTCTGAGACACCGAGAAAACGTTCACAGGAGCAGGTAAATCTTAGTGTAGCGTACAAGCTAGAAGCTGCAAAGACTATTCAGAATGAATAGTTCCATCTAAGCGACATATAACGGGAAAACAGAATGATCTAGGCTTCCGAGAAAACGTTCACAGAGGCGGTAAATCTCACTGTAGCTAACAAGCTGGAGGCTGCAAAGGATATTCAGACTGAAGAGTTGCAGCTAAGAGACTTCTAACTAGCGAGAACTGGATGTTTCTGAGACATCGAGAAAGCGTTCGGCCCCCGCGGCGCCGGCACCTGCGCGTCCCCGGCGGCGGCAGCGGCGGCGGCGGGGCTCCGGGACGGCGAGCGGCACAAAGTTTGCTGGGGGATCCGGGGCGGTGGGTGGGAGCGGGCGGGAGGGGGGGCCGGACCAGCCCCATGCAAAGCAGCCCGGGCGCCCCGAGCAGGAGGAGCCCGAGCGGGGGACAGGGCAGAAAAGTTGCCACTTACGCGGTCGCTCCTCCGGCGGCGGCGGCGCTTTTAATCCCGGGCGGCGGCGCGGGGGCTACAGATCCCATGCAGGCTGCGGCGGCTGCGGCGGCAGGAGCGCGCTCCGCGGAGGGGCCCGGGGCAGCAGCAGCGGGAGCCGGGGGCAGCAGCCGGAGCCGAGCGGGAGCCGCCGCCGCCGCCGCCGCTGCCCAGCAGCAGCATCGTTGTCGGGGAGTTTGCAGCCCCCCGGAGAGAGGGGGCCGCGGGCGGCGGCAGCAGCAGCAGCGGCGGCGGCGGTCGGGTCGGGGCGGAGCGGCGCGGAGCGGGCGGCGGGGCTGGCGGTCGCCGGAGCAGGAAGCGCCCGGACTCAGATCTGATGATTGGGAAGAAAAAAAACTCTTTGGATCTTTATTCTGCTAATTAGTTTCCTGCAAAAAATGGCTGATTAGTGCAGTGCGCATGTGCCTCATTACCCAGGCACGACGGGAAGGGCTAATTAGCCACCTTCTGGATCAATAAGATTCAGCCCAGGCGGCGGGGGAGGGAGCGGGCGAGCAGGAGCGGGCGGGGGGAGCGCGGCGGCTTTTTTTTGTGTGTGGAGGGGTTTGGTTTTGTTGATGAACAAAACGTAGCCTTGCATTTCTCTTCGCTTTGATCTCGTGTGCATCCCACCCAACGATGTCTCCTTAATATCGACAATTACTGAAGTCAGTTTTGTTTCCCCTTTAAAATTTTCTACGCGAGCAGCTTAACAGAAATGAAAGTTCAATTTGAGAGTAGGAGAACTCAGGTATTTTCCAGATGGACTTGGGTTTGGGGGGTTTGGGGTTTGGTTTTTGGGTTGGTTTTGGTTTGTGGTTTTTTTTTTTTTGGTTCTGGCTTTTTGTTTGGAGGGGTTTCTTTACCGAGTCATAAACGGATCCAGAACCAAATATGTGACCGTCTTTATGACTACAATGCAGCCCTAGTATGTAAAGAAGCGTATTATGTTGCTTCTATATGGTCTGGTCGCGGCTAAAAGAGTTTACAATGCCATTTCTGAAGGCTCTCGATGGATTACTTCGGTCTAAAGTATGGGGGGGGGGGCGGAAAACTGCCCTTGGTATGGTGAAGGTGGAGATTGACAGAAGAGGGTTTATATTAAGTTACGCCTCTTACTAAACAGTGACCTTTTTCTTCGCAAATTAGCGCTCTAGTGGCAATTAGCTCGAAGCATTAGTTATATAAAGGTCCCTATTTCACCACACTTCAATTTGGATGTCTTGGGTTTGCTGGGGGGTTATTTTGGAAGGGGTGGGGGGGGGGGTGGGGGGAGAGAGGGATGCTTGGCGGGGGGTTTTTTTTTTTCCTCCCAGACGGGCCAACCTAAACCTTCCCTGGGGCAACTCCAGGCCGGTTCCTCTTGTGTTGTCCCTTGTTCCTTGGGAGCAGAGCCCAACTCCCCCTGGCTCCAACCTCCTGTCAGGGAGCTGGCGAGAGCCAGAAGGTCTCCACTGAGCCTCCTTTTTTCTCCAGCCTCAACAACCCCATATCTCTCAGCTGCTACTCACAAGACTCCTGCTCTAGAGTTCTCAGAAGAAAGGGTGAGTTCAATTGCCACCCTGGGCAATAACACTGGGAATCTTATGACCAAACCCTACTGCTCCAGTATAAAGGCTGAAAACACTCCATAAAGGTCAGTCCTTCACCCGGAGCACACTAAGCTCAACTGCTGCACAGCTCAGACCACGCGTACACGCCACGTGACCGCTCTGCCAGAAGTTAAGCTACACGCAGTGATCTAAAACTACAAAGGTCCTGTTTTCCCAGCATCCAGTCCCAGCAGGATCAGAATGATGGTGCTCGCGGGGTAGCCGAGCGGTGACCGAGAGCACAAACCGACCTCTCCAGAGGTCCCTTCCAACCCCCACCACGCTGGGATTCTGTGACAAGGAGCGAGAGGTCTGGCTGGGTCCTTTTGCTTCACCGTTAGCGGAACTCACGCTTTAAATTCACCACTTTCACAGGATCAGAGCTCGGCAGCATGAGCTTCTCTGAAGAAGGGAGAGGCACAATCTTTGACTCGAAGAGGAGCTCGCTCCGGCAGCCGTAGGTACGCAGCCCGCTGAGGAAAATGCCGACTGTGCTGCATTCATCAAGAAGCCTTAGTATAGGTGTGGACATAATTTTTGCAAGAATGTTACATCCTGGATGTTGTAAAGGGGCCTCAGGCAAGAATGTGCTTAAGGACATAAACCTTGGAACTGTTACTGGTACAACCTGGGGAAGTGCAGATAAACCAGCAGGCACCAATTAACATCAAGATAAGGAGCTTAGGAACTCTATGAACAGAGTGATGAGCCAGGATAAAGATCATATATGGAAGAGTTCATGGAAAGGACACAAAAAGATATCCCTTTCAACAGTCACTAGGGACTGCTAGAAACCACCCCCATGGAGGCCCCTCAGAGACTCAGGCTGCAGGCGTAATGACTATGCAAATATGGTAATTCGTCTTGGGAAATAGAATGAATATGTATAGACATTCCAGACATATGTAAGTAACATGGTGATATAAGTTTTGACTGATGCAACATACTAGAGGTTTAAGAGGTGTTAAGAGGTTTATTCCCGATTTCGGTGACAGTTTTGGTGACCCAGCTGGGACTCTGCTTCTGAATCTCAACGGATCCGCGGGATCGCAGGACCTCCAGCCGGCACCGAGGGATTCTTGGGGAGAACCTCCGATCCCCGGACCGAAGAGCTCTGAGCAAGGCCCCTGGGAAGGTAAAGGCATTCCTTTCTTTTCTTTTAAAAGGGTGGTTGTTTGCCCATAAGGCACGGTGAAATTCTCACAGAGTTGGGCTATAGAGGTACCTAAGGGGGAAAAGATAAAGAAGGGTATACTCCATACACTATCACAGGGCGCCCCGGACCCCCGCCCCAGTGCCCTTCCCGGGCCACGCTCCCGCCCCTCAAGGTCCTGCCGGGAGTGAGGGGCCCAAACCTGACCCCAGGATTTGAGGTGCAGCCTCCCCAGTGCCCAGCCCAAGGGGACAATCCCTGCTCTGGTCCTGCTGGCCACACCAGTGCCGATCCAAGCCAGGAAGCTGGTGGCTTCTTGTCCACCTGGGTCACAGTTACTGTGGGGTTTGCCCTCTGTGGGACTGTCGCTCTTGTTGGGGTTGCGTTTGTGGGACTGCGCATCATCTGGGGATTGCACGGGGGGCTTTTTTTCCCCGGTGGGGGTTACCTTGCTGGGGCTTCGCATGCACGGGGTCTCTGCGCTTTACAGGGCTTTGCTTTGTCGGGGATCCTCTTTGGGACCCCTGCCCTCTTCACCCTACGCGCCGCCGGCGGACGCCAACCGCAAAAATAAACCCCGAACGCGCCCGCCCGCTTCGCTCTGCTCCCGCCGGCGGCGCGGCAACCCGGGGACGACGACGGCGCAGGCGCAGTAGCGGCGGGTGGAGGCGCGGGGAAAGGGGAGGGGGGGGGAGTGGGGTGTGTGTTACCCGGATGTGGCGCATGCGCGGTGCCCACTGGACGTGTCGGCGGCGGCCGCGGAGCGCGAGCGGCCGGAGCCGCGGCAACAACAACAACAACAACAACTACTACTACAACTACAACAACAACTGCAACAACAACAGCGACAACACCAAGGAGGCGGCGGTGGCGGCGGTGACGGGGGCGGCCGTTTCAGGGCGGCCGGGCCTGCAGTGAGGGGAGGGGATGGGGGAGGCTGCTCCCAGTGCCTCCCAGTATAAACCAGTGACTTCCAGCATCCTACCCACTGCCTTCCTGTATAGCCTACTGACTCCAAACCCGCTCCCAGTGCTTCCCAGTACAACCCAGTATAGCCCCAGTGCCCCACACCCCTTCCCAGTGCCTCCCAGTGTAACCCAGTATAGCCCAGTGTAGCGCCAGTGCCCCACAACCCTCTCTAAGTGCCTCCCAGTACTACCCAGTATAGCCCAGCACAGCCCCAGTGCCCTACATCCCTCCTCCCAGTCCTTCCCTCTGCTTCCCAGTATCATCCCAGTTCACTCCCAGTAGTCTCAGTGCCCCCAAATCCCCTCCCAGTGCCCCCAGTTTCCCCAGGATCCCCCCCTCCCCCTCCCAGTTTCCTCACAGTATGCTCCCAGTATGTCCCAGTGCCCCATAACCACCTACCAGTATATCCTAGTTCTACCCAGTTCCATCACAGTTCCCCCCCAGTTCATCCCAGTTCCCCCTCAGTGCTCTAAAAGTCTCTCCCAGTCCCTTCCCAGAGGTGGAACTGGGACAGATCCCAGTTTGTCACTGGGGAGGGATGGGACACACGGGACCCCTCCAATCGTCTGCCCCAGTGTCACCCACAGCCCTGAGGTGGACCAGTTGTCCCCAGTTACCCTCCCAGTTACTTCACTGGTTACCCTCCCCTGCCCCCAGTTGCCCCCCAGGGTTCTCCCTGGTGGGACTGGGAGGCATACTGGTGGGACTGGGAGCACTAGAATCATAGAATCATAGAATCATAGAATCATAGAATCATAGAATCATAGAATCATAGAATCATAGAATCATTGTGGGGAACAACGGGAGTTATGGCCTGGACAACGTAGAGGGGTTCGACCTTGAGTGCCTAGGCCCGTGTCTTTAAAGAGGAGAAAAGTAAGATAAGAGAAAGAAAGAATGCTGATATGGCCTCCGGCCCAACTGCAGGTATGAAAATAATGAGACGCGTGGAATCGACAAGGCTCCAATCAAGTGCGAGAATGAAGCATGTGAAGCTTAGGCACCAGCCAATTATGTAATCTGTTTGGCCACGTGTACACTAAAATAAGATATATAATCTCGCTGTTAGCAATAATAAAGGTCTCTGATTTTCCCTCGTTCAGAGTCCGTGCCTTAATCCCCCACAAATGGCATCCGAACAGGGACCTGAATCGCAGAGCTAGAGCGACCGGTGGCAGAGCCCAGCTGAATGCAAGCAGCCAGCGGAAAAAGAGCTGAAGTCCGGACGAACAAACACTGTGAAGGTGAGCAGCTGGAGATGATGGGGGCTACCATGACCACGGAGGTGAAGTCGGTCGTGAACATTTTTAAGGAAATCTTGGAAAAACAAGGCATTAAATATGATGAGATGCAATTTCATGCCATGCTGGCATGGTGCAAAGGGAAAGGCTTGGGTTTGGAATTGACGGAGGCTTTCGAAACTAAAACCTGGGAAAAGGTGGGGCAGGCGGTACGGGACGCTGCGAGCAAGGGGGACTCGCCCGCCACGGCGTTAGCTAGTTCCCTCAGGTACTGGATACCTTCATCAGCAGTGGACCACTTTCCTGAGAAGGTGGAGTTCATTAAGTCTTCCTTAAATGGATACCTTGCTTTAACGCTTGAAAGGAGCCGTCTCCAGAGACTGCAAATTGCTGCTTCTTTTCCAATTCCTCTTTCAATGCCACGATTCCTAGCAAGGGAGCCCAGCTGTTGGGTTTCCTTACCTTCTAGCTGTTGGGCGGCAGCCCCATTATCCCAGCATCGAAGCAACCAGGTAACAATCCGTTCACCTATCTGGCAGCTGTAATCTTTCCTCAGGTCTTGAAGTTCTGATGAAGCCAGGGACTGGGTGGTTTCTGCCTCCTGCTTCAATTCCGTCACTCCCTCCTCCAGTCTCCCTCTTGAGGGTCCAGCTTGTTGGTCGTGTGTTTCTTCTTCTTCCTCATCCCTCACTAACTGAGGGTAAGGGCCTGTTGTTCTCCTTGTCCACTGCTTCTTTTTCACTACTGGGGCAACTTTGGTGGTTGTAGTTGTTTCAGTCCCTATCTCAACCTGGGTGTCTTCAGACGTAGTTTGGGTCCCTGCCTCAACCACAGTCCTCTGAGAGTACTCAACTGTGGCTCGACAGGCACAGGCCAGGTCCCAGTACAGCGCTAAGAGCTGCAGGTTTTCATCGGGGTAGACAAGGCACCCTTTTATTAGATGTTGTGTCAGTTTGGCAGGGTTGCTTGCCTGTTCGGGGGTAAAGTCCCAGGCTACAGGAGGTGAAAACGGTCCTAGGAACCTGCCCATTTTCAAGAAGGACAGGGAACTGCTTGAGAGAGTCCAGCGCAGAGCCACAAAGATGATTAAGGGAGTGGAGCATCTCCCTGATGAGGAAAGGCTGAGGGAGCTGTGTCTCTTTAGCTTGGAGAAGAGGAGACGTTTATAAATACGTAAAGGGCAAGTGTCAGGAGGATGGAGCCAGGCTCTTCTCAGTGACGTCCAATGATAGGACATGGGGCAAAGGGTGCAAGCTGGAACATAGGAGGTTCCATGTAAATGTAAGGAGAAACTTTTTCACCGTGAGGGTGACAGAACACTGCAACAGGCTGCCCAGGGAGGTTGTGGAGTCTCCTTCTCTGGAGACATTCAAAACCCGCCTGGACACATTCCTATGTGACCTGCTCTAGGTGATCCTGCTCTGGGAGGGGGGTTGGACTAGATGATCTTTCGAGGTCCCTTCCAACCTCTAACATTCTGTGATTCTGTGATTCTGTAATTCCATTACGTCTGATCATTTGCTTACAGAAAATAATTGTTACCACTTACTGGGTGTATTAGATGCTGTCAGATTTACATGGATTATTCATTGCATCAGAAATAGCTGGGAATCAAAGAAACAGTTTTTATTTCTCCCAGGCCTTAGACTATTAAGCATTTTGCAAGAATACCTTCAGGAATCCACTGCTAAGGAATAAGGTTTTGAATGTGAATATGGATGCTGAAAAGCTGTTAGCAGAGGGATTTTTCTCAGGTTCTCACAATATTCGGTGAGAGTCCTGCCTTTCTCACACAAGTTATGAAAAACAGCAGATGTAGAAACTGAACTGCATTGCTTCCCTCCTTCAGAACCTCCCCCTCCCCCCAGGAGGAGATGGACCTGAAGGTGCTGCAGTTCAAGAACAAGAAGCTGGCGGAGCGGCTGGAGCAGCGCCAGGCCTGCGAGGACGAGCTGCGCGAGCGCATCGAGAGGCTGGAGGAGCGCCAGGCCACCGACGACGCCACCCTCCTCCTCGTCAACCGCTTCTGGGGGCAGGTCCGGGGTCACCCCGAAACCCGGCCCTGAGCGCCGTGGGGACGGCTCAGAAGCCGGGGGTGGGGGGAAGGGGGTTGGGGACACCGAAAATGGGGTTGGGGACACGAAAGCGGGGTTGGGGACACCAAAATTGGCCTTGGGGACCCAAAATTAGTCTTGGGGACGCCAAAAGCGGGGTTGGGGACAACAAAAGTGGGGATGGGGAGACAAAAGTGGGCTTGGAGACACCAGAATTGGTCTTGAGGACTCAAAATTGGTCTCGGATACTCCAAAAGTGGCCTTGGGGACGCTAAGATTGGCCTCGGGGACAGCAAAATTGCTCCTGGGGACACCAAAAGTGGGGTTGGGGACACTAAAATTGGTCTTGGAGATGCCAGAATTGGCCTTGGGGACACCAAAATTGGCCTTGGGGACCCAAAATTGGCCTTGGGGACACCAAAATTGGTCTTCAAGACACCAAAAGTGGGCTTGGGGACCCAAAAGTGGGCTTGGAGATGGCAAAATTGGTCTTGGGGACACTAAAATTGGTCTTGGGGACACTAAAAGTGGGGTTGGTGGGTTTGGGACCCAAAATCGCCCTTTTTGAGGCCCCGAGGTTGCCCCTTTTTGAGCCCTGAAATCGCCCTTTTGAGACCCAAAATGGCCCATTTTTGGGGCCCCGAAGTTGGCCCTTTTTTGGGCCCCAAAGTTGGCCCTTTTTAGGCCCCAAAGTTGCCCTTTTGAGCCCCAAAATGGCACCTTTGATACCCCGAAGTTGCCCCTTTTTGGAGCCCCGAAGTTGCCCATTTTTGGGCCCCAAAATTGCCCTTTTGAGCCCCAAAATGGCACCTTTGAGCCCCAAAATCACCTATTTTTGGGGCCCCAAAGTTGCCCCTTTTTGAGGCCCCAAAATTGCCCTTTTAAGCCCCAAAATCACTCTTTTGAGCCCTGAAATGCTCCTTTTTTGAGGCCCGAACTTGCCAATATTTTTGAGCCCAAAAGTTGCCCTTTTGAGCCCCAAAATGGCGCCTTTGAGCCCCCAAATCACCTATTTTTGGGGCCTCCGAAGTCGCCCCCTTTTTAGGCCCCAAAGTTGCCCTTTTTAGGCCCCAAAATGGTGCCTTTGAGCCCCAAAATGCCCCTTTTTGGGGCCCCGAAGTTGCCCCTTTTTGAGGCCCCAAAATTGCCCTTTTAAGCCCCAAAATCAGCCCCTTGAACCCCCAATTTCTGGTTTCCCGCCAAAAACTTTTGAGGGTCTCCCCGATTAGCCTCAATTTTGGGAGTTTTCCCCTCAAATTTTGTGGGGTTTCTACAAAATTTTGAGGTTCTCTTTCCAAATTTTGGGGCTTTCTGGGTGCCCTGGCAGTGCGGGGATCAAAGTTGGGCTCCATGAGCTCCAAGGTCTCTCCCAACCCAACCCATTCAGTGATTCTATTTGAGACCAGGGTCCCATTTCCTTAGGGGTGCCCAGGCTGAGTCTGGAAGTCCCACTCTGGGTGCACAGGGGATAAACTGGTTAACGTGGCTCCTCCTGAGAGGTTTCACAGGACCTGCTTGGATCTGCCCCGGGGGTGGTCCCTGAGGGCTGGGGGGGGCTTTGTCCACACGCAAACCAAACCTGCTGCTCAACTTCAGGACCTGTCTGTGTCTCAGGGTGGGGGGAAGCAGCCCTGAACCCGACTCCAGAGCTCTGGGGCTGGATTTTGCAGCGCTCTGGAAACGCGGCGTTGGCACCAAGCGCGTCTGGGAGGCTGTGGCCTCCCCGGGGTGCTGGCTTGGTGCCTCTTGGGGGTCTGCGGGGCAGGATCGAGGGGAACGCTGCACTGGGGCTGCGGGGGAGGGGTTGGGGGGTTTTCCATCCTTTTGGAGTAGAAAGGTGCCTTGAGCTCCACTGATAGTGCCGCTGCTGGCTGGAGGTGGCAGCTTTCATAGCATCCCGGGCTGGTTTGGGTGGGGAGGGACCTGCAAAGCTCCTCTGGTCCAACCCCCTGCAGGGAGCAGGGCCATCTGCAGCTAGAGCAGGGTGCTCAGACCCCCGGGCAACCTCCCCTGGGGTGGTTCCAGGGATGGGGCAGCCACCACCTCTCAGGGCAGCCTGGGCCAGGCTCTCCCCACCCTCAGCACCAACAATTAAATGACCCAAACTGCCAAAACCCACTATAGAATAGCCAAAAATGACCCGAAACACCCCAGAGTACCCCCAAAATGACCCAAAAATGACCCAGAACACCCCAGAGTACCCCCAAAATGACCCAGAACACCCCAGAATACCCCAAAATGACCATAAACTGCCCCAAACTGCCAGAAACTGCCCCAGAAATGACCCCAAAATGACCCCAAACTGCCAAAAATCACCCCAGAATACCCCAAAGACGGCCTAAAAGTGATCCAAAACTGCCCAAAACACCCCAGAATATCCCAAAAATGACCCAAACTAGCCCAAAATTGCCAAAACCACCCCAGAATACTTCAAAAATGACCCAAAATTGCCAAAACCACCCCAGAATACCCCAAAAATGACCCAAAACAGCCCAAATCTGCCAAGAACGACCCCAGAATACCCCGAAAATGACCCAAAACTGTCAAAAAACACTCCAGAATATCCCAAAAATGACCCAAACCAGCCCAAAACTGCCAGAACCACCCCAGTATACCCCAGGAATGACCCCAAAATGACCCAGAACTGCCAAAAGCCACCCCAGAATGACCCAAAACAGCTCAAAACAGCCAAAAGCACCCCAGAATACCCCCAAAATGACCCAAAACTGCCCCAAACTGCCAAAAACCACCTCAGAATACCCCAAAGGTGACCTAAAAGTGATCCAAAATTGCCCAAAACACCCCAGAGTACCCCAAAAATGACACAAAGCTGCTCAAAATTGTCAAAAACCACCCTAGAATTTCCCAAAAACCGATGACCCAGGGCCCCCTTGGCCACGCCCCTGCCCCACCCTCATTGGCCCCCCCGCGGGCGACTGGGGCCCGGTGCGCTGTGATTGGCTGAATGGAGGCAGGGGGAGTGAGTGTGATTGGCCAGGGGGATCCCATGCTCTGATTGGCTGGATGGCCGGGGGGATCTTGAGCTCTGATTGGCTTGAGATCCCGGGGATCCTGTGCCCTGATTGGGCAAAGTTCTAAGGAGGTCCCATGCCCTGATTGGCCAGAGATCCGGGGGGATCCCCTGCCCTGATTGGCCCAAGATCTGGGGGGAATCCTGTGCCCTGATTGGCCAGATATCCAAGGGGATCCCTGTGCCGTGATTGGCCAGATATCGGGAGGGATCCCTGTGCCCTGATTGGCCAGAGATCCGGGGGGGATCCCGTGCCGTGATTGGCCAGAGATCCGGGGGGGAATCCTGTGCCCTGATTGGCCCGAGATCCAGGGGGATCCCGCGCCCTGATTGGCCGGAGGTGTGGGCTCATCCCCCGCTCTGATTGGCCGGAGGCCCAGGGCATCGCGTGCCCCGCGTGCCAATTGGCCGGGCCCCTCCCTCACTCCACCTCGATTGGCCGCGGGCCCCCTTAGCCCCGTTCCCATTGGCCGGATCCCTCCCCCTTCCCCCTGATTGGCCGGATCCCTCCCCCTTCCCCCTGATTGGCCCCGGCCTCCCCTCCCGGGCTCTGATTGGCTGCTGTCGCCCCAGCATCGAGATCGACCAGAAGCTGCAGGAGCTCATGAAGGAGGCAGGGGAGAACAAAGAAAAAAGAGGAGGAGAAGAGGAAGGAAAGAAAGAGGGGAGGAAGGAAGGAAGGAAGGAAGGAAGGAAGGAAGGAAGGAAGGAAGGAAGATTAAAGAAAGATGAAAGAGAGAAGGAAAGGGAAGCAGCAGCTGGGCAGGATTTGACCCCACCTCGGCAGAGCACGGAGGGGCTTGGGTGGAAAGGCAGGAGGCAGCCCCGGGGGACCCCCCCCGCCTAAGCCCCCAGCCCGGGGCAGCGAGCACCCGAGCCTGGGAGACCATCCTCATTGCCACCACAGCTCCTGCCCGGCACACGAAATCGATCACATTTTTTTCTCCTTTTCCCTTTCCTGTTTGTTTGGGGTTTTTTTCCTATTGTCAATTTGCCAACTGAGCATTTTTTTCTCGGTAAAATTTAATTTAACGGCTGCAGGATGCACCGAGCACCCCAGGTCCTGCTGCAGTGGGACAGGGCATTTGCCGGGGCAGTTGATAATTGCAGCTTTTTTGGGAGATTTGGGAGATGCTCAGCATCTTGAGCCACTAAGTGTCATTTCCTTGGCTCTCTAGGGAAGTTTGTGGAAGTTATTTTTATTGATGTGCTCCTGGTAGATTGTTTTGGCAGTTGCAATTTCCGTGTGACATATCCAGCCTCTCCTACGAAAATCGCGGCAAAGGGGGGGGGGGGGGGGAGGAAAAAGAAAAAAAAAAAAAAAGGAGCCTGTAGTTTTATCCCCAGGTACTGCCCATGCTCAGCAACCTTTAATTACAAAACTCAAGGCGGCTCGCAGAGATATGATAATAGATGGGTAGTCAACTTAGGGTAAGCATTATATTAAAGGTTAACTACTTTTAGGTCAGGTATAGATGAAGAAAAATTGAGATAAAAGAACAATTTGAGTCTTTCTCAGAATTCTAAAGACAAATATCTAATGATAAGAGACTGTGATGACCTGTGACATCTGAAGAGGAACTGAAGCAAAAAGGCAAAGAAAGGCTGAAGATTAGTAATGGATTGGGAACTGAAAGTTTGGGAAAAACACAAAGGAATTTAAGAAGAATATTGATTACTTAATATTGTGTTGAGAGTATATATATATGTGTCCTGATTTAAATGAGAACAGAACTAATTCTGTTCAGTGATTTTACTTTTCATCTCAGTTCTTCTAACCAACTGTACTTTCTCAAGTTAGCAGCCTGTTTTCACAGACAGTGTCTGCTTCTAGCAGTGATGACACCCCATGTTTAGTGTTAGTACCAAGAAGTGGAATGCAGACCAAGGTCACTGCTGGATCTTGTGCACCACATTGCGGGTGAAGAAAAGTGAAAGGCCACACCTGCAGAGAGGAGCAGACAGTACAGGTGACCATAAACTGACCAATGAGGTATTCCATCCCATATACGTAATATTTGGTATAAAACTGAGGAATCATAACGGTCTTTGGGCTCTTCTCCCCTCTTGGAGCACTTTGCCATCTTTGCTTGGCTTGGCTCAGGCTTTCTGTAGTGGGTCTGGCTGAGCTGCTTTTCCCCTTCCAGCCCTCATGCTGCAGTACTGGGAGCTGGAGGGTTTAAGGGAGTTGTACAGAATGAGAAGGTCTCTCCTCAGCCTCCTCTTCTCCAGGCTAAACAACCCCAGCTCCCTCAGCTGCTCCTCCCAGGACTTGTGCTCTAGGCCCTTCATGAGCCTCGCTGCCCTTTTCTGGACGTGCTCCAGAACTTCTATGTCCTTCTTATAGTGAGGGACCCAGAACTGAATGCAGTATTCAAGGTGTGGCCTCACCAGTGTCGAGTACAGGGGGCTGATCACCTCCCTATTCCTGCTGGCCACAGTGTTTCTAATACAAGCCAGGATGCCATCAGCCTTCTTGGCCACCTGCACGCACTGCTGACTCATAGTTAGTCGACTATTGATCAGTACTCCCAGATCCTTTTCCAACTTGCAGCTTTCCAACCACACATCCCCAAGTCTGTAGCTTGCCATGGGGTTGTTATGATTCAAGTGCAGGACCTGGCACCTGACCTTCTTGAACCCCATGCAATTAACCTTGGCCCACTAATCTAACCAGTCCAGGTCCTACTGTAAAGCTTCCCTACCCTCTAGCATATCAACACACCCACCTAGGTTGGTGTCATCTGCAAATTTACTGAGGGTACACTCAATCACCTCATGCAGATCATTAATAAAGATATTAAAGAGAACAGGCCCCAGTACTGAACCCTGGGGAGCACCAGTTGTGACTGGATGCCAGCCAGATTTACCTCCATTCACTACCTCTCTTTTGGCCTGGCCATCCACAGGAGAGCATGAGGGAATTTAAAGAAGGGAAAAATGATGTTTGATGTAACGCGGGTCCAATAAAGTTAGAACATGATTGCAACTCATATTGAGTCCTGATCATTGTTCCCAGGCCTTTTCCCGACATCTTCCTTCTTGCCTTTTTTGAAGACTGGAATGACATTGACATTCCTCCAGTCCTCAGGCATCTCACGTGTTCTCCATGACATTTCAAAAATGATGGAGAGTGGTAGAGCAACAACATCAGCCAGCTCCCTTAGCACTCATGGGTGCAGCCCCTCGAGGCCCATGGATTTGTGTGTGTTTAGTTTATACAAGTGATTTCTAACCCAATCCTCATTGACCAGTGGAGAGACTTCCTTCTTCCAGGCTTTCACTCTTACTTCCAGGGTCAGGGATTCCTGAGGACTGGTCTTAGCAGTGAAGACTGAAGCAAAAAAGTCATTCAGTAACTTCTCTGTCACCAGGTCTCCCACTTCATTCAGCAGTGGACCCACATTTTCCCTAGTCTTCCTTTTACCGTTGATGCATTTGAAGAATCCCTTCTTGTTCTCCTTTACTTCCTTTGCCAGAGTTATTTCCAAGAGGGCCTTGGCCTTCCTTGTTGCATGCCTACAAACCCTGACATAGGTGGTGTTTTACTGTTTTGAGGATTATTCTTTAGAAAATTTTCACATTTCTTAACTATGCTCTTTATGATGCCTGTCATTCTAACACTCAAAATGTTTCCCTTTACATCATTTTTCATTGCGTCTATACCTCAGTGAGTGGACTAATATTTTCTTTCTGCAATTTCCCTTATTACTGGCTGTGGAACTATGATCTGATTCCACCAAATGGGGAGGCACGGGGGCACCTGGGGGGGCAGACATGGTGGCACCGGTGGTGGCGCGGGCACCGGCATGTGTGGTGGCACAGTTGGTGGCACATTCGGTGGCACACAAAGCGGCACCCGCGGTGGCACACACGGTGGCACACACGCTGGCACGCGCAATGGCACATGCCGTGGCACGGTGATGGACGGGCACGGTGGCACGCAGCGGCACATGGGGTGGCACGCGTGGTGCCGTGTGTGGCATGGCACATGAAGCGGCACATGCAGTGACACACTTGGTGGCACCAGCACATGCAGTGGCACGTATGTGACGGCACAGGCCCTGGCACGCTCGGTGGCACAGACTCTGGCACGCTCGGTGACACATTCAGTGGCACGCGGGATGGCACGGGCCCTGGCACATGCGGTGGCACACTCGGTGGCACCCTGCAAAGCGGGGTGTCCCCAGCGGGTGTCCCCAATCCCGGTGCCGGTCCCCGCGGGGGCCCCGGGCTGGCGGTGGCACCGCCCAGAGCAGTGTCCCGCGTCCCGCTGCCACCCGCCCGCGGGCACCCGGAGAACCTGAATCGGGCCGGGCCGGGCCAAGCTGAGCCGAGCCGAGCTGAACCGGGCTGAGCCAGGCTGAGCCGAGCCGAGCTAAGCCCAGTCGAGCCCAGCCAAGCCGAGCCAAGCCGAGCCGATCTGGACCGGGCTGAGCCGAACTGAACCAAGCCGGGCGAAGCCCAGTCGAACCCAGCCAGGCCGAGCCGCGCTGGACCGGGCTGAGACCAACAGAGAGCAGTGGGTTTGGCAGTCAGAGCCTCCCCTTGCTGTCCAAGGACACTTCCATGACTTGAGTGAGTCTCCGTGGATTGAGTGAGATTTAACCCCCCTCCCCCTTTGGGTGAGTGGTATCTGGGGCACTCTGGTGTGGGAAATTTCCCCTTGATGAGTAGGTGTGTGCCCAGTTTGGTTCATCTTTCAGTTGCTGAGACCAGCCTTCAGAGCCGGACGGCCCCCGCGGCAGTTCGGCAGAGCAGCAGAACTGGGTGCACAGGGATTTTTTTTTACCCCAAAGGGGGCCAGCGGGGTGACCTCCCACACCGAGCTGGCAGCTCTTGGGAGAGAGGCAGGCGAGGTGTGGGCACAGCCTCAGTGGGGCATTGTGATACCTCGGTAGCCTTTTACCCACCAAGCTTGAGAAAGAGGCCGTGGTGAGTCACCTGGGCGTGTCTTGGGAGTCTTTGTGTGTGGTCACTTGGGCAGGTCCAGCTATGGTTGCAACACGACCAAAAGCTGTTGCCCAGAGAAACATGGTGGCCCAGACAGAGGTCCCAGACAAACAGGTAGGTGTCCAGGCCCCCAGCTGCAGGGAGTGCTGGAGCCTTGCGCTTGCCATGAATGACTACAGAGACAATACCTGTGTTCAGTGCGAGCAGATAAATGACCTACTCAGCCTTGTGGCAGACCTGAAAGAGGAGGTTGAAAGGCTGAGGACTATTAGGCAGTGTGATGGGGAGTTGGACCGGTGGAGTCAGGCTATACCTTCCCTGAAACAGTCTTATCAGCCACACACACCAGGTCAGCCCCTGCTGTAAATGACTTTAAGCACAAATCAGATGTTTTCTACCTGGGAGGCAGAGCTCACATGGAAAGCAGTTGGTTTTCACCTGCAGCAGGTGGGTGAGGACTCGCCGCGGGAAGCCGGCTACAGTTCCATTCCCAGTTACACATAGGAAAGGGATTCGGATGCTCATGGTGTGTCTGGGTTGAGTAATACCTCTGGCAAGAAGCAGACGAGTTTGGGAAGCGTGTAATGGTGTATCTCGTGCCACGAGAGCCTCAGAGGGCTGCCTGTCCACTGAGGGGAGGGATGGAAGGACCACCCAGGCAGCCAGAGCCCTGCTCACCCCACAGCTCTCCCATGGGGCAGGAGCTGGTGGTACTGGGACACATCCTGCACCAAAACCCGTGGGTCCTGCCTCGTCCCCTTGAGGGTCACCCCTTGGCTGCTGCAGGAAGCGGTGTGGCCCCTCCCTGGCCTCAGATGAAGGGCGAAGGCTCAGCCAGCTGGGGAGGAGGGAGAGCACAACTTCATCTTATTTAGCAGCAGGTTTTAATAAGCACAATCTTGAGGACTGCCATCAGAGAGCAGGAGGGGAACGCCTGCGGCAGAGGCAGAGGGTGGGAGCTGGAAGGTGCTGAGGTCGGAGGTGGGGTGAGATGGGGACAAGACACAAGCAGCAACCGGCAATTTCAACCGAGCCCATCGATTCCACCCGAAACAACCCCAGGAGCAGGGAGTGGGGCCCGTTGCCACCCCAGAGCAGCCCCTCTGGGAGGACAGACAGTGTTATGGCCCTGGCAGGGCAGCTCGGGAGGCGAAGGAGCAGAAAAGCAGCTCAGCTGCGCTACTGACAATTTATTTGTTTTCCTTTTTTTTTTTCTTTTCCCCCCAGCGAGATGAGTGGGAGGAAGGGAGAAGGACCCAGAGCTGGGCTTCATCTTACAGGGACAGTGAGGTGGGCGAGGAGACAAGGGGAAAAGGGGAAAGAGAAAGGAAAAGAACAAACAACACACGTTACCTTCAGGAAGGATTTCCACACAGCCTCCCAACCTGTCACCACCCAGGAACTGTTAGAAACAACAACAAGAGCAGAAGCCATGGCAGTTGCCCCGTCCCCCTCCCCTTCCCCACGGCTCCCAGGCAGCAGCTCCCCGGCCCCAGCCCGTCCCAGCAGCGATCCAGCCCGCCAGCATCTCTCCAGGCAAAGAAGTCTTTGATGGCCAGGGCTGCAGCTCCGACACAATTGCTTTTATTTCCTTTCTATCAAAGTGGTCCTGGAGGAAATGGAGCCGGGTAAAAGAATGATGTCACGGAATTCTCGCTTGTAAACTTTATTGTAACTTTCTTCCGCCGCTTCCAGGTTTAGACAATAGAACAAAGTGATGAAAGAACAACAAAATATATCATTAGTTCCCCCAATAAAGTAATTCACGTATACAGTATACATTCTTTTTCACAGTTAACCTAAAGATCACTTTACAACTTGCTTCACTGTGCGCATGCTAACTAAAGGAGAGAAAAATGCTTTTTTTTTCTTGTCTTTTTTTTTTTTTAAGAGACATTTAAAATATTCATGTCCTCCTTGCTCCTTGAGCCATTCCTCGACAAGCTCCCTCAGCTGATCCTCATAAGACTTGCTCTCTAGACCCTTCACCAGCTTTGTTGCCCTTCTTTGGACACTTTCCAGCACCTCAATGTCCTTGCTGTGAGGGGCCCAAAACTGAACACGGTAGTTGAGGTGCGGCCTCACCAGTGCTGAGTACAGGGGGACAATGAGTTCTCTAGTCCTGATGACCACACTGTTTCTGATACAAGCCAGGATGCTGTTGGCCTTCCTGGCCACCTGGGCACACTGCTGGCTCATATTCAGGTGGCTGTTGAACAGCACCCTCAGGTCCTTTTCCATCAGGCAGCTTTCCAGCCACTCCTCCCCAAGTCTGTAGCGTTGCATGGGGTTGTTGTGGTCCAAGTGCAGGACCCAGAACTAGGCCTTGTTGAACCTCATACCATTGGCCTTGGCCCATCAATCCAGCCTGTCCAGATCCCTCTGTAGAGCCTTCCTACACTCTAGAAGATCAACGTATTTGCCTATCTTATTATCATCTGCAAGCTGAGAATGCTCTTGACCCCCTTGTCCAGATCAGTGATAAAGATATTATACAGAACTGGCCCCAGTACTGAGCCCTGGGGAACATCACTTGTGACTGGCTGCCAACTGGATAGAACTCCATTCACCACCACTGTTTGGGCCTGAACATTCAGCCAAATTTTTTATCCAGATTAGCGTACGCCCATCCACACCATGAGCATTCAGTATCTCCAGGAGAATGCTGTGGAAATGGTGCCAAGAATAGAGCTGCCAGACCTTTAAGGACACTTTCCATAGAACACAAGAGCTCTCAGTCCCCAGGTGTAAGAAATGAGGCAAGGAAGGTAAGAGACCTTCATGGCTGAGTTCAGACCTGCTGATCAAACTAAAGGCCAAGAAAGCACTGCACAGGCAGTGGAAGCAGGGACAGGTATCCTGGAAAGACTGTAGAGATGTTGCCTGGTTGTGTACTGATGGGGTCAGGGAGGCGCAGCTGAAGCTGAACTTGGCAAGGGATGAAAAGAAGACTAAGAAGGGCTTCTACCAGCGTGTCAGACAGAAAAGAAAGGTTGAAGAAAGCACACCCCCACTGATGAGCAAGACTGGCAAGCTAATAACAGCAGATGAGGAAAAGACTGAGGCACACCACAACATTTTTGCCTCAGTTGTCACTGGCAACCTCTCTTCTCACACCTCCTGAGTTGATGGACTGCAAGATGGGGACCAGGGGGGCAAAGTCTTTCCCACTGTAAGAGAAGATCAGGTTCATGACGACCTGAGTAACTTGAATATACATAGGTCTAGGGACCTGATGAGATGCATCTCAGAGTCCCAAGGGAATTGGCTGATGTCATTGCCAAGCCACTCTCCATGATATTTGAAAAGTTAAGGCAGTCATGTGAAGTCCCTGGTGACTGGAAAAAGGGAAACATTGCAGCCATCTTAAAAAAAAATAGAAAGGAGGACACTGAGAACAACCTACCTATCAGCCTCACATCTGTGCCTGGGAAGATCATGGAACATATTCTCCCAACAGCTATGCTGGGGACACCAGGAGAACGTCATCGTGGGGTTGGGGACACTAGGAGAACATCAGCCTGGGGTTGGGGACACCAGGAGAAGGTCGCTGTGGGGATGGGGCCACCAGGAGAACATCACCCAGGGGTTGTGGCCACCAAGGGGACATAGTTATGGGTCCAGGGCCACCACGGGGACGTAGTTATGGGGTTGTGGCCACCAGGAGACGTAGTTACGAGTCCGGGGCCACCAGGAGAACATCACCCAGGGGTTGTGGCCACCATGGGGACGTAGTTATGGGGTTGTGGCCACCAGGAGACATAGTTACGGGTCTGGGGTCACCACAGGAACCTAGTTATGGGTCCAGGGCCACCATGGAGACCTAGTTCTGGAGCTGATACCACCAGGAGAACATCACCCAGGGGTTGTGGCCACCACGGGGACGTAGTTACGGGTCCGGGGCCACCAAGAGACGTAGTTATGGGGTTGTGGCCACCACAGAGACGTAGTTACGGGTCCGAGGCCACCACGGGGACCTAGTTCAGGGTCCAGGGCCACCACTGACCAGGGACAGCGGGCGGGACGGTGCGGCGCAGGGCGGTGACGGTGGCCATGGCGATCTCCTCGGGGCTGTACTTCTTGGGACAGGCGTGGCCGGGGGTGACCATGTTGGGCTTGAGCAGCGTCCCCTCCAAGTAGACGTGGTGGTCGCTCAAGGCCTTGTAGACGGCGGCCAAGACCTTCAGGAGGGGACAACCCAAGAGGGGGGGGGTCAGGAGGTGACAAGGGACAGGGAGGGGACCTTGGCAAGGCTGCATCAATGATCTGAGGCCAATGGGATGAGGTTCAGCAAGGCCAAGGGCCAGGTCATGCCCTTGGGCCACAACAACCCAAGGCAATGCTGCAGGCTGGGGAAGGATTGGCTGGTAAGCTGCTCTGCAGAAAGAGGCCTGGAGGTACTGATTGACAGCCGGCTGAACATGAACCTACAGTGTGCCCAGGTGGCCAAGTAGGCCAATGGCATCCAGGCCAGTATCAAAATCAGTCTGTCCAGCAGGAATAGGGACTTGATCGTGCCCCTGTACTTCACACTGGTGAGGCCAGAGCTTCAGTACTGGGTTCAGTTTGGGGCGCCACAGGATAAAAAGACATTGAGGTGCTGGAGCGAGTCCAGAGGTGGGCAATGAAGCTGGTGGAGGGTCTGGAGAACATGTCTTATAAGGAGCAGCAGCTGAGGGACCTGGGATTGTTTAGTCTGGAGAAGAGGAGGCTGAGGTGAAACCTTATTGCTCTTTGCAGCTATCTGAAGGGAGGTTGGAGTGAGGTGGGTGTTTGTCTCTTCTCCTGGGTAACTAGTGATAGGACAAGAGGAAATGGTCTTGAGTTCTATCAGGGCAGGTTTAGGTTGTATATTAGAAAAAAATTCTTTACTGAGAGAGTGGTCAGACAGATTACACAGAATGTTACGGATTGAACAGGTTGGATCGATGGGCCAAAGCCAATTGTATGAAGTACAATAATGCCAAGTGGCAGCTCCTGCATTTCAGTAGCTCCAATCCCAAGCAGCGCTACAGGCTTAGGGGTGCCTGGGCAGCCCATTCCATCACCCTCACAGTGAAAAAATTCCTCCTCATGTTTGCATGAAACTTCCTATGCCTCAACTTCCACCCATTGCTCCTTGTCCTATCATCGGGCATCACTAAGAAGAACCTGGCTCCAGCCTCCTGACACTCACCCTATATATATTTATAAACACTAATGAGGTGCCCCCTCAGTCTCCTCCAAGCTAACGAGCCCCAGCTCCTCAGCCTTTCCTCAGCAGGGAGATGCTCCACTCCCTTCATCATCTTTGTGGCCCTGTGCTGGACTCTCTCCAGCAATTCTCTGTCCCTCTTGAACTGGGGGGCCCAGAACTGGACACAGCACTCTGGATGCAGCCTCACTGAGGCAGAGTAGAGGGGCAGGAGAACCTCTTTCGACCTACTAACCACAGCCCTTTTAATGCACCCCAGGATGGCATTGGCCCTCTTGGCCACAAGAGCACATTGCTGGCTCATGGTCAGCCTCCCATCAACCAGGGCCCCAGATCCTTTTCCCCTCTGCTGCCTTCCACCAGGTCAGTCCCCAACCTGTACTGATGCCTGGGGCTGTTCTTCCCCAGGTGCCAGACTCTACACTTGCCCTTGTTGAATTGAATTCCATCTCTCCCTGCCCATCCCTCCAGCCTGTCCAGGTCTCTCTGGATGGCAGCACAGCTCTGGTGTGTCAGCCACTCCTGCCAGTTTGGTGTCATCCCAGCCCTGTGCCCTGATGGCAGCCCTGGGGAGGCAGCAGCTGTGGGCTCACCCAGGCAGGCCCTGGAGAAGTTGTTATATTTCATTAAATTTCTCCCCACACAATATTCCAGCCTGTCTAGGTCTCGCTGAATGGCAGTACAGCCTTCCGGCATGTCAGCCACTCATCCAGGTCATTGATGAATATATTGAATAGTTCTGGTGCCCGTACTGACCCTTGAGGGACTCCACTAGATACAGGCCTCCAACTAGACTCCGTCCTTTTGACCACAACTCTCTGTCTTCTTTCCTTCAACCAGTTCACAATCCACCTCACTACCCAATCATCCAGACCACACTTCCTCAGTTTAGCTGTGAGGATGCTGTGGGAGACTGTGTCAAATACTTTACTGAAATCAAGATAAACCACAGCCACTGCTCCACCATCATCTATCCACCTGATTATGTCCTCATAAAAGGCTATCAGGTTGGTCAAACATGACTTCCCCTTGGTAAAACCATATTGACTACTCATAATGACCTTCTCATCCTTGATATGCTTAGAGACAGCACTGAAGATGAGTTGTTCCATCGCCTTTCCAGGGATGGATGTGAGGCTGACTGGTCTGTAGTTACCACGGACATCCTTCTTACCCTTTTTGAAGACTGGAGTGACATTTGCTTTCCTCCAGTCCTCAGGCACCTCTCCTGTTCCCCACGACTCACCAAAGATGATGGAGAGTGGCCTAATGATGACTTTCGCCAGCTCCCTCAGCACCTGTAAGTGCATCCCTTCAGGACCCATGGATTTATGAATATCCAGATTGCTTAATTGGTCCCTAACCCAGTCCTCATCAACCAAGATGAACTTCTCGTCTCTCGGGGACCCCCCCCTGACGGGGTTTGTCCCCCCCAGACGTGGACGAGTGTCGGCTGTTCGGGCCCCAGCTCTGCCGGGGGGGGGTCTGCCTCGATTCCACCCCCGGCTTCAGCTGCTACTGCCCCAGCGGCTTCTACTACGAGCAGGAGCATCTCCAGTGTGTGGGTGAGGGAACCGCCTGACCCTCCGACTGTACCTCTGCCTGACCCTCCGCCTGACCCTCCGCCTGTGCCTCCCCCTGACCCTCTGCCTGACCCTCTGCCTGACCCTCCGCCTGTACCTTTGCCTGTACCTCTGATTGTGCCACTGACTGTGCCTCTGACTGTGCCTCTGCCTGTACCTCCGCCTGACCCTTTGTCTGTACCTCTGCCTGACCCTTCGCCTGTACCTTTGCCTGTGCCTCTGCCTGACCCTCTGCCTGTGCCTCCACTTGTGCCTCCTCCTGACCTTCACCTGTACCTCCTCTTGTGCCTCTACCTGTGTCTCTACCTCTATCTCTGCCTGTACTTCTGCCTGTGCCTCTGCCTGTACCTCTGCCTGTACCTCTGCCTGTGCTTCCGCCTGTGCTTCTGCCTGTGCTTCTTCCTGACCTTCTGCCTGTGCTTTTGACTGTGCCTCCGCCTGTACCTCTGCCTGTGCCGCCACCTGTGCTTCCGACTGTGCTTCTTCCTGGCCTTCTGCCTGGGGTTCTGCCTGTGCTTCAGCCTCTATCTCCTCCTGACCTTCTGCCTGTGCCTCCGCCTGTGTCTCTGCCTGTGCCTCCTCCTGTCCTTCTGACCTGACAATCACATGGTGCTACACCCGGTGACACCCGACAACCACACCGTGCTACACCCAGTGACACCCAGCACCCAAACCACGCTACACCCAGTGACACCCAGCACCCACACCACACTACACCCGGTGACACCCGACAACCACACCATGCTACACCCGATGACACCCAGCACCCACACCACACTACACCCAGTGACACCCTGACACCAGGAACACCCCACGGGTGCAGTCGGGGTGTCAGGCGCAGAACCAACAGTCGGCCTCTTGGGTCCCCTCCCCGTCGGCCGCTTGGGAACCCCCCCAACAACCCCCCGAGAGGGGCCCTGGAGCGTCCGGGTGACACCCCCTTGGGTGACACCCCCTTGGGTGACACCCTCTTGGGTGACCCCCCCGTGACCCCGCGGGGGTGGCGGGAGGGGCCTCAATGGGGCCTTTGTGGGGTGGCAGCCGAGGGGGGGGAGGGGAGAACAAGGAGCCATTGAACTCCAGCGGGGACTGGGGCGGCTGGGAGGGAGCCCAGTGGCCACCAGTATCGGCCAGTCCACCCCGACTCTCCTCCCAGTTTCCACGAATCCCCTCCCAGTGCCCACCAGTAACTCGCCGCTCCTCCAAAATCCCCTTCTGGTGAATCCCGGTGCCTCCCAGTATCTCCCAGTCCCTCAAAACCCACACCCGGTGCATCCCAGTGCCCCCCAGTATCTCCCAGTCCTGCCAAATCCCCTCCCAGTACATCCCAGTGCCCCCCAGTATTCCCCAGTCCACCCCTAAATCCCCTCCCAGTCCTCGGCGCTGCGGCCAGCCTTGCGCAGGGTGATGGCCAGGTTCTTGGCTCGGTTGGCTTCCAGCAGCGTCACCTTGCTGGCCGCCTTCTGCGACGTCTTGTTCTTGGCGCAGACGAGGTCGAGGGCCGGCCCTTGCGCCTTGGTCTTGAAGAGCTCCTCGAAGCGCTCCAGGTCCAGGTCCTGGTGGGATGACGCGGGGCGAGGGGAAGGCTCCGAGGTGGTGGCGGCGGCGGCAGTGGCACCCACCCAACCGCTTGGGACGGGGGTCCCGGGCTCACCTCCAGCACCCGCTCGTCATCCAGCTCGCTGAAGACCGTCCCGCTGATCTGGTTGGGCTTCAGCGCTGTCCAGTTGAAGACGGGCAGGCGGAACTTGGTCTTGATGGGCTTCTTGATCCGGATGGCTGCCGGTGGGGCAGGAGCCAGCTCAGCTCCACGCTGGGGCGGGGGGGATGCCACCTCCGCCCACCCAAGTCCGGTGCGTGGGTCCCCAGGCTGTCACCGTCCCCTGGGCCGCACCATCCTCCCGCACCCGTCCCGTGGGGATTGCAACCCCAGCGCCCAGGGACCTCGTCCCGTGCTCGTCCCCAGCTCCCCCCGTGCCCTTGTCCCCACCTACCCGAGAGCCCCACGGTCAGGGCGATGGAGGGTGAAGCCCCAGGCAGCGGTGGGGCCGGGGCCTTCCTTTCCCCATCGAGGGCAGCTCTGGGAGAGGCGCAAAGGGCTGACAAAGGGGCTTTCTCCACTAGGAGATAAGGAAACCAGGGGGAGGATGATAACCCCACCCTCATCAGCACCGTCCTCACCACCCTCATCATCATCACCATCCTCATCATCCTCATCATCATCACCATCCTCATCATCCTCATCATCCTCACCGTCCTCATCACCATCCTCACCGTCCTCACCATCCCCACCCCACAGCTGGTGCCATCCTCACCATCCTCACCATCCTCACCTCACAGCTGGTGCCATCCTCACCACCCTCATCATCATCATCACCATCCTCACCATCCTCATCATCATCACCATCCTCATCATCCTCACCCCACAGATGGTGCCATCCTCACCATCCTCATCATCCTCACCATCCCCACCCCTCAGCTGGTGTCATCCTCACCATCATCACCATCCTCATCATCATCACCATCCTCACCCCACAGCTGGTGCCATCCTCATCATCCTCACCATCATCATCATCCTCATCATCCTCACCATCGTCATCATCCTCACCCCTCAGCTGGTGCCATCCTCATCATCCTCACCATCCTCACCACCCTCATCATCCTCACCATCCTCATCATCCTCAACCCACAGCTGATGCCATCTTCACCACCCTCATCATCCTCACCATCCTCACCTCTCAGCTGGTGCCATCCTCACCACCCTCATCATCCTCATCATCATCACCCCTCAGCTGGTGCCATGCTCGCCATCCTCATCATCCTCATCATCCTCATCATCCTCACCCCAGATCTAGTGCCATCTTCCCCATCCCCCCCCCAACGCCCGCGCCACCCTCCACCACCCCCCCCCACCACTCCCCCCCACCCACCCACACCCCCTCCATGCACACTTATTACTTGCACACTCACTTTTTGCACACTTATTACTTACACACTCACTTTTTGTGGAGGGGCGGGCACCCACACTGGGGCGGCTCCCAGTGCTCCCAGTCAGGCACCGCCCAGTGCTCCCAGTCACCGCCCAGTCACCGCCCAGTGCTCCCAGGCACCGCCCAGTGCAGCCCAAGGACCGACCAGTAAGCTCCCAGTGCTCCCAGTCACCGCCCAGGGACCGACCAGTCCCCTTCCCAGTACTCCCAGTCACCGCCCAGTGCCACCCAGGGACCGACCAGTGCTCCCAGTGCCCTCCCAGTCCCCTCCCATTGCCCTCCCACTTCCTTCCCTAGTCCTCCCAGTCCCCTCCCAGTTCCCTCCCAGTCCCTTCCCTAGTCCTCCCAGTGCCCTCCCAGTCCCTTCCCAGTGCTCCCAGTGCCCTCCCAGTCCCCTCCCAGTGCCCTCCCACTGCTCCCAGTCTTCTCCCAGTCCCCTCCCAGTACTCCCAGTGCCCTCTCACTCCCCTCCCTAGTCCTCCCAGTGCCCTCCCAGCGCTCCCAGTCTGCTCCCCGCGCTCTCCCAGTGCGGTCCCAGTGCTCCCAGTCCATACTGGAAGGCCTCCTCGCGCTCCCTCCTCTCCTGCTGGCGCTGCTGCAGCAGCTGCGGCTCCCGGGCGGCCTCGCGTGGGGTCCGGGCTGGGGCCAGGGGCGTACTGGGGACACTGGGCCGCCTGGGAACACGGGGGGTACTGGGGCCGGGGCCGTACTGGGGAACCGGGCAACGCGGGGTTAGAAGAGCAGACAGTTAGATGTGTTGAGAACTGGTTGAAGAATAGAGCTCAGAGGGTTGTGATCAGTGGTGCAGAGTCCAGCTGGCAACCTGTAAGTAGTGGTGTTCCCCAGAGCTCAGTTCTGGGTCTAATCTTATTCATCATCTTCATCAATGACCTGGATAAGGGGATGGAATGAACCCTCAGTAAGTTTGCTGATGATACTAAACTGGGAGGAGTGGCTGATACACCAGAAGCTGTGCTGCCATCCAACAAGATCTGGACAGACTGGTGAGCTGGGCAAAGGCAAGCCTAATGAAGTGCAACAAGGATGTGTAGAGTCCTGCACCTGGGAGGAACAACACCATGTACTGGTACAGGTTAGGGGTAGACCCCCTGGAAAGCAGCCCCATGGAGAGGGACATTGACATCCTGGTCGACAATAAGTTATCCATGGGAGAGCAATGTGCCCTTATGGCCAGGAGGGATAATGGTATCCTGGGGTGCATAAAGAAAAGTGTGTCCAGCTGGTCCAGGGAGGTTCTCCTCCCCCTCTATTCTGCACTAGTGAGACCACATCTGGAGTATTGTGTTCAGTTCTGGTCTCCCCAGATCAGGAAGGATGGGGAAATACTGGAGAGAGTCCAACAGAGAGCTACAAAGATGATGAAGGGGCTGGAACATCATTCTTATGAGGAAAGGCTGAGAGCCTTGGTGCTGTTTAGCCTGGAGAAGAGAAGACTGAGAGGGGATCTTATTGACGTTTACAAATATCTGAAGGATGGGCGTCCAGTTGAAAAAAAGAAAAAAAAAGGTTACAAAAAGTGCATGACATGCAGTCAGGCTGATGCAGAGCCATCTACTGGGAGAACACATTTTAAGAAACAATGAAAACAGCTTTCTGGGTCCTACCAAAACTGGCAGCATTTCTTGCCATACAGAGGGGTTTATTAGCCGCAGGCTCCCAGCTTCCCGTGCTGCTAGCTACATCCTCCCTGTTTAATGTGGAATATAGCCACATGTGACACCTTTTTTCAGCATCAACTGATTTAGAAGAAAAGGGGATTTTCAGACAGAAGACAACAACACATTCAAACCAGGCCACCTCCACTAAGATTCCATTGCACTTACATCATTCCTTTATACGCAGTTCACGAATCCCATGAGATTAAAGATTAAAAAAAAAAAAAAAAAAAGATACCTGAGCACATCTTTCTTCCGGTGATTTCACGCCAGCAAGCAAAGTGGAAAAGTCTAGGGTATAAACTGGAAACTTTCCCAGGGCATGTATCACTGCAGGTGCAAAATGAGAAGTTTGCCCATATTCCGGCGCTCCAAAGAGTAGGAACCGTGGTGTGATGGTCATTGGCTGCCAATCAGCAGGTCTGGAACTAAAAGAAGAAAACAAGTTTAAAAATGAAGTGAAACATACACATGCAGATGTTAAAAGGGGTTTTTATGTCTTTGTATATTCAGATATATATTTCATATATCTATATATATTCAGTAAATATCCTTCATATTTCATCAGAAAATAAGCTACTCTTTTATCAGACCACAACTTCCCTGACCCCCTTTTTCTTAGTAGGGACACTGGGATGACCCCCGAGCAGGTCCCTCCTGGGGGGGGGAGCTGGACACATGGACCCTCTGCCCCCCCGGCCACGGACCCCGACCCCCTCAAGCCACGACCCCCTGGAAACGGGGGCCACTCGAGGTCACCCGCGGGGGACGTGGCTGCAAATGAACCCCTGGCTTAGTTAAGCGCGGCTTAACCGGGCTGCCCTCGTTAAGCGCCGCCGGGCCAATTAAACCTTCGTTAACTCGCAAAGTGAATTCCACCAAAAAGAAACCCCGAGGATCAAACCTCCCCGGCAAGCCAGGGCCGGGTCCCAGCATCTCTGGGGGGGTCTGCAGGGTGGGTGGGACTTGTGTGTCGTCCCCCCCCCCCCAAATCCCAGTGACCTGAAACGCCCCGTGGGGCGAGAAAACTGGGGATGGAATGAAATCCTCCGGGGAAAAAAAATGGATGGGAACGTTGGGGTTTTTACTAACATGGGCTGCGAGCTGACCAGAAAAGGTTAAATCGAATGAAATCGAATTAAAATGTCAGTGTGGAGTCCGACACCTCCAGGGGAAGAAGACCTTGAACCAGTACGGGGAGGGGGGACCTGCTGGGAAGCAGCTCCACGCAGAAGGCCCTGGCAGTGCTGGGGGACAACAAGGTGCCCAGGAGCCAGCAACGGGTCCTGCTGGCCAAGAGGCCAATGGGCTCCTGGGGGCACTGGCCAGAGGGGGGGAGCGGGTGGAGGAAGGTTCTCCGCCTCCTCTAGGGGGGTCAGCTCTGGAGTACTGGGGCCAGTGCTAGGGGGAACGGGGGGGGGCGGGGAACCGGGGCGGGGGGGCCGGGGCAGCCTCGGCAGCGCGGGGGGAGCGGGGCTGCGGCGGGAGGGAGCCCCGGGGCGAGCGGCAACCCCGGTGTGCAGCGAGCCACCGGCACCCCGTGACACCGGGTGACAAAGCCACCCTCGCCGGGACAGCCGGGTGAGGAGCGAGCCTGATGCGTGCCGTGAGAGTGGGTGACAAAGCCGCCCAACGCTCGGACACTGGGTGACCAAAGTCACCTCCCCCTTGCTGTGACACCAGAGGTGAGCCCTGAGCCTGGTGGCCAAAGCCACCCGCTGCTGCTTGCTGTGACACTGGGTGACCAAAGCCACCCCATACTGTGACACTGGGTGACCAAAGCCACCCCGTGCTGTCACGCCGGGTGACCAAAGCCATCCCACGCTGTCACGCCGGGTTACCAAGCCACCCTGCACTGTGACACTGGGTGAGCAGCGAGCCCAGCGCGTGCTGTGACACCGGGTGACCGTGCTGCTCTGCGCCATGACACCGGGGGAGCAGCCACCCTGGCACGTGCTGTGACACCGGGTGACCGAAGCCACCCTATAGCCTGTGCTGTGACACCGGCTGACCGAAGGCACCCCACTCTGCAACACGGGGTGACCAAGCCACCCTCGCACGGTGACGCCAGGGGAGCAGCTGGCCCGGCGCGTGCCGTGACACCGGCTGACCGAAGCCACGCGGCACCCCCAGCCCCGGGAGGGTCACGGCCACACCGGGGCCCCGTCCCCGTCCCCCGTATGACCGGCGGGGGGGGGGGGGGGGGGGGGTGTCAAGGTGATGGGGTCAATGGGGTGGGTGAGGTCGAGGTGATGAGGTCAAGGTGACAGGGTCAAGGGGATGGGTGGGGTCAAGGAGAAGGAATCAAGGAGATGGGTGTGGTCAAGATGACAGGACCAAGGTGACAGGGTCAAGGAGATGACGAGGTCAAGGTAACAAAGTCAAGGACATGGGGTCAAGGAGATGGGTGTGGTCAAGATGACAGGGTCAAGGAGACAATGGGGTCAAGGTGATAGATGTGGTCAAGGAGAAGGGGTCAAGGGCATGGGGGTGGTTAAGGGGACGGGGTCAAGGAGATGGGTGGGATCAAGGTGACGGGATCAAGGCGACAAGATCAAGGTGAGGGGATCAAGAAGACGATGAGGTCAAGGGCACAACGGGGTCAAGGACATGGATGTAGTCAAGGGGACGGGGTCAAGGTGACGGGTGGTCAAGGTGACAGGGGTCAAGGGGACGGGCGGTGTCACCTTCATCAAGTGGGGGTCGTCTCCCAGCACCGCCCGGGTGACCTGCTGGTAGTACTTGAGAAGGTCGTCGGTCAAGGTGGAGACGGCGCTGGGCACTGGGACATCACCAAGAGGGTGGTGGCCGCGTCACCAGGAGGCCGAGACCTCCCCACGTCCCCACCCAGCTCGGTGTCACCACCCCAGCTCTGGTTCCTCACCGGTTCCTTGCGGCTCCAAGTTGCCTTTGCCATCCAGGTAGGACACGTGGACTACGAGGGGAGGTGGCCACCGTGACTGCGGTGGGCAGCCCACCCGCTCGGCCCACCCGGCTCGGTTCTCGCCCGACGATAAATTCTCCCGGCATCGCCTGGCGCTGAAGAAGCGCTTCGGGGTCCTGCCCACGCAGCGGGGGAGGCCGCTGCTCTGACACCCCACCCCCCCTCAGCCCGGTATGGGCTCCGGGGCCGGGCAGCGGCTCTGAGACCCCCAGCCCGGGCTGCGGGACCAGCAGCGGCTCTAAGACCCCCAACCCGGGATGGGCTCCGGCAGCGGCTCTGAGACCCCGGCCCGGGCTCCGGGTCCGGCCGCTGCTCTGAGACCCCCAACCCGGGATGGGCTCCGGCAGCGGCTCCGAGACCCCGACCCCGGTCCGGGCTCCGGAGGCGTCTCTGAGACCCCGACCCCGGGTCCGGCCCGGGCTGCGGGTCCGGCAGCGGCTCTGAGACCCCGGCCCCGGGCTGCGGGTCCGGCCGCGGCCCCATCCCCGCCTTGGGCCCCGTGCCCGGAATAAACCGTTGCGCTCAAACCGGCTCCGCGTGCTCAGACGGGAGGGGCGGGGGGTGGGACACGGACGCGCCTGGCCACGCCCCCTCCCCCAGGCCACGCCCCCACCTTCAAGCCACGCCCCCTCCTCCAGGCACCGCCCCTCAGGCCACGCCCCGTCCCCTAGACCGCGCCCTTCAGAGAGACCCCCTTCCCGAGGCCACGCCCCCCCCCCCCCCCGTTGCCCCCCCCCCCCCCCCCCCCCCCCCCCCCCCCCCCCCGCCCCCCCCGCGCGGGCGCGCCGCCGCGGGCGGGGCCGGCCGCGCCTCCATCCCCGGCGCCTCCATCCCCGGTCCCCCCCCACATCCCCGGTCCCTCCATCCCCTGCCACTCCCGGTGCCGCCGCCCCTCCCGGTTCCCGGTGCCGGCGCGTACTGCAGTGGGCGAAGCCCAGGACCTGCCCCATGGCGGCGGCCCCCGCATGGGGCTCCCGGTTGCCCTCGGCCCCGTTGCCCCCGGGCCGGCCCCGCCGCGCATCACCGCGGGGCCATGGCGGGGCCCGCGGCGGCGGACAAAGGGCGGCGGCGGCGGCGGCGGCGGCGGCGGGCGGGGCTCGGGGCGGGGTTCGGGGCGGGGCCGCACCGGAGAGCCGGGAACCGGGCACCGACAGCAGGTACCGGGCACCGGAACCCCCCAGTACCCCTCGGAGTCCCCAGGGCGCTTCCAGAGCTCTCCCAGAGCCTCCCAGTACCTTCAAGGCCACCCGCCCAGCACGCCCCAGTGCCGCCCAGTAACTGTCAAAGTTCCCCTGTGCCCTCCCAGTGCCTCCAGGACCTTCCCAGTGTCCCCAGTATGACCTCAGAGCTCTCCTGCTGACCTCCCAGTGTCACTAGTATCACCTCAGAGACCTTCATTGCCCTTGCCAGAGTCCCCCAGTACCTCCCAGTGCCTCCCCAGTCCCCCCAGTCCCCACAACCGGAGAGCTTTGCGGGGCACCGGGTAGGCATTGGGAGGGCACCGGGAGTACTGGGCACCTGCCCCCCCGAAATCGGTGTCGCCCGCTCGGAGCCGTTGCCCCTTTAAGAAGACGGAAGCCACTCCACCGCCGTGGAGGGAAAGAGGGTGAGAGGGAGAGAGCGGAGAAGGCGGAGAGTGAGAGCGAGAAAGAGCGAGAGCGAGAGAGAGAGATCGAGAGAGCGAGAGAGGGAGGGTGAGAGACATAGTGAGAGAGAGAGAGCGAGCGATAGAGAGAGATTGAGAGACAGGGGGAGAGACAGAGCGAGAGAGAGAGAGAGAGAGACAGAGCGAGAGAGAGTGCGAGCGAGAGAAAGAGCAAGCGAGAGAGAAAGTGAGAGCGAGAGAGAGCGAGATTGAGAGAGAGAGCGAAAGAGAGCGAGAGAGTGACAGAGTGAGAGAGAGAGCGTGCGAGATATCGAGAGACAGAGCGAGAGAGAGAGCGAGAGAGAGACAGAGCAAGAGAGCATGAGAGAGAGACAGCACGAGAGACACAAAGCAAGCGAGAGAGAAGGGATGAGTGAGAGCGTACAAGAAAGCGAGAGAGAGAGTGAGAGAGCGACCGAGAGAGAGCACGAGAGAGATAGCTAGAGAGAGAGAGCGAGAGAAAGAGAGGCAGCCAGAGAGAGAGAGAGCAAGAGAGAGCGAGAAGGAGCGAGAGAGAGCAAGCGAGAGAGCGAGAGAGAGCGAGAAAGAGCGAGCGAGCGAGAGAGTGAGAGACAGAGCGAGAACGAGAGAGGGCGAGAGAGCAAAAGAGATCGGGAGATAGAGAGAGAGAGCGAGTGAGAGAGAGTGAGAGAGAGCGAGAGAGTGAGAGCGAGAGAGAGCGAGAGGGAGAGGGCGAAAGAGAGAGTGAGGGAAAGGGGGAGACCGGCACGGGGAGGTTGGCCAGGGCTCTGGGCACCCTGCTCTAGTTGCAGATGTCCCTGCTCAGTGCAGGGGGGTTGGACTAGGTGACCTTGAAAGGTCCCTTCCCACCCAAACCAGTCTGGGATTCTATATACTTTGCCTGGTTAATATAGAATGTAATATAGACTAATTATTGAATGGTTTTGGTGGGAAGGGACCTTTAAAGATCTATATATCATAATATAGACTATATCACAATATATAATCATAATAGACGATCATATTATAATATATCATATATAATTTAATATACTATAATGCAGTCCATCTAATATAACCTCATATGTTGGCTAATCCTTTCCAAAGGCATCCAAGACCCAGGCGATCACGCTCCCTCTGCGGTTTCCCCCTCTGCTCCTCCCAACCCTTTTTGAACTCATCGCAAGAGTTCGCTGCAATTTCGCACAGGGCGGAGGGTTATTAAATTACCATGAGTTTCATGGAAATAGGATAAGCTGGGAAGTCCAGGAAGAGCCCTCCCTGGCGAGGGGTTGCACTGGGAGCTCGTATTCTGTTACACCCGGAGAACTCACCAGGGAATGGGGGGTGGTTTATCGATGGGAGAACGTTCAAGTCTGGTTGGCCCATCCTTGGATCCAAGGTGATGGAGTCACAAGACAAACTTATATAGAATCATAGAATTGTCAGGGTTGGAAGGGACCTTAAAGATCATCTAGTTCCAACTTCCTGCCATAGGCAGGGACATCTCCCACTACAGCAGGTTCCTCAGAGCCCCATCCTGCATTGTCTTAAAGTCAGCTCAGCTATAAAGGGAGAGGGCAGGAGGAGGATGGGGGGGCATTCTGCTTTGTCCTCCAAGCAACTGCTATGTGTTCTGGAGCCCTGCTTCCTGGACTCGGCCTGACATCTCCTGCGGACAGGAAGTAGACAATAACAACTTTATCTATCATACACACGGCTCTTTTCTTTTTGTCTTATTCTCTCCCCGCGTACTGTGCTGATGGGGGTTGGGGGGAGTGATAGAAGGGATTGGTGGGCACCTGGTGCCCAGCCAGGGTAAACCCACCACACTCACCCTCTCCTTCAGTGGACTCAACGACTTGTCTTGTGGGACTACACACAGCAGTTTTCCAATTCCAATGATTTCCTACCACATAACAGGATCCATCAGTAAATAAAGTATAACGCGTTTCAGCGTCTGGTAACTCATAATATGACAGTTCCACTTGGACATGAGTCACCTCCTCAGGCAGTGCTCCAAAATCTCTGCCTTCTGGCCTGGCCATGATCTCTTCCAGGACTCCTGGATGGTTAGGTTTCCCCAGTTGAGCTTGTTGTGTGATCAACGCTACACATTTGCTGCATGTTACACTAGTTACACGATGTTTGGACGGAATGTTTCCTTTGAACATCCAATGAAGCACAGGTAATCATGGTGCCAAGAGGAAATGTGCCTCTGTACCAACAACTTCTGAAGTATCTTACATAGATAACATAGGCTGCAAGTATCTCTTTTTCAGTAGGGGTGTAGTGGGCTTCTGGTCCCTGATACCCCCGGCTCCAAAACCCTAATGGTCTTTATATGTCTCTCAATGCTTATCTCTTAGGTTAGGTTAATCACACCTAACCTCTTTAAGGAGCTTGCGGCAATCTCCTTTAATTATCTTCGGCAACGAATGGAGTGGGTTCGTTGGAATGATAGCAATAATTTTAGGCCTAATCCCTTTAGCAAATATCTCCCACCATTCCCTGGAATGTTTTTCCCCGTTCTATTTCCCAACAGGAGTCACACACTCCTCGAGGGAGTTTCCCGTTACGGCAATGAGACCACCATCGTTCCCGGCATACTTTACAAACAAAACATGCAAAGGGATTGCAGTTACCATTCAGAGCGTTACATTTGATTCTGATGTCTTTGGTGCTCGTATACCCGTACTCAGCCAACTCACTGTGATTGCCCACTTGTACCACAACCACGGAAGTGTCCCTTTATGTTCTTCTTAATGTAAGCTTTAAATCCCCCGGCGTACTTGCGATTTGCCAAGAGCTATTCTCGACTGGTCCTTTCACACGGCTGGCATGAGTCCATCCTTTTCTCGGCCGTCCTGACGGATGTTTCTGTGGTGAGTAAAACGAGATAAGGGCCCTCCCATCGTGGCGTTAAAGAAGTTTCCTTCCAAGATTTAATTAATACTTTATCTCCTGGCCTTATTTTATGAATTGCTATGTTCAGTGGGGGTCGCTGTGCTACCATCCCTTTGCCTCTTAGTTGTTCTCTTCGGACCATTAGTTGGGTGATATATGATTGAACCTGTGAATCTTTGAGTTGGGGATGATCTTGGGGGGCTTCCAAATCATAGGATTTTGCCTGGTTCAGAAAGCCCCTCTCTCAGTGGAGCTGCTTGTGCTGAGCATCCCTCCACAGCCCAGCCTGCGGGGCACTGGTCTGTGGCTGGCCAGACCCTCCTGGGGCGAGCCGGGGTGCAGTCGTGGTCACATCTGTGCACATTTGTGCTGGCACGCGCAGGCTGTCCCTGCGGTGTGAAGGGCAGAAAGCTGCCTTTTGTTTTTCTACATGATGAAAGGCGGAGATAAGAGGGAAAGGTGACAAAAGGGACCTGAAAACAAGCACTGCTGTCAGTTGGGGGCTGTGTACAGAACTCTGAACCTTTGGGAGTCTTGCAAACTTTCGCTAGACTTGAATGGGAAGGGAAGAGGAAGGAGAGAAAGGCAATACCAACTTGCTTCTCTGTCCTTTTGTCACGGTTTAGGGTCAGGGCCGCCCCTTAGACCTATAACAGGTGCTCTCTGTTAACCCCCCTCCCTCTCCAAAGGGGAAGAGAAAGGGAATAAGGGAGAGAGATTTAGCAATGAGAAAAGATAACTAGAACAGCTTTAATGAAAATGAAATTAATAATAATAAAAAAGGAATATATACAAATCTATACAAAACCAGTATGGAACCCAACCCCCCTGATGGTAATGACATCACTGTCACCATTGATGCTGTGGAGCAGGCGCCAGGGGAGTCCCAGACTGGGCCCCGCAGCAGGCGAGAGCTGTGTTCAGGAGCTGGATTCTGGTACTGGGTTCAGGAACACACAGACTGGGATCGAAGGCAGAACAGAGAGTCCTCCTTGAGTGCTCTTGGGCCTTTAACCCCTTTCCAACCACAGCTGAGTCCACTTCTACAAAGGCTTTGCAAAACGTCCTTCAAGGAAAAGAAATTAAAGAAGACCCCATGGTATGTTCATTTCATTCAGTGTATGTGAAATACTTGCTCTGGTCTTCAGTTGGTGACTGTCCCATATTATATTCCTACTCCATTTCCTGTAGATACTATAAGTGATCTCTATACTGTGCCAATTAGAAATTAAAAAATTGCACTTAAGTCTAAAGTTCCTCCACCTGCAGTCTGAATTCCCAATCGTGACAGCAGTGGCTGTGCTTGATGTTTTAAAAGTATGGATACTTCCTGCTTATTTACAGAAAAAAAAATATTTGGGCCAATTATGTTGCCAGTTGAGCATCCAAGTTAATTTTGATCTCTGTAGTTTAGCTATCTTCCATCTACATGTTGAACAGTACCTGTGTGCTGTCATCTCAGAAGGATCTTGAAAAGATTCATTCAATAATACATACCTGATGGTGCCTGGAGGGAGAGAGGCAGGCCCAGCTGAGAGCCTACAAACAAGATCCAGCCCTGTCTGCTAATGACTTCATAAAAGCTGAGGGTCTTCAGAACAGTCTCTGATCCCCACAGGTCCCGAGGCTTGAAGATCAGGATCCTTAAGTGATGGTTGCCAAGGACAAACACAGTCAGTTAGTAACTATGTCCTCAAAATACTGCTTGAAAATTAAGTAAGCTCTAGAAGTGATGGGATGAACATAAAAATATTAAAGAACTGGTCTTTAAGTGAGCATTATCAAGTCACTCAAGTATCTCTTTCATTGTCCCTAATTACCTTGTGTTCATCCCATTAGTGTGTTGCTCTAGAAACCAAGTTCTTTTTATTTCAGATATATCATGTTTGAAAAAAAAAATATTTGTTTTATACCTACAGAAAATAATTTTGTATATGTCACGTTTCACTTTCAGATTAGCCTTAGTTTAGCCTTTATCTCTGTAGCTGAAATATGCTGTAAATTAACTTTGATTCATATAAATGAATTTGATTTATGTTTTGGTTATACTGGAGTAAAGATATTACTGCTGATAAAAACAAGAAAGCAGGAAGCAGTTCAGCTATATCTCTTCCAAGGAATTTTCAAAAGATAAGATACAAGCATCCTACATTTAATTTGGTTCAAATAATTGGAAAAAAAAATAATTTTCCATGTACTTGTCCCTCTGCATAAACTAAATATAGTAAATCTTTTAGTTAAGGAATATATATTAGGGCCTGGTTTGAGGAGTATTACTATTAAAAATGGGGAATAAGAGGTTATTCAGTATGCAGTCACATTTCTCTAGTATACACCTCTGCAAAGTCTTATCAAATTCTATTACAAGGCTATCAAATTTAAGCAGCCAGTCAGTTTTGGGCCAAAGTCTTGCACTCCCTGCATCTTAAACCTGTCATAGTAATAGAAAACAGGCACTAGCTGTTTCCATTTTTGAAATCTTCTTTTGATCACATAAATAAGTAAAGCAAAAGATAGCCTTAAGCCAGGTTGTTTTTCTTTCTTGTTGTTAGAACAATCATTTCCCTCCAGAGAAGGGAAGGAGGGAGAGGAAGAAGGGAAGGGGGAAGAGGAAGGAGGGGAGGAAGAAGGGAAGGAAGAAGGGAAGAGAGAAGGAGGGGAGGAAGGAGGGAAGAGAGAAGGGAAGGAGGGAGAGGAAGAAGGGAAGAGAGAAGGGAAGAAGGGAAGGGGAAGAAGAGAAGAAGGGAAGGGGAAAAGGCCTGGAAACACTCGAGCTGCTGAATGAACCTCTGCCTGCGGATCTTCTGAGCTGTTCTATTCCATACACACATATATATATATATATTTAAGCCATGCCTGCCAACTGCCTCAGAACAGCACATACCAGCAGCTCAGCTCTCAAAGGTGCCACCGTTGGTCTGCGGGGAGCTCTGAGCTCCCGCTGCAGCTCGGGGATGGCCGATTTCAGCAGCAATGGCAGAGGGGAGAGAAGAGGTCTCGGATAAACCTCCCGCACCAGCACACACAACGGGAGCAGGGGGAAGCCAGGCAAGTGCTGGCACAAGAGAAAAACCGAGTCAGCTTGAGGACAGGGTGGGATGGAGACATCCAAGAAAGCTGGCCCAAGACACCCAGTTGGTTCTTGCAACAGCCTGGAAGGACACCAGTGTTGGGGACACTGGGAAAGAGGCAGGGAGGCAAAAAATCTCATGGAGAGAGGCAATGTGGGGTTTCGTGGAAGGATGAGGTGTGAATCCTAGAATGGTAGGGGTTGGGGGGGGACCTCTGGAGATCATCCAGTCCAACCCCCCTGCCAGAGCAGGGTCACCCAGGGCAGCCCACACAGGAACAGAGGTTTGATCTCAAACATCTCCATCCAACCCCAACATCTCCAGCCAGCTCCCAACACCTCCTGCTGACCCCAAACATCTCCAACATCTCCAGCTGACCCCAAACATCTCCAGCCAGCTCCCAACATCTCCAGCCAGCTCCCAACACCTCCTGCTGACCCCCACTCTTCTCCAACACCTCCAGCTGACCCCAAACTTCTCCAACGTCTCCATCTGATCTCAAACATCTCCAATGGACCTGAATATCTGCAGCACCTCCAGACGACCCCAAACACCTCAAAATTGTCCAGGCAGACCCCAAACATCTCCATCTAACCCCAAGTGACCCCCCCAGACACCTCCAGCGTCTCCATCCAACAGCATCTGTCATCACCGGATGACCCCCAAACATCTCAAATGTCTCCAGACAGACTACAAACATCTCAGACAGCGCCAGATGACCCCAAACATCTCCGCCCTGCTCAACGCCAACACCCTCAGCCCATCCCACGTCCCTTCTCCAAAGTCACACGGCTGAAAGGTCTTCTCCAACCCAAATGACTCTACAAGGGGGGTGCAACTCGTTGGTAGAAACCCAACGTTGCCCAGTAAAGTCCCCACCATGGGTGGCAGCACCTGGGAAGCTTCTTCTGGACGGGCTGATTAATCTCCTTGCTAATTAAAAACAAAACCAAACCCAACCCCACCGGGTTCGATGTCACCACGTCGACATTGACCTTTGGTTGTTGGTGTTGATGAGCCAATGATCATGAGGAGCACGGGGGGGGGGGGGGGTTGGGGTTTGGCTAGTCATCCATGCTTGGGCTCATCCATCCATCCTGGGATGCTTCAAGAAGGTCAATTTAAATTAGTTCCCAGGTATTTATCATCCTTCTCTGTGCTTATCTTTGTGTCTTGAGTCCCTGTTATCAGGAGTGCTCAGGCTTAACAAACCCTCTCAAGCCCAGTTCGATTTTTGCCAGCAAGAAGTTATATGTTTCTCACTATCTTCCCATGAGATGACTAAACTATGCAAGTGTGGCTAAGAAAAGAATACAAGTAAAGCTACTAAATAGCAAAAAGATACACTAGTAACATTTCTGTGTATTAACCGGTGGACGGCAGGGATATCAGTCCTTTTATGGGGGCTGATATAGGGGCCTATACTAATCACCGAAATAAATACATAGTTGCGAGACAGGCCTGTGAAAGAATAGTGCTTACTGTGTAAATTGAATCAAGTGGACCAAGAGCTTTTTCAGTTTCCTTGAAAATCATTAACTAGCTACAGAGGACTGGTTTATATCAGCCCTGCGATCTGAATAGAGGCCAACAAAGTACTGAGGATGTGCAAAGACAAAACGTTACTAGCGGTGACTAAGAGGATCAGGCAGCCTTCATCCTCACGACCCCCGACAACCACCACCCTGAGGCATTGTGCAGACTCAAGGAGGAGGAGATCATGTAAATAGCTAATTTTAATATGAAGCGGGATGGGTAATGCGTATGTATGGCTGGATTTCGAAATATAATGAATATGTAACAATTTGGTACATAAATAAAAGGGCAAACTGCCACGTGTGGCGCGCACGCTTAAGAAAAATTTTCTGGTTCTCTTATGAACAGTCTCAAACTAATGGGACAGGGCTGTGCTGTGTCCTGGGCACTCTCCTGGAACTGTGAGCTATGGAGGTATTGGTGTTGGAACGGGCAGTGTGGTCCTGGCTGAGATGGCTGGTGTCATCATGAGACCTCTCTCCTACACAATGGAGAGGCCAGGGCCATCAGAGACATTGCATCCATGGACTTTATCAGGGCCTTAACATGGTCTCCTGTAGTCTCCGAAGAACCAGACTGGTGACGTCTGTACTGAAGAAGAGAAGGTGGAAGGGAAGTAGGGTGTATGACCAGGCTCAGGTATCATCAGTGGTTCAGAGCCCTCCTGGCAGCCAGTCGCTGTTGACATCTTCTAGTGTCCAGCACTGTGACCAAGACTGTTGAAAGTCTCTCTTTTCTCCCTGTGTGATGGGATGGAGCTCACCTTCAGCTCCTCTGGGGATCAGGGCAAGCTGAGGGCAGCTCTTCAGCTGCCTCCTCCATTTCAACCTGCCTTGAGCAGAAGTGAAGGACAAGAGGACTTTTGGGTCTCTTCCAACCTGAGTTCTTCTGGAATTCCTTGAACCTTCTCCTTGGAGAGATCTTAGAAGGCAGAATCAGCAGAGAAAGGAGAAAAGACAGAAGCAGAGAGAGAAAATGTGCCTCGCCTGCCTCCAGCACTGCTGGGGGCTGAGCAGGGACCTCTCCAGCACAACAGCACAGGGTGTCCCTTGGATGCTGCCTCTCAGTTCACCTCTGATGTGCCAGCAGTGAGGAGGCAGCCTTGCTAATAACATTAATATCCTTAATAATATTCCTAATATTAGGTTAATAAATTGTGTTAAGTATTGATTTCTTTTATTAATGACATTAATACTTTTAATAATATCACCATATCTCATAGTGAACCAATAAACTACGTTGAATAATGAATTAATTAATACTAATCTTCCTAATACCGTTGCTAATAACATTAATATTCCTAATGATATCGCTAAATTAAGGTTAATAAATTGTGTTAAATATTGATTTCTTTTATTAATTGCATTAATGCTTTTAATAATATGAATATATCTAATAGCGAACCAATAAGCTATGTTCAATAACATACGAATTACTACTAATTTTCCTAATACTGTTGCTAATAATATTAATATTCCTAATAATATCACTAATATTAAGTTAATAAATGGGGTTAAATATCGATTTCTTTTATTAATGGCATTAATAGTTTAATAATATGAATATATCTAATAGTGAACCAATAAACTATATTCAATAACAAGCGAATTACTACTAATATTCCTAATACCATTGCTAATAACTTTAATATTCCTAATAATATTCCTAATATTAGGTTAATAAATCTTGTTAAATATCAATTTATTTTATTAATGACATTAATACTTTTAATAATATGACTGTATCTAATAGCGAACCAACAAACTGCGTCGAGTAACCATCAAATTACTACTAATTTTTCCTAATACCTTTGCTAATAACATTAATATCCTTAATAATATTCCTAATATTAGGTTAATAAATTGTGTTAAGTATTGATTTCTTTTACAGGGGCCTCACCCGACCCCTCCAAGGCGGTGGCATTGTGGGAGCGGGGGCGCGAGGCCACCGGCCAGGCCAGCGAGCAGCAGGCCAGCAGCAGGGTGAGTGTCCCCAGCCTCCCTGGGGACGTCCCCTTGGGCCACCAGGGTCCCTTTGCCCCGGGGTGATTCTCTCTCTGCTCCCTCACCTTCTTCCAGGTGGAAGAGCCACCCACGAAGGCAGCTGGTGAGTCCCCAGGGGGTCGGCCGGTGCCACCAAGTGCCGGGGGACATCCCTGTCCCCGGTGCCACCCTCATTGTGCCGGGGGACGTCCCTGTCCCCGGTGCCACCAAGCGCCAGGGGACATCCCTGTCCCCGGTGCCACCCTCCCCGTCTGGTTTGGGGGTTGTCCTTGTAGATCCGAGGAAGAAAATCCATTTCAAAGTGATCAGGAGCCCCGGGGACCTGCTGCAGTTCATCGAGGAGCTGAAGGAGAGCACCAAGAAGGTGGGGGGGACCCCTCGTGCCCACCCCGGGGTGGGGACGGGCACCTTCCGGCACCTTCTCTCTGCCTCGGTTTCCCCGTCGGCGCCGAAGGGCGTTCACGAGACCCTTCCCTCTGCCTCCAGGCCAAGGAGAAGGTGAGCGAGGAGGAGGAGGAGGAGGAGGCGGCGGCGGCGAAGCCTTCCCCCGACCCCCCCCCAGCTGAAGAAGCCCCGGCAGCCAAGAGAGAGCGGCCCGAGGACGAAGAGGAGGAGGAGGAGGAGGGGGAGGAAGATCTTCTGGGGGGCTTCGAGAAGGAGCGGGAGGCCGAGTGGGCGGGGACTGGGGCCGGGGGCCGAGGACGGGGCCAGGGGCCGGGGGCCGGGGCCGGGGACCGAGACCAGTGTCAAGGACTGGGGACCGGGAACCGAGACCAGTTACAGGGACTGGGGACCCGAGCCGTGCACCGAGACCAGTGACAGGGACTGGGGACTGGGACCGGGGACCGAGACCAGTGACAGGGACTGGGAACTGGGGTCGGGGACCAGTGCTGGGACCAGGGGACTGGGACCGACACCAGGCACAGGGACCACGGACCGTGACCAGTGACAGCACTAGGGACTGGGACCAAGACCAGTGACAGGGACTGGGGACTGGGACCGAGACCAGTGACAGGGACTGGGGACCGCGTCTGGGACCATGGCACAGGGACAGGGCCTGGGACAGGGACCGGGACAGGGATTGAGCCCGGGGACCAGCATCGGAACCTGGGAATGGGACCGGGACTGAGACTGGGATTGGGGACTGGGAATCAGGGCTGAGACTGGGGTCACAGACTGGGACTGGGATTGGACTGGGACTGGGACTGGGAACTGAACTGGGACCTGAACTGGGACTGGGAACTGAACTGAGGCTGGGATTGGGATTTGAACTGGGACTGGGAACTGAACTGGGACTGGGAACTGAACTGAGGCTGGGAACTGAACTGGGAATGAAACTGGGATCTCAACTGGGACTGGGTTTGGGAACTGAACTGAAACTGGGAACTGAACTGAGGCTGGGACTGGGAACTGAACTGGGACTGGGAACTGAACTGGGACCTGAACTGGGACTGGGGGGGGGGGGGGGAGGTGTGCATATGGTGGGGGGGACCCGGTGACGGCTGCACCCTGGGAGCACCCTGAGCACGGAGCGGGGGGCACAGCCAGCCTCGGGGTGCCCACCCCGGCCCGTACCCCTGCCCGCACCGGCGGCAGCGGGAGCCGGAGGCGGAGGGGAACCGGGGGTGGCCGCGGCCGCCCCTTTCCTGCCGCCGCCAGCCCCTCACCCCAGCCCGTTTCCTGTCTCCGGCTGCTGCTATTTTCGGGCGGCGGGCGGGGAAGAGCCGAACGGTGCAGCCGCGGCGGGGCCGGCGACGGGGCAACAGCCCGGCACGTGCACGAGCCGCCCCGGGCATGTGGCACGGCCGTGCCACCCGGTCACCCACCGGTGACACCCCCGGTGACCACCCCCGGTGACATCCCCCCCATCCCTCCCGGTCAGCCCGGTGCGACATCCCCTCGACGAGAGCGGGGACGGTGCCGAGCCCTCGGTGCCGGGAGGAGCCCGGCGGGATCCGGCCACGCTGCTCCGCACCGGGCGTTACCGGCGACCCATCCGCCCGCGGCATCCGCCCCCGGGACCTGCCCCGGGCAGCGCTGGCCGGCGGCACGGCCAAGGGCAGGAACCGGCCGAGTTCCTGCAGCTCCTCCGACTTCCCCTGCAGCTGCGGTAGGGCCGGCACTGGGATCCCAAACCTGCCCCGCCACGCCCACCCCCGGTCGGCCGTCCCCCCCAACACAAAGACACAACCCACCCTCCCCCCGCCGTGCCCCGCCCCCCCCCCCCCCCACCCACCACACCCCCGGTTTCCCCCCCACACACACCCGGCGGCTTCTCATTTGCATATTCGGTCCCCACCCCCGTGGAGCTCATTTGCATGTTAAGATCTCCTCCCCCACGTGCTCATTTGCATAACTTCCATCCATCCTCCTCATTTGCATAGCAACCCTGGGCTTATTTGCATATCAGTCCGCGGATTGGGGTTCATTCAATGGCGTATCAGCTCTGAAGTGATTTGCATAACGAACTCATTTGCATACCGAGCAGGACTAATTTGCATACCCATCGCTTGATTGGACATTGCTCATCTGCATATCAGACCCGAACTAATTTGCATGTCTGGCATCGGACTGTGTGATGTTCATTTGCATATCGTCCACATGGCCACGCCTCCGGTCTCATTTGCATACGCAACCCCACCCACAGACGCAGCGCATTTGCATATCAGGACTGAGCTAATTTGCATGCCCACCGCTGGATTAGACGCTGCTCATTTGCATATCAGGGCCGGGCTAATCTGCATATGCATCACTAGATCGGGCTGCGCTCATTTGCATATCAGGCTCTTGCTAATTTGCATATCCGTCAGTGGACTGTGTGCTGCTCATTTGCATATCATCCACGTGGCCACGCCTCGTTTGCATATGCAACCCCGCCCCAGACACGGCTCATTTGCATATCCAGAGTCAACAACGCTCTTTATTTGCATAAGCCGCGCCCTGTAGCTCATTTGCATACGGGGCGGGGTCAGCGATGACGTCACACAAGCCCCGACTCCGCCCAATCAGCAGCCGGCGGGGGGCGGGGTGACCCCTCCCCCTGCCTTCCCCTCCCCCTTCCCCCCGCACCCTTCCCTCCTCCTCCTCCTCCTGGATCCTCCTCAGTGAACGTCAACAAGATCAAGGACTTCGGGGAGGCGGCCAAGCGGGAGATCCTGCTGGATCGTCACGCCTTCGAGACCGCCCGGCGCCTCAGCCACGACGCCATGGAGGAGAAGGTGCCCTGGAGCTACCCCAAGCCCCTCGAGCTGCCCGCCCCCCTGGTCCTGCCCGGCAGCGGCAGCCGCGAGCGCTTCACCCAGGCCGAGAGGGTCAAGGGGATCCTGCAGGAGCTTTTCCTTTCCAAAGAGAGGTGAGTGGATCCCCCCCGACCCCGGGGAGGGATCTCTTCGCTCCCGCGTGGGCTGTGGTCACCCAGCCTGGGCCCCTCCGTGGGAGGACGGGGTGGATCCCCCCCCCCCCCAACCTCCCTCCCCCCAGAGCTGCTTCGGGGCAAGATGGGATCTACTCGGGGTTCACTTGAGGTCGGGTTGAGATCTGCTGGGGGATTGAGATCTGCTTGAGGGCAAATGGATCTACTTGGTGTCGACTTGGGGCCCAGCTCGAGGGGGGATCGACTCAGGGCCTGTTCAAGGGGGGATCGACTTGGGGATCTACCCGGGGCCCAGCTCGAGGCGGGATCGACTCAGGGATCGACGCGGGGCCCAACTCGAGGGGCGATCGACTCAGGGCCCAACTCGAGGGGCGATGGACTCAGGGTTGGATTGAGGTCTGCCAGAGATCTGCTTGAGATCTACTTGAGGTCTGGTTGAGGTCCCCCCGCCCCTCTCCCCCCTTTTTCCCATCTTTCCCTGCCCCTCCCTCCCCCCCCTCGCCCTCTTTCACTGTCCCCTTCTTCTCCCTGTCCCCTTGTCCCCTATTGTCCCTGTCACCCCATTTTCCCTGTCCCCCTCTCTCTGTCTCTATCTCCCCGCCTTGACTGTGTCCCCCTCCTTGTCCTGTCCCCCTCTTGTTCTGTCTCCCCCTCTTTCGCTGTCCCCCTCTCTCTGTACCTCTCTCCACCCCTTATCCATGTTCCCCTCTTGTCCCCCCCTTGTCCCTATTTCCTTCTTGTCCCTGTCCCCTTCTCTATCCCTGTCTCCTCCCCTTGTCCCTGTCCCCCTCTTGCCCTACCCTTGTCCCCATCTTGTCCCCGTCCCAAACTTTTCCCTGTCACCTTCTTGTCCCTGTCCCTCTCTCTGTCCCTGTACCCCCCATTGTCCTTGTCCCCCCCTTGTCCCTGTGTCCCCTTGTCCTTCAATTGTCCCCCCTGTGTCCCATTCTTGTACCTATCCCCCTCTCTCTGTCCCTATCCCCTTCTTGTCCCTGTCCCACTCTTGTCCCCACCTTGTCCCTGTCCCCCTCTTGTCCCTGTCCCCCTCCTTGTCCCTGTCCCCTCCTTGTCCTCCCCTTGTCCCTGTCCCGTGATCTCTGTCCCTGTGTCCCCTCCTTGTCCCCCTCTTCTCCCCCTTCTTGTCCCTGTCCCCCTCTTGTCCCTGTCTCCTGCTCTCTGCCATCTTTCACTTAAACTGTCCAGTGCTCTTTGCTGGATCACCTGAAGCTAGCTGTCGGCCCCCGGGGTCGTTTCCTCCTCGCTCTCCTTCCCAGGCTGGAGCTGCTCTGGGCACCACAAGAACCCCGGAGGGAGCAGGAGCTGCCCCGAGCTTGGCGAGCGGGGCAGGGACAGGGGGTGGGGGAGCTCCTGGGAAACCCCAGCGCTGGCTGGAGCCCCCCCCCAGCCCTGGGAGGAGAAGTTCTCATCTCCAGCCCCTCCACGGGCACCCAGCTCTCGCTGGCGGCCGCTCACTCGGGACGAACCGGTCACAGCGGGGCCGCAGCAACCGCACCCCAGGAGGAGACCCCGACTCAGCCCCAGCTCTGGGACCGGGGGCCGGGAAGCGTTTTCTTCTCCCCAGCTCTGGAAGAGGGGGAGCGGGGTCCCCAGCGAGGCCGCGGGGCTGTCACCGGCCGAGCACGGAACTCCCGGCCCCGGCTTTGGGCGTCCAAACAAAACTCATGGGCAACGCTCCCGAGGGGATGGAGGGGGCCCCAGGTGCCGTTGGGAGAAGGTTCCTCCTGTCCCTTGCCCTCCACGGACTGGTCAGTGCCCGGGGGCAGCTCTGGTTCCCCCCTCAAGGGCCTTTTGCTCTTCTCCAGGTGAGTCCACAAGCCCTGGGGAGAGCTGGGCACTGCTCCTGGAGTTCCACGGGGCGAGGGAGGTGACTCCCTTCTCCACCTCGCTCTGGCCCAGGCGCCGAAGGACAAAGCCCCACAAAAGGCTCCTCTTCTCTTCCCTCCCTTTCCCCCCCCCCCCCCCCACACCCACCCCCACCCCGGCAAAGCGTCCAACCCAGAAGGGGGCGTGGCCGACGCTGAGGGTGCAGCGGTTTCCATGGCGGGCCCCCCACAGGGCGCGGTGCCGCCTGAGGAAGGGGGGGGGGTCCCCGGCGGGCAGGGCGGCCCGGGGGAGACCTCCCCCGCTCTTCCCCTTCGGGGAGCCTGGGGACACCCCCGGGAAGCGGGGGATACCCCGCGGCGGGGAAACCACCCCCGGGGTGAGGCCGCGGCGGCGGGTGCTGCTGATCGATGACCTAACGTCTGGGAGCGGCCTGCGTGGGCCGGGCCTTGGCGGAGGCCGCGGGCCTGTGGGCGCTGCCAGGCCCAGGGAGGGGGGAGGGGGTCTGTGTGCGTGGGTCCCCCCGCCTTCGCCTCGGCCCCGGGGCTGCAGCCGGCCTCGCCTGGGGAGAAAAGCTTCCAGAGTAGAAACTTTCCCCTCGTCACGGCCCCATCGGGGTGCGGGACCCGCCACGCCGCCGAGCAGCAGAAATAGCTGCTTTCCTGGCTGGGGGAAAAAAAGCTCTATTTCGAGAGGCAGGGAGGAGTGTTTCCAGCCTAGTTTCTCTCTCACTATTAAGGTCAGGGACTAAAGAACTGGACAGGAAAAATGCGGACGGGAGAACTGGGCGAAACGTCGGGATGAAATGAAACCGTTTGCCCTTTTTCCAAGTCCTTTTCCACCAAAATAGCACGAGGCAGCGCACAGCCCGCCGTCACATTTTCCCCTCGCCACTTCGTGCCCGCGGAGTCCAAGCCGTTGCAAACAGAGCGGCTTTTATGCCTCGGCAGCACCCGCCCTCATCCCCGCATGCCAAGGGCAACCACCCTGGTGCACAAGAAGCCCCCTGCCCCGGGACTACAGCCCCCGGCATGTCGAGGGACTCCAACATGGTGCACAGGAAGCCCCGTGCCCCGGGACTACAACTCTCGGCATACCGAGGGACACCAACATGGCGCACAAGAAGCCCCGTGCCCCGGGACTACAGCTCCCGGCATGCCGAGGGACGCCAACATGGTGCACAGTAAGCCCCGTGCCCCGGGACTACAGCTCCCGGAATGCCGAGGGACACCAACATGGCGCACAGGTAGCCACGTGCCCCGGGACTGCAGCTCCGAGCATGGCGAGGGACACCAACATGGCGCACAGGAAGCCCACTGCCGCGGGACTACAGCTACCGACATGCCGAGGGACACCAACATTGCTCACAGGAAGCCCCGTGCCCCGGGACTACAGCTCCTCGCATGCCGAGGGAAATCAACATGGCGCCCAGTAAGCCCCGTACCACGGGACTAAAGCTCCCGGCATGCCATGGGCACAAACATGGCGCCCAGGAAGCCCCGTGCTGCGGGACTACAGCTCCCGGCATGCCGTCGGTACAAACATGGCTCACAGGAAGCCCCGTGCCCCACGACTACAGCTCCCGGCATGACGAGGGAAACCCACACGGCGCCCAGAAAGCCCTGTGCCCCGGGACTACAGCTCCCGGCATGCCGAGGGACACCAACATGGCGCCCAGGAAGCCTCGTGCTGCGGGACTACAGCTCCCGGCATGCCGTCGGTACAAACATGGCTCACAGGAAGCCCCGGTTTTTAATATAAGCTGTTAGTTTTTGGGTCCTTAATATTAGCTTTTAGTGCATTTGCATTGAATCCTTGGTTTTAGTTTTTTTTTTAATATTGGTTTTAGCTGTTTTTCCTATTAATATGAAGTTATAGTATTGTGGTTCTTAATACTAGGTTTTCAAAACTTTTGTTTTAAAGATGAGGTTTTAGCTTCTTTTGGTTTTAATTTTAGATTTTAGCTTTCTTTGGTTTAAAAATGTTTGGTGTGTTTTGTTTTTAATAGAAGCTGTTGATTTTCTGGTTCTTAATATAAGCTTTTAGCTCTTTAATGTGTTTAACATTAGATTTCGGATTTTTATGTCTAGTAATGGTTTATAGTTTATTTAATATTTTAGTTTTATTATTAGGTTTAAGTTTCTTTTGTATTTAGTATTCTGTTGAACTTTTTTCTTAATCTTTGGTTTCTTCTTTTGTTCTTAAACTTAGGTTTTATCTTTTTATTTTTATTAAATTTTAACATTTTTTGGTTTCATGCTAGTTCTTTTATTTCATGTTAGTTTTTTTTAATCTTAGGTTTTGTTTGTATAGTTCTTAATATTTTTAAATTTATTTTCAGTTTAATATCAGGTTTTAGGTTTTATTGTTTCTAACAGAAACTTGTAGCATTTTTTCTTAACTATTTTTTTCTAATTTTTTTTTGGTCTGTGAATTAGTCCATGCAAGCATCTCTTACGAGGGTCACTGACTTCACTCAGGTCTTACCACCGAAGAAACTTCAGACAACGAGCCTAACGCTGCTCATCTGTATGCCTTACAGTATTTGTTGGATTACAAACAAAAAAATTTTAAAACTAAGAATAAAAAACCCACTAAAATCTAAAAATAAAAACCAGAAGACCTAAAAATAAAAAATTTAATACCTAATACTAAAAAGAAAAAAAAGATGATGAAATCTACTATTAATAAACACAAAACTACAAACTGATAGTAAAAAAAAAAAGGAAAAAGAAACCCTAAAAGCTAATATTGAAACTAAAATTAGGTAAAACCTATTATTAAAAACAAAAGAAGCTAAAATATGACATCTAAAGGAAAGCAGCTAAAAATGCAGACTAAAAGGAAAAGAAGATAAACCCTACTACTTAAAATAAAAAGGACCTAATATTAAAACCAAAAAAAGCTAAACATTAATGATAATTAGAAAAAAAAAAAAAAAAGCTAAAAACAAATTCTAAAAAACCCCTCTAAAACCTAGTATTAAAACCAAAAGAAGCTTCAAACTAAGAATAAACCAAAAAAACTAAAATCAAAAAATACAAAAGAAAGGAAGCTGAAAACTAATACCAAAAACTAAGGAAACTAAACCCGAATATGGAAAAAAAAAAAGAAAGGTTAAAATCTAATATTACAAATAAGCTAAAAGCTGAAATAAAAAATAAGAAAAACAAAACCCTACTATTAAACACAAAATAATCTGAAACCTAAGAGCAAACCGATAAACGTAAAAACTAATATTTAACACAAAAAAGATAAAACCCAATATTAAAATGAAAAAAATTAAACTGTAATATTAGGTACGACTAAACTATAAAAGAATACCCGCTCCCAAGTCCCTCCCCAGCTTCCCGCCCGATCCCTTTCACACCCCAAAGGGCCACGAGGGTCCCCCCCAAAACTCCCCCCCCCTCTCATCCAGGTCTCACCGTAACCGCAGCTCCTCCATCCCCAGCTTGGCCGCCTCGGCTTTGACTCTGACCCAGAGGGAGAGGGGCTCGGCCAGCAGGTCCCCGAGGCGGCCCCGCAGCGCTGCCAGCCACCCCACCACGCAGCCCAGGGCCAGCTCCAGTTGCCCCAGTTTGCGGTAGCTTTCCACCTGCAGCCTGAAGCATTTGTGGAGCTGCGGGGAGAGGACAGAGAAGAGGCTTCGACGAACGGCCCGGCACCGCCTGGGGGAAGGGGAAGCCCCGGAGCAAGGAGCTGAGGTGGCTCCAGGACCAAAAGCTGGGGCTGGGATCATCCTCAACTCTTTGTTCTCCTGGCACTGGGGCCAAATCACGTCCCCAGGGCTCGGTACTGGGACCAGTTTCATTTGGTGTCTTTATCAACAGTCTGGGCGAGGGGATCGAGGCACCCGCAGGGGGTTTGGAGGTGACACCGAGTTGGGTGGGATGTTGGGTTGGAGGTGACACCGAGTTGGGTGGGATGTTGATCTGCTGGGGGGTCGGGAGGCTCTGCAGAGGGACCTGGCCAGGCTGGAGCGCTGGCCGAGGGCAGGGGGGTGAGGGTCACCCAGGGCAAGGGCTGGATCCTCACTCCCAGCAGGACAGGGAGGGGCTGGAGCGGGGCCAGAGAAGGGCAACGGAGCGGGGGAAGGGGCTGGGGAACCCTGTGTGTCCGGCGCCGCAAAATAAAGAATGCCTGCTTAATAACTTTGGTTATTGAGTTTTTCACTGCATCAAGGTGGTCAAGCATACAGGTTTCCCAGGAGGAGAATGGGAGGGTATACCACAGTATAGATTCTCCCCTTTTGGTCATTCAAGCTATTAAAGAGTTCTGTTGAATGAAAATAACTCTATCATTTCTATTGTCAAACAAAAAGAAGTTCTCATAAGAATGTCTTGCTGCAGTGGTAGATGCAAGGCCACATAGGTGGCTTAATAACCAGTACCAAGTGGGAGCTGACTTCTGGCTCCTCTGTTATAATGAGCTGGCTGAGTTTATCCTGCGGCCAAGGGATTTGTGCAGCACAGCACAGGCCTGAAGGCCAAGCTGGATGTGCAGCATGGTGCAATACAGCACAGTGCAGCACAGTAGAGAACTGGGCCTACTCAGGTTAACTGTACTGTAGATCACTATCTCCTCAATATACAATGGTCTTCTGGTCAGGATCACTACATTCCATCCCTTGATTCATATACCATTTATCTTTCCCAAAGATATTATATATTACAGATTGTATTAGTGGGGAGAAAATAGACTAGACTGCAAGGCTCAAGAATACAATTTATTTGAGCTCCATTTACAGATATAATATGCCACTATTGCAGATTTTCACAGATACAATGGAAGAATGCACTATTACAACTTAAACCCAAGAATACACTATAACAAATGGGAAAACATTACAGAATCACAGAATCATTTAGGTTGGAAAAGACCCTTGGGATCATCGTGACTTGCCCGAAATGTCAGGGGGGTTCAGCTCCAAACACCCTCTCAAGGACACAGGACACAAAGGTGACCAGCAGGAACGGGATTTTATTTTGTGCTGGTTTATGTTGTTTTTCTGGACCCGGTTCAGAGCCCACGCTCCCAGGCGCGTGTGCAGCCAGGAGCCGGCTGATGCCAGCTGCAGTTTGGCTTGAAAAGCCAGAGCTGCAGAAAGTAGCAGCAGGAAGACAGAGCCAGCAGGGCCTGTTTCCTGAAGAGTGAGAATGTGAAGAATGGGGATCCGGACAGACCACACACAAAAGAAGGAGAGGAGATGTGTGGGACTGTGGGGTGTTTTCCGAGGTAGGACATGCGTCGATGGGAAGCATCCTTCTTGACTTCCAAAACTTGCTCTGCTGCTGTGCTTCTTGGCCAGGGACACGTGAAAAGTGCCCTCATGCTGCAGTCGCAGGGAGAGCTGGAAAGGGGCAGCTGCGGATGGGGCAGCAAGGCTGGAGCCCTTCCCAGCAGAGGCTGCTGTGCCCAAGCCCCTGGGGGAATGGAGCCCAGGGAAGAGCAGAGCTCGCTCCCACTATGAGCTTGCCCTGGACAAGAGAGCCCGAGAGAGCCAGGGCACGAGTGCTGCCTGGAGGTGCAAGAGCAGCGGGCAAGAACTGAGGTGACAGGGCCCAGAGAAGCCCCGAAGAGGGGCTGTGCTCAGTGCTGCAGAGGAAAAGAAGCAACTCCTGAGGAGCCCAAGAAGTCTCCCAGTCCCTGGGAGTCTAGAAAGGTTCCTCCTCCTGGATGCAGGGAATACAGGTTTCCTCTACCATGGGAGGTCTTCCAATAATTTTCCCTTTCCCTTTCTGAGAGCTGATGCAGATGAAGCTCAAGAGGATTGAATATTGGGGGATCTTGTTGGTTGGAAGTGTTGAGGGGTGGGGGGTTGAGGGGTTTCTACCAGGGACGCTACAACCCCGGCCTCGGCAGCGACGGAGCCCCCAGCCCCCCCATGTACCGCAGGAGAACCCCAGGGGGGTCCAAACTGGCCCTGGAGCCCCAAAAGGAGAGGGGCAGGTGCCAGGCTGAGCCCTGGAGCCACCCAGGGACAGCCACGGGGTGAGGTGAGGGGGGACAGAACGGGCGTCACCGCAGCCCCCTGGGGAGGAGCTGGGGGGGATTTGGCACAGTGAGACCCCCAGGATAGGGCAGGAGGGGGCTGGGGCAGCCCCATCCGCCCCCCGCCAGCACCAGCGCAGACCAGGAGCCGATGTCCCCTGTCCCCCCAGCGTGATCCCCACCCCACTGGCGGCAGGAATTAGTGTCAGAAAGGAGCAGCAGGCACCGAGCCCAACCTGGAGAATAGCCCTTGGAGAAGCCACTAAGAGAAAAAGGCCACCTGTGACCCCCTCCCCGGTGCCCCTCAAGCCCTCTGGTGCCCACTTGGCAGCCAGGGGGGCCACGCTGGGCTCCCCCAGGAAGGGGACAGTCCCGGTGGGGCAGGGGAGGGGGCTGTAAACTGCAGGGAGCCGGGCATGTAAACACAGACCAGGGGACAGGGAGGGGCTGCTCCCGGGGGTCCCGACCCCCAAGCTCCCCAACATTCAACACCCACCCCTCAGATATCTATAGACATGAATAAGGTCCCCTCTCAGTCTACTCCTCTCAAGGCTGAACAGCCTCAGTTCTCTCAGTCTTTCTTCATGGGGAGATGCTCAAGTCCCTTAATCATCCTCGTAGCTCTCTGTTGGACTGTCTCCAGCAGATCGCTGTCTCTCTTAAACTGGGGAGCCCCAAACTGGACACAATATCCCGGGTGTGGTCTCACCAGGGCAGAGTAGTCCTCCCAATTAACCAGACACTTTTTCCACACATTGTAAACCTCCCTCTTCCACTTGAGTTTTTTCAGGAGCTCCTTGTTTATCCATGCAGGTCTCCTGTCTCCTCTGCCTTTTTTTTTTTTAAGGGAATACATTTCTCTTGAGCTTGGAGGAGGTAATGTTTGAGGCACGACAGGAACCTTATGGACTGCTTCTGTCTGGCTGTGTGATCTTCCCAACTAATATCAGGGTGATTGAAGGCACCCATGATCACCAGGGCACATGATCTTGAGGCTAGTGCCAGCTGCCTGTAGAAGGCCTCGTTGACAGCTTCTTCCCGGTCTGGTGGTCTGTAGTAGTATCCCCCGTGTTTGCATGTCCCTTAACTCTCACCCCTACGCTTTCAACTCTCTCATCATGTGGTCTTTGCCACAAGATCCTACCAAGTCAGGACGCCAGAACACAGCAGAGCAGAAGGCTCTGGTTGGGTTTCCACTGAGAGCCACCCACTCACTATTGATGAGCTCGGCTCCTGGCAGGGCAGCCCCTCACCCACCCTGCTGGGACTGCTCCCCGCCGTGGCATCCCCCGTGTCGCCGGCCTCGTGTCCCCCGTGTCGTCGGCCTCGTGTCCCCCGTGTCGTCGGCGTCCCCAGGCTTCCTGGAGAAGGACGGTCAGCAGTACTGCCGCCAGGACTTCGCCGAGCTCTTCTCCAGCCGGTGCCGGGGCTGCGGGCGACCCATCCTCGAGGGCTACATCGCCGCGCTCGAGGGGCTCTGGCACCCCGAGTGCTTCGTCTGCCGGGTGAGACCCCCCCCCCACGCCCCACGTGCCCACCTGCCCTGCTCCCTGATGTCCCCACACCCCACGTCCCCGCCTCCAGGGGCACTTCACAACCCACCTCCCCAGGCCCCTGACGTCCCCGGTGTGTCCCCCCCCCAACCCAGGAGTGCTTCTCGCCCTTCGTCGGGGGCAGCTTCTTCGAGGACGGTGGCCACCCCTACTGCGAGCGTCACTTCCACGCCCGGCGGGGGTCCCTGTGCCGGGGCTGCGGGGAGCCCATCGCCGGCCGCTGCGTCACCGCCATGGCCCAGCGGTTCCACCCCGAGCACTTCGTCTGCGCCTTCTGCCTCCGGCCCCTCTCCAAGGGCACCTTCCAGGAGCAGGAGGGCAAACCCTACTGCCAGCCCTGCTTCCTCCGCCTCTTCGGGTGAGGCCACCACCACGGCCACCCCCCCACCCACACACCCCCCCCACCCAACCCCCCGCGGGGCCCCCCGGGGGTGCGGGGACACGAGGAGACGCCGCGGGGGCCCCCCTGGCCACCACAAGAACATCCCGGGGGGGCTTCTTCGCGTGGCGCCCCAGCACCCCCCCATCGCCCCCCCACCGCATTCCTGTGCCGCCACCGCACCGCCACCGCACCGGGCACACGCGTGTGCCGGGGGACAGCGGGCTGCGAGCACGCGGTTGGGCTGCCACACGCGTGCACCGACACGGGGGACACGCGTGCGCCCGTCGACGCGCGGCTGCGTGCCGCTATGTGCGCGCAGTGACGCGGGGACACGCGGGTGCACGCTGACGCCAAGCTGCGTGCGGGCGTTCGCACCGTTCTGTGCGTGCACCGAGGCAGGGACACGCGTGTGCACGGTGACGCGTGGCCGTGCGCACGCGTTCACACCCCGCACGCGTGCATCGGCGCGCACCGACGAGCGAAAGTGGACGTGCGTTTGCACCACCAGGCGCGGGCACTGACACGGGGACGCGTGTGCACAGTGGCACGCGGCTCTGAGCGTGCACTCGCACGGCGACACTCGCTCGCCGGCACCGAGACGCGTGGGCACGTTGGCGTGAGGCTGTGCGCGTGGGCTTGCTGACACGGGGACACGTGTGCGCGGTGGGACGTGAGCGCGCGCGTGCATTTGCACCGACACACGCGGGGACGCGTGCGCTCACCGACGCGTGGCCGTGCGCGCGCATTTGCACCTACGTGCACAAACACGGGCACACGCGCGCACGCCAACGCGCACCCCCCCACGCCTGCCTTTGCGCCCCGGCGCGTGCACACCAACACGTGTGCGCACACCAACGCGTGTGAGCGCACCGACACGCGACAGCGCGCACCCGTTCACGCGCACACACACCCCCGCCCCCCCAGGTGTGGGTCTATTCCCGCCTGTACCGCACTGTGCCCCGCTTCCGACGACCGCAGCTGCTGGAGGCCGCTCGTGCCGGTGAGGCCCGTGGGGTGCTGTGGGGTACCCGTGGGGTGCCCGTGGGGTGCCCGTGGGGTGCCATGGGGTACTTGTAGGGTGCCAGTGAGTGCCGTGGGGTGCCGTGGCGTGCTGTGGGGTACCTGTAGGGTGCCTGTGTGGTGCCAGTGAGTGCCATGAGGTGCCGTGGGGTACCTGTGGGGTACCCGTAGGGTACCCGTGGGGTGCCGTGGGTCACCCCCCCGAGCTCCACCTCCGCGCAGGGGGGGAGTTCCTGCTGCGCTGCGCCCGCCTGCGCCCCGAGTCCCCCCGCGTCGCCTTCTCCCTGTCGCGGGACGGGCGGGCGGTGTGGGTCCAGCGCACCGTGTACAGCGAGGTCTTCTGCTCCATGGGGCTGGACGAGCTGGGGCGCGCCACCGGCGAACCCCGATATCGGGTGAGCCCCCCACCCCCCCACCCCCCCTGCAGCCCCATGCCGCTGACCCCCAGCCCCGCTCGGTCCCCGCAGGCTGCGGCTCGTGAGTGGGCGCTGGCGGTGGGGGGCTGGGCTCGGGGGGCCCCCCAGGAGTTGGGGAGCCCCCGGTTGCCGGGGGCCCCCCCCCAGCAGGCGCTGGCGGTGCCCATGGTGGCCCTGGCCCTGGCCCTGCAGCTGCTCGAGGGGTCCGGGGAGGACCCCGAGATGGAGGCTCTGGCAGAGTGGGGGGGGCAGAACCTGCCCCTGCATCTCGGGCACTGGGCTAAACTGGGATGCACTGGGCCAAACTGGGATGCACTGGGCCAAACTGGGGAGACACTGGGCTAAACTGGGGAGCACTGGGCTAAACTGGGAGGGTACTGGTCTAAACTGGGGAGACACTGGGCTAAACTGGGATGCACTGGGCTAAACTGGGAGGCACTGGTCTAAACTGGGAGGGTACTGGGCTAAACTGAGGAGACACTGGGCTAGACTGGGAGGCACTGGGCTAAACTGGGAGGGTACTGGGCTAGACTGGGAGGCACTGGGCTAAACTGGGGAGACACTGGGCCAAACTGGGGAGACACTGGGCTAAACTGGGAGGCACTGGTCTAAACTGGGAGGGTACTGGGCTAGACTGGGAGGCACTGGGCTAAACTGGGATGCACTGGGCTAAACTGGGGGGCACTGGGCTAAACTGGGGGACGCTGGGATGCACTGGTCTAAACTGGGAGGGTACTGGGCTAAACTGAGGAGACACTGGGCTAAACTGGGAGGCACTGGGCTAGACTGGGAGGCACTGGGCTAAACTGGGGGGCACTGGGCCAAACTGAGGAGACACTGGGCCAAACTGGGGAGACACTGGGCCAAACTGGGGAGACACTGGGCTAAACTGGGATGAACTGGGCTAAACTGGGACGCACTGGGCTAAACTGGGAGGGCACTGGGCCAAACTGTGGAGACACTGGGCTAAACTGGGGATGCACTGGGCCAAACTGTGGAGACACTGGGCTAAACTGGGGAGGCACTGGTCTAAACTGGGAGACACTGGTCTAAACTGGGAGTCACCCGTGGGGCGATGAACAGGGACACAGACATCACCCCCGCGCCCTGCGGGGACAAGGGACACGGTCACCAGTGGGGTGATGACATAATGGGCACACAGACATCACCTCTGTGGGGACAAAGGACACAGTCCTAAGCATGTCCTAAGCATGTCCAAGCCATGTCAGAGTCATGTGCATGCTCGAAACATGCCCAAGCCATGTCCTAAGCATGCTCAAGCCATGTCAGAGTTGTGTGCACGTCCAAAACATGTCCAAGCTATGTCCTAAGCATGTCCGAAGCATGTCCTAGGCATGTCAGAGTCATGTGCACACCCAAAACGTTCCCAAGCCATGTCATAAGTGTGTCCAAGCCATGTCCTAATCATGTCCTAGGCATGTCGGAGTTGTGTGCATGCCTGAAACATGCCCAAGCCATGTCCTAAGCATGTCCTAAGCATGTTCTAGGCATGTCAGAGTCGTGTGCACACCCGAAACGTGCCCAAGCCATGTCCTAAGCGTGCCCGAGCCATGTCCTAAGCGTGCCCAAGCCACGTCCTAAGCATGTCCTAGGCATGTCGGAGCCCCGAGGCTTGCCTGAGGCGTGTTCTAAGCGTGTGGCAGGCGTGCGGAAGGGGTGTGTGTGTGTGTGTGGGGTGGATCCCCGCACCTCTTTGAGGAGGAAGGAGGAGGCGGCGAAGGCGAAGGACCAGCCATAGCGGTACTGGAAATACTGCTCGGAGCCACTGGGCCGGTTCATCACCTCGTCGTTGATACTGGAGATGTAGAGAACCAGTCCCACCACCAGCGTGGCTCACTCACCAGTTGTGTCAGGAAGTTATCTTCCACATATTCCAGGAACCTCCTGAACTGTTCCCTCTCTGATGTATTGTATTTCCAGCAGATATCTAGTTGAAGATCCCCATAAGAATGAAGGCTAGCAATTGCGAGATTTTTCCCAGCTGCTTGTAGAATATTTCATCTACCTCTTCATCCTGTTTGGGTGGTCTATAACAGACTCCTAAAATTATATCAGCCTTGTTGGCCTTCTCCCCAATTCTTACCCATAAACACTCAACCCTATCATCACCATCATTAGTCTCTAGACATTCAAGACACTCCCTAACATAGAGGGCTACCCCACCGCCTCTCCTTCCTTGCCTATCCCTTCTGAAGGATTTATAGTCATCCAGTGCAGCACTCCAATTGCATGAGTCGTCCCACCATGTTTCCGTAATGTCAACTATGTCATAGTTTTCCTGCTGCACAAAGGCTTCCAGCTCCTCCTGTTTGTTGCCCATTGCTGCGTGCATTGGTATAGATACACCTCAGATGGGTTACTGCCGCAGCTGTTTGCAGCTCGTAGGGCAGGACGCTGTGCCTTTGCCTAGGGCACAAGGTAAGTTCAATCACTCTAAGCGATCGGCCAATGCAGGTGAGGGGGAGGAACAGCACTTCAGGGGTGCAAGAGCAGGGTGTGTGGGAAGCAGCACACAGTGGTTGGTACCCTCCCGACCAGAGAGAAGATCATGGTCACAACATGGCCAAGAGCCACAGTGAGGAAGAATGTGGGAACTCAAACAGAGGTCCTGCACAAACAATCCACTGGGAGCCCCAGTCCAATCGGGGGGAGGGGAGGGGGAAAGGGAGGAGGGGGAAAAAAAAGGAGGGGAGAGGAAAAAGGGAGGAATGGAGGGGAGGGAAACGGGGGGAGGAAAGAATGAGGAAGCAAAGGAGGAAACAAAGGAGGAGGAAACAAAAGAGGGGGAAGCAAAGGAGGAAAAAAACCAGGAAGCGAAGGAGGAGGAAACAAAAAGGAGGAGAAAACAAAGAGGAAGCAAAGGAGGAGGAAACAAAGAGGAAGCAAAGGAGGAGGAAGCAAAGGAGGAGGAAGCAAAGGAGGAGGAAACAAAGGAGGAGGAAACAAAGGAGGAGGAAACAAAGAGGAAGCAAAGGAGGAAAAAAGCAGGAACCAAAGGAGGAGGAAGCAAAGGAGGAGGAAACAAAAAGGAAGCGAAGGAGGAGGAAACAAAGGGGGAGGAAGCAAAGGGGGAGAAAACAAGATGAGGAAGAAGCAAAGGGGGAGGAAGCAAAGGGGGAGGAAGCAAAGGGGGAGGAAGCAAGAGGAGGAGGAAGCAGGAAACGAGAGGAGGAAACAGCAAACAGAAGGAAAAAGGAAGAAGAACCAGGAAAAGAAGCAGGAAAAGCAGCAGGAAAAAGGGGAAACGGGCAGGGAAAAAGTCAGGCAAAAAGCCAGAAACGGGCCAAAAAAAAAAAGCAGAAGAGGGGTGTGGAAAAAAGGGGGAAAAGAGGAAAAAAAAAAAAAAGGGGCTGGGGTCCAACCTGGGGGGGCTTGGGCGACGCGGGCGACGCGGACGCAGCCGTTGTGGCCCCAGGGTGCCCGGCACCCACCTCCCGGCCCTGCTGGGCGGGAGCCTGGTGCGGGAGACTGGATCCCAGCACAGGATCCTGGCACAGGATCCCAGTGTGAGGCTGGATCCCAGCACAGGATCCCAGTGTGAGGCCGGATCTCAGCACAGGATCCCGGCACAGGATCCCAGTGTGAGGCTGGGTCCCAGCACAGGATCCCAGTGTGAGGCTAGATCCCAGCACAGGATCCGGCCACAGAATCCCAGTGTGAGGCCGGATCTCAGCACAGGATCCTGCCACAGGAACCCAGTGTGAGGCTGGATCCCAGCACAGGATCCTGCCACAGGATCCCAGTGTGAAGCCGGATTGCAGCACAGGATTGCAGTACAGGATCCCAGTGTGAGGCTAGATCCCAGTACAGGATCCTGGCACAGGATCCCAGTGTGAGACTGGATCCCAATACAGGATCCTGGCAGATGATCCCAGTATGAGGCTGGATCCCAGCACAGGATCCTGCCACAGGATCCCAGTGTGAGGCCGGATCCCAGCACAGAATCCCAGCAGACGATCCCAGTGTGAGGCTGGATCCTGGCACAAGATCCTGGCACAGGATCCCCATGTGAGGCTGTCCCAGGAGGGGTTCTGGGACAGGATCCCACCACAGAATCCCAGTGCAAGGCTGGATCCCAGCACAGGATCATGGCACAGGATCCCAGCACAGGATCCCAGTGCAAGGCTAGATCCCAGCACAGGATCATGGCACAGGATCCCAGTGCAAGATTGGGTTCTGGGACAGGATTCCAGCACAGGGACTCGAAAGAAGGCACAGTGCTGTTGGCATGGATCAATTTCCTGGCCGTCACAGGGGTTGCTGTTGCGGAGGAGGCCCTCTTTGCTGTTTTGCAATGGGCAGCTGACCACGACTTTTCTGCCAACTCTGACACCGCCTTTGATTTAGTGCTGTGGCGGATGCTAGGCTACAGACTCTGGGATCACTTCCTCTACAGGGACAAGATAATGGTAGACTTGTTTCGCACTTGGGTAGAATTATTCAGTGTGCTAAAAGACTTTAATGCACACGATGGGGGAGGAGTGTCGGCTTCAGAGGCTTCAGACATTGCTGAGGGGGACGTTGCTGAGGGAGACGCTGCTGAGGGGACGCTTCTGAACTAAGTGTAGCAGCTGACGACAGCCGCACCGAGGGGCCGTCTCCGGCACCGCCGGATCCAGTGCCGGTCGTAGAGCCTGTTCAGTGGAAAAACATCTTGCTCCATGATTATGTTCCCCCTAAATACCCTACGCCTGGAGAGCAGCTCGCTGAAATGGATAAACAGCAAGATGCCTTGGAGCACCCCTCGCTCTTTAGTCTAGAGGCTCCGGCCTCTTTTGCGCCGCTACCCTCAGCAAATATAACAGTGCCAGTTGTTTCCACGGCCCCTCTGGTTGCCCCGTCCGGTTTAACAGTGACCTGGAACTCCCTGGTGGCACCTAAACTTTCTGTGCGTGCGCCCGCTGTGCTCTCTGTGCCCTCGAGTTTTTCACAAGCGCCCGCGGCTCCCGGCAGTTCCGTGCATGCGCCCGTATCTCGGTGTCTTCATGGAAAGCTGTTCTAGTTTCCTTTTCTAATCGCTAAGTCTCTCTCCCTTATTCCCTTTCCCTTCCCCTTTGGGGAGGGAAGGGGTTTAACAGAGAGTGTGTCTTATAGGTCTAAGGGGCTGCCCTGACCCTAAACCGTGACAGTTGAGTATAAAGATGGTTTAAGTATGTAGATTAAGATGTAAGTGTTGGTAAGAAGGAATTTCATTAATGAGACTTAAATATGGTGGAATGGTTGAAGATTATGTTATGTGGGTCCTGAGCATGATGCAAATGGTATGGAATATGAGGTGGAGATTGTATTGAGTCTGACTGAGATGATGTTAATTTTCCCCATAGCAGCCCTCACATTCCTGTGCTTTTTTATTGAGAGCTAGAAAGGTGTTGATAACACACCCATGTTGTGGCTACTGATGAGCAGGGCTCGCACAGCACCAAGGCTCTTTTTCCAACATTCTCTCCCCCACAGTGGGCTGGGGTGGAGAAGATCTTGGGAGGGGACACAACTGGGACAGCTGACCCAAACTTACCAAAGGGATATTCCATACCATATGACATCAGCTCAACAATAAAAGCTACAAAAAGGAGGAGGAAGGGCGGCATCTGCTTGTCCTCTAGAGCAACTGCTACACATTTGGAGCCCTTCTTCTCAGAAAAGGAGCCAGACATCACCTGCTGATAGGAAGTAGAGAATAAATATTTGCTTTCTTTTGCTTCTGCATGCGTGACCTTGCTTCACTTTTCATTAAACTGCCTTTGTCTTAACCTATGAGTTTCATCATATTTTCTTCCCCCCCCAGGGCTCTCAGCCTGTCCCCAGCACAGAGATGCTCCAGCCCCTCAGCATCTTCCCAGCTTCTGCTGGACTCTCTCCAGTCCTTTCTCCAGGCTACTTGGAGGAGCACAGAAGCACAGCTCCATGGCAAGAGACTGGGTGCAGTCAGAGCTGTGCTCCCAACGGTGCTGTGTGCCCAGTGTCACTCATGAGGCCAGTATAACTAAGGCAAAATTGCTGGCAAAGTCATGGATCTTGTCATGGATCCACTTCTTCTTCTCAGTATGCAGGGAAGCAGATGTTGTGCGTACGGAGAATTTTGTTCTCTCTTTTATCACCAGCTTTTACCATTGATGGAGGCTCGGTGCCAGCTCTGATCAGAAATTAATAAGCAGTAACCAAAATAAGCAGATTTCTAGGCAGTTTTTTGTAACATGGCCATTCCCTTTCATCCTACTTCATTTATTCTTCATATAAAGAGAGAAATAATAGCGACTCAGTATAGCACAAATCCATGCTGGTGTTGCTTGCAAGACCAGTTGTGTCATCCTCACGCAGAAGGCTTTCTCGACAAGTTCCTACTTTACCCTCCACCCTCCTGCTTTGTCTCGTGCCGGCGTGACAGGAGATGGTTTATTTTGCAGAAGGGACTGGTTTTCACAGGAAACTTGATAAGACTTTCTCGGGGTTTTTTTCTCCTTTTTTTTTTTTTTTTTCTTTCTCTTTTTGTTTGTGGATTTGTTTGTTTGGTTTTTTGGTTTTTTCCCTTCTTTTTTCTTTTCTCCTTTCTTTGACAGTACTGTATTCTGGTCTTTGTTACCAGTTCTGTCTAGGTGGATACATCAGACATCACTGGGGCTTTCTCTAAAGGAGCAGTGATTTTAGCCCTGAGGCAACTACCCACCATTTTTAGCCCTTACCCTCAGCTGTGGGCCTACAAGGAGATTTCAGTGCCCTCCCTGCAGCTAACCAGCCGCTGCGATGCCACGCCAACTGCCACAAAGTTTCAGCGCCCTTTCCACCCACCCTTTCTCTCACCACACCCTAGTTGACATGCTACTCTCCTTGCCTCTCACACTCCCTAGGGCAGCGTTTTATGGGTGGCCATCAGTGGTGCTGACTCCACCCACAACGCCTCAGCTGCCCACCCACAAGCTGCCTGCCCTTGACACAGGCGAACCATTTTCCCGGCTTCGAAAAGTCCCAAGAAGAGCTCCTTGGTGGCCCTTTTCACCATGATTCCCTTCCCCAGTGTGGACTTGCCTGCACTGGAGCTGTTCTTCTTGGTGAGAAGGACAGAAGCCTTACATTTAGCTCTTTTGCAAATTCAAGTAGCCCCTGGAGTCAAGGGAGGAGTAAGTGCTTTCGAGATTGTGTACAGGAAAGCATGTCCCACAAACCTTTTAAATGTCAGGGGACACCAAATGCATATAAAAGAACAGGCTGCAATTAAAGAATATTTGATTTCCCTTGCACAGACTTTATCTTTGCTACACAGGTACCTAAACCAAAAGGTTCCCTTGGACACACCAGTGTCGGAGACAGTGGGAGAAAAGCGGCACTCAATGTGAGTGATCAGGCAAATCTCAACTTTATTAAAGCTGGCGGCCGGTCACAAGTGGTGTTCCTCGGGGCTCAGTGTTGGGACCGTTTCCATTTAACATCTTTATTGATGATCTTGATAAGGGCATAGAGTGTATCATCAGTAAGTTCGCAGATGACACCAAGTTAGGGGGGAGTGTTGATCTGCATGAGGATAGGGAGGCTCTCCAGAGAGACTTGGATAGATTGGATCGATGGGCGAATGTTAACGGTATGACCTTCAAGAAGGCCAAGTGCCGCGTCCTGCACTTGGGCTGCAACAACCCCATGCAACGCTACAGGCTTGGGGAAGTGTGGCTGGAAAACTGTCTGGTAGAAAAGGACCTGGGGGGGTTCTAGTTGACAAGCGGCTGAATATGAGCCAGCAGTGTGCCCAGGTGGCCAAGAAAGCCAAGGGCATCCTGGCCTGTATTAGAGATCGTGTGAGCAGCAGAAGTGGGGAGGTGATTGTCCCCCTGTACTCAGCGCTGGTGAGGCCACGCCTTGAGTATTGTGTCCAGTTTTGGGCACCTTGATACCAGAGAGATATCGAGGTGCTGGGGCGAGTGCAGAGGAGGGCAGTGAAGCTGGTGAAGGGCCTGGAGAACAAATCCTATGAAGAGTGAGTGAAGGAGCTGGGACTGTTTAGTTTGAGGAAGAGGAGGCTGAGGGGACACCTCGTCACTCTCTCCAGCTACCTGAAAGGACATTGTAGAGAGGCTGGTGCTGGTGTCTTCTCACAAGTAATTAGCGATAGAATAAGAGGGAATGGATTCAAGCTGCAACAGGGTAGGTTTAGACATTAGGGCATTAAATAGGCCATTGGACCCTCACGCATGGAGCTGTGACATCATAAACCATCCAAACAAAAGGTGAGTTCTCCTGACCCATCTCCTACTCATCCACCTGTGACATTTCACACCTCAGCGCAACCCATGTTGCTGACATGCCCCATATCCTGCTCATGGAACTGTGACATCACAAACCTCTGTAGAAGCCAGGGAATGCTCCTTCCCATCTTCTACTCATCCACCTGTGACATCACAAACCCCTTCCCAAGCCAGCTCCCTTCTCTTATCCCATCTCCTACATAGGGAGTTGTGACATCACTAAGCCCTACACAACCCAGGGTACTGCTCCTATCCCATCTTCTATTCATCTATTTGTGACCTCACAATCCCCCACATTAACCAGGACCCAGCTCCTGCCCCATCTGCTAGTCATCCACCTGTGACATCACAAAACCTTGAACAAGCCAGGTCCCTGATCCTGCTCCATGTCCTATTCAGCTGTGACATCACAAACCCTTGGACTGTGTTCATCTCCTACTCATCCACCTCTGACAGCACAGTGACCTGCACAAAACAGGTCCCTGACCCATCTCCTACTCATGGAGATCATGACATCATGAACCCCCCAAAAAACAGGGGACTTTTCCTCTCCCACCTCCAACTCATCCACCTGTGACATCACAACTCCCACCACAAACCATGTCCCCGGCCTGCCCTGTATCTTAATCACGGAGCTGGGACAGCACAAACCTCTGCACCAGCCAGGGACTGCTGCTCCACAAGCTGGGTCCCTGCTTCTGCCCCATGGATTTCATAGATAGGGCCGCTAATGCAATTGAACGGGCTGGGGTCCCATTGTACATGAGAGGGGTGCTATTAAAACAATGCGCGCTGCAGAACTGTAATGCCGCCACTCGGTCAGTCCTAAATACCCTGGGGGCGAGTTGGTCCATAGAAGAGGCGTTAGAGCGGATGGCGAATATGCCGGTCGGGTCGCAGGCCCTACTAGTGCAGGCGGTTAAGGAGCTCGGTCTAGGACTCAGGGAACAAGCAGCAGCAGCGCAGTCCCAGGTGTTAGCTGCCCTTGCACCCCTACAAGCAACGGCCACAAACGGCAGCCGACCAGCGACCCCCAGGATGAGATGTTTTCGCTGTGGCAACGAAGGACACATCAGGAGGGAGTGCCCTGCGTCCTCTGTTTGGTGCAGACGGTGCCGCTCGGATAGCCACGCAGAAGGAGTCTGCCGGAGACGGTCGGGAAACGGGAGGTCCAGCGCGTCAGGCCGCCGCGCGACGACACAAGTAGCAGCCGTCAGTGCCTCAGCACCGCCCCCCTCCAGCCAGCTACCGCCGGAAGCCTCGGCCTGGACCTGGCAGCCGCAATAGCTGTCAATCTGTTAACGACGCATCCCGAAAAAATCCCAACGGGAGTATACGGCCCAGTGGTTCTCAACGATCAGTCCATGGGGGCCCTAGTATTGGGGCGCTCATCAGCCAGTATGATGGGATTATTTGTGCTTCCTGGGGTGATCGATGCGGATTACACGGGGGAGATATCTGTGATGGTACATACCTTGTCGCCGCCCCTGAGGGTTGAACAAGCTGTCCAACTGTGGGATGAGTAGCTTCATTGTGCACTTGGAGAAGACCTGGCTGAAAAGCAGAGTTCAAAGGATTGCAGTGAATTGGACTACATCTGGCTGGTGACTGGTCACCAGCACTGTTCCTCAGAATTAAATTCTAGCACCAGTTCTGTTCAATATATTTATCAATGATCTGGGTGCAGGAGTTGAATGCACCATTATCAAATTTGCTGATGATACCAAACTGGGAGATGCTATTGACTCTCTTGAGGGACAAGCAGCTCTGCAGAGGGACCTAGATAGACTGGAGCACTGTACTGTGATTAATGGGATAAAATTTAACCAGTTCAAATGCAAGATTTTGCACCTAGGACAGAGCAATCCCAGACACAAGTATAAACTGGGAGACGACTGGCTGGAGAGCCGCCCTCCAGAAAGGGATCTGCAGATGCCAGTGACAGCAGGCTCAATATGAGCCAGCAGTGTGTCCTGGCAGCTGAGGGCAAATCACATCCTGGGGAGCATCAAACACAGCACAACCAGATGGTGAAAAGAGATGATTCCACTGTATTCAGTGTTGGTGCAGCCTCACCTTGAGTGCTGTGTGCAGTTCTGGACCCCAGAATTTAACGAGGATGTGGGGGTCTTGGAATATGTCCAGAAGAGACTAAGTAAGTTGGAGAAATGGCCTGAAGGAATGTCCTGTGAGGAGCAGCTAAGGACTTTGGGTTTGTCTAGTTTGGCAAAAAGGAGGCTGAGGGGTGGACCTCATTGCTCTCCACAGCTTCCTGAGGAGGGGAAGTGGAGAGCACGTCTCCCGCTAGTAACCAGACCAGCCCTAACTCTTGACCGCAGGACATCCTAAACCAGAGTATTCCAGAAGTCCACTCTCACCACCTGTAAAGGAATAGTAACTTCTCTCGACTCATTGGTCAAACACCCCCTGATGTAGCTCAGTGTATAACATGTGACTTATTTGGACTCAGAGCCAACTTCTGACTTAAATTCGCCTTGGTATTAGTCATGATCCTGATTTGGGCTACTACTCAGACACTTTGTACCCAGCCTGCACTTACGTGCAGAATTATTCCATCCCAGATACAGAACTCTGCACTTCTCTTCATTTAATTTTATAAGGTTTCTGTTAAACCAAACTTCAAGTTTTAAGTACTCTCTGGAGTGTAGCTTTACGATTAGGTATGTCCTAATTAGATAAACAATTAGGTATACTTTCAGATAGTATCATTCATAGATTTGCCAAGCATGTATTTTATCTCAACATCCAGGTCATTGGTGAAAACTTTGAACTATGCTGGTCCTAGTATCAGCTCCTGGAGTACTCTCTTTTTCTGCTTACTATCTCTCAACAGGATACCAACCTGTTGAATTCAGTGCCCAGCCAATTTTCAATCCATCCAGCAGTTCACTCATCCAGATGTATTTTCTCAAGGCTAAGGCCATCAATAACAGTGTTAGCACCTCTGTGATAACATAGTTAAGAAGGGGGAAAACTACACAACAGCAATCAGAGGAGAGGAGTGAGACTATGTGACAGAAACAACTTTCCAGACACCAAGGTCAGTAAAGAAGGAGGTGGGCTCATTTTGACCAGATTTGGTTCATTTTGTGACATTTCATTCCCATTTCCCCCAGATGCAGTTTATTTTGTGTCATTTGTAGGCTCATTTCTCCCATATTTGGTCCATTTCGGGCCCATTTTCCCCCAGATTCCATCCATTTTGGGCCCATTTCCCCCAGATTCGGTCCTTTTTGGTCTCATTTTCCCCAGATTTGGTTCATTTTGGGCTCATTTTGTCCAGCTTTGGTCCATTTCATGTCATTTTGGGCTCAATTTCCCCAGATTCCGTCCATTTTGGGCCCATTTCCCCCAGATTCGCTCCGTTTTGGTCTCATTTCCCCCACATTCCGTCCATTTTCTGTCATTTTTGTTCTTAATTTCCCCTGATTTGGTTCATTTCGGGCTCATTTTCTCAGATTTGTTTCATTTTGTGTCATTTCAGGCTCAATTTCCCCAGGTCTGGTTCATTTTGTGTCCTTTTGGGCTCATTTTCCTCAGACTTGGTTTATTTTCTGCCATTTTGGGCCCATTTCCCCCAGATTCGGTCCATTTTGGGCCCATTTCCCCCAGACTTGGTCCATTTGGTCTCATTTTGGGCTCTTTTTTTTCCAGATTTGGTTCATTTTGGACTCAATTTTGTCCAGATTTGGTTCATTTTGTGACATTTTGGGCCCATTTCCCCTGGATTCGGTACATTTTGGGCTCTTTTTCCCCAGATTTGGTTCATTTTGGGCTCATTTTGACCAGATTTGGTTCATTTTGTGACATTTCATTCCCATTTCCCCCAGATGCAGTTTATTTTGTGTCAATGGGGATACTGGTGGGATGGGGATACTGGTGGTCGGCCAGATGCGGAGCACCCTGGAGCGGGTCGGCTGCTGCATCGTGGGGCAGAGCGAGGAGCTGGTGCCGGCTGACCGGGTGCTGTACGGCCTGAGGGACGTCACCGCCACCGTCGACAGCCTGCCACTCATCACTGGTACCGATGGCGGGCGGCGGGTGCGGGCAGGGGTCACAGGCAGGGGTCACAGGCAGGGGTGCCAGGCAGGGGTCGTGGGCAGGGGGGCCGGGCAGGGGTCCCAGCACGGCTGCCCCCGCCCAGCCTCCATCCTGAGCAAGAAGGCCGCGGAGCAGCTCTCGGCGCTGGTGCTGGACGTGAAGTTCGGGGGCGCGGCCCTGTACCCCAGCCAGGAGACCGCCCGCCAGCTGGCACACAGCCTGGTGAGCCCCTCGCCCTGCCCCGGGAAGCCCCTGGCCCCCCGGCACCCCCTGCCCACCCTGCCCGCCCTGCCCGCAGGTGGCTGTGGGCCAGCTCCTGTGCATCCGCACCTCGGCGGTGCTGAGCCGCATGGACGAGCCACTGGGCCGCAGAGTGGGCAACTCGCTGGAAGTGCTGGAGGCCCTGGAGTGCCTGGAGGGGGGGGGACCCCCCGACCTGCGCCAGCTGGTCACCGTCCTGGGTCAGCCGTGGGGACTGGGCTGGGGAGGGACATGGCCTGGGCACCACAGCGGGGCCCTTTCCCCAGCCCTGCCTACAAACCCCCCCCGCCGCTGGGACGCCGCTACCCGCCCGCCCTGCGCCCCACCGTCGTCCCGGCGGCTCCCCCTTCTCCGCTCCCCCCCGCGTCCCTCTCGTCTTTTCTCCGTTCGGCCCATCTCCTCCCTTCCCCTCTCGTCCCCTCTCGGCTCATCTCGTCTGTGAGGCCGTCTCTTCTCGTCTCATCTCGTCTTGTCTCGTCTCAAAGGCCGTATAGTCTTGTCTCCTCTCAGAGCCCGTTTCCTCTCATCTCGTCTTGTCTCCAAGGCCGTCTCGTCTCGTCTCCTCTCGTCTCTTATCAGAGGCCATCTCATCTTGTGTCCCTTCAGAGGCCGTCTCGTCTCGTATCATCTCGTGTCATCTCGTCTCGTCTCATCTCGTCTCAAAGGCTGTAACGTTTCATCTCGTCTCCAAGGCCGTCTCATCTTATCCCTTCTCGTCTCATCTCAAAGGCAGTCTCGTCTCATCTCGTCTCAGAGGCCGTCAATTCTCGTCTCTCTTGTGTCAAAGGCCATTTCATCTCGTCTCATCTCCTATCATCCCAGAGGCCGACTCATCTCTTCTGAAAGGCCATCTTGTTTCGTCTCGTCTCGTCTCGTCTCGTCTCGTCTCGTCTCGTCTCGTCTCATCTCGTCTCGTCCTCTCTCCTTTGGTCTCGTCTCGTCTCAAAGGCCTTATAGTCTTGTCTCCTATCAGAGGCCATCTCGTCTGGTCTGGTCTGGTCTGGTCTGGTCTGGTCTCAGACACCCTTTTGTCTTCTCTCGGCTCATCTCGTCTCGTCTCGTCTCGTGTTGCCTCAAAGGCCGTATTCTCTCGTCTCGACTCGGCTCAGCTCGTCTCGTCGCCTCTCGTCTCAGTAACAGATACCTATAATAAGATCCCTCTTGGTGACGATCCCTCCAATCTTGATCCAAAGGCATTCAATAGAACATGTGTGGTCTCCATAGCTCACCTCCATACATTCAAATTTCTCTTTTACATAAAGCGCAACTCCACCTCCTTTTCTTCCCTTCCTATCTTTCTGAAATAGCTTGTAGCTATCCATTGCAGTCTTCCAGTCGTGTGAGTTTTCCCACTGTTTCTGTGATTCCTATGACATCATAACTCTCAGATTGGGCATGGAGCTCCAGATCCTCCTGTTTCTTACCCAGACTACTTGCACTGGTATACATGCACTTGAGGTGGCTGGACTTAGGGTTCTTGCCAAAGGAGAGGGTTGGGGAGCATTGGCTTCTGGCAAGCAGCAAACTTCCCTTGACTGTATAGCAGGCTGACAGGTAGATGCCTCTGTGCCTCTCAGCAGAGTCACCCACTACTAGCACTTGTTGCTTCCTTTTGCAGCTTTTAGTACGTGCTGCTGGTGCGGTTTCTCTCTGTGAATCTTGCTCACTTGCTTTGTCTGCTGCCAAGACTTTTTGTATCTGTTGCTGGTTGGTACATATGAGGAAATGGAGGGGAGTGATATCCTGTTGCCACAAGTCATCAGAGACCTTGGCGCCTCCTTCTCCAAGGTGCTGCTTGCTGTTGACTCTTTTTGTCTGGTAGTCCTTGGAGGTCAGGGCCATGAAGCCCTAATATTTCTTCTTCCAATGCCTCAAATTGTACTCTGTTTCTTGTTCCCCCTCCCTAATACAGACTAACTTGATGCGGCAGGAAAGAAGAGACTCTTTGGGAGAAATAGCCTGGGCCGTTATCTGTCTTGATTTTGTCAGAAACTCCCAATACAGCAAATGCAGTTAGTCAGTGTCGGCAGACATCCTTCGCCTTCTCTCCTGATAAAGGAGTTGCACACACGGCACCTGAAAAAGTATCAACAGAAACATGAACAAAACAAAAGTGACCAAACTCAGAAATATGAGTAACATCTGTTTGCCATAGTTGCAAGGCTTCAACACCCCGGGAGTTGACACCTCCTGCTGTTAGTGGCGTTAGTAATTGGCAATCTGTGCAGGCCAATAGAATCTGTCGAGCCTGTTCCAGAGTAATAGGAAACATTAGTTTCAAGGCCTTTGCTGACTAATGATAAAAATTGTGAGAAAGTCAAGCTTGTTCAAGCGTTGCTGGAGTTGGTGGCATCACAGCAGCCACTCCGGCCAAGAGGTCCGCTTGGGCATTTCCTTCTGCAATAGGTCCAGGCAAGGATGAATGACTGTGTACATGCGTGATAAAATAGGGCTCACTTCTTTGACTCACCAATGTCCAGATCTGCTTTAACAAAAAAAATAATTGTTCATTAGGCACCTCTTTTACCAATGCCCGTTCAATACGAGACACAATGCCCACAACATATTGTGAATCAGACACAGTGTTAACTGCAGTTGGCCATAGTTCCAGAGCTTTCACAACCGCAGCGAGCTCTACAATCTGTGGATATCCTTTTACCATTTGAACATCGCTTGCCCATTCACTGTTGCTCTTTCGCCAGACAACCACCACTCAAAGTATTCCATCCCATAGACATCATATGCCACATAGAGCTGAGGGATCCGAAGGGTCTGTGGCTTTTCTCCCCTCTTGGACTGTTTTGCCAGCTTTGCTTGGCTCAGCTCGGTTCCTTCCTTGGAGCATCTGAGGAGGACTCTGTCAGCTCTGTCTTCGATCCGGTCTGTGTGTTCCTGAATCCGGTACCAGATCCAGCTCCCAAACACAGCTCCTGTCTGCTGCGGGGCCCAGTCTGGGACTCCCCTGGTGCCTGCTCAACAGCATTGGTGGTGACAGTGATGTAATTACCATCAGGGGGGGTTGGGTTCCATACTGGTCTTGTGTATATATTTGTATATATTCCATTTTTATAATTATTAATTTCATCATGATTAAATATGTTCTAATTTCCTTTTTTAATTGCTAAGTCTCTCTCCCTTCTTCCCTTTCTCTTCCCCTCTGAGGAGGGAGGGGGGTTAACAAAGAACTTCTGTTATAGGTCTAAGGGGCCGCCCTGACCCTAAACTGTGACAGATCTATTGACGCCCAACATGGGGCAGGATCATAGCTCTAACAGATTGCCCGAATAGTTCAAGTTCTAGTTCGCTCACTTCAGACAGTATCACTTTTTCCTGAGCGTCCTTAAGTATTGGAAACTAAAACAGACTGCCTAAATGATGTTGTTTCTGAGAGCAATCTCTGTTCATGTCTTTTTAGCATTTCTTTCGGAGTTAAATGCTATACTGTTCCCTTACGTGCCGTACGCATTATGTTACTGTTTGCTTGTTCTCACCGTTTATCTGAAAGCTCGGAAGGGGGGGGGGGGGAGGAGGGGGGGGGGGTGGCCCTCCCGTTGCGGCCCCCCCCTCCGGCCCGGGCCACGGGCGGCGGGACGGGGGGGGGGGGGGGGGTGTTGGTTAAGCACCTGCCGGGCTCCGCCGCGGCCACCCGGGGCTGTGGTGTGGGGGGGATACGGGCCCCGCTGCCGTGACAGGTGTCGCCGCGGGCACGTCCGCTGCTGCTCCCCTCGCCAGCCCCGCAGCGCCGAGAGCCCCCCCCCCGCCGCCCCTTCCCCCCCAACCCCACCCTCCATCCCCAGGGTGGGTCCCCAGGTGTCCCTGAGCTGCCGGTGACACCCCGGCACCTGCTCTGGTGGCTTCATCCCACCGCAGGAGCTTGGGGAAAACCCGGGCCAGCCCCCCCCTCTCCCCGGGCAGAGTAGGAGGGGTCTCCAGCTCCCCCAGAGGGGGGGGTCTCCAGCTCACCCAGTGGTTGGTGCAGGGTCCCTCTGCCTCGGCCAGGATCTGCCCAGCCCCCGAGAGCAGCACCACCCTGGAGTGGGTGCCCCCCCTGGGGAGAAATGAGGGGGGTGGGCACTGCCAGCAGCACCCCGCGGCCCTCTTACCCCCCCCCCCAAACCCCAGTGCGGGGGGGACCCTCCCTCAGCCCCACCACCCTGGCTCTGCCCCTCCCCAGGGACCCCCAGCAGCCCCTGAACCAGCCCTTAGGGGTGGGGGGAGGGGGGCTGGACCAGGATGGGGGTCCTGCCCCCCCCCAGCAGCCCCTGAACCAGCCCTTAGGGGCACAGGGGGGGGGCTGGCCCAAATGTCACCTGTCCTTTATCTAAGACCAAGCACTGGAAAAAAGGATGTCAGTAACCAAACAGTTTGAATGCTGATTAAAAGCCACATCAGATTCCCTTACCTGTTATTCTCTTTTCTTTAGTCAAGTCAATCTGCAACCACTGATGTTCATCACTGATAAATGCGGCCCAAGGAGGACCAACCCTCTTCAGTCTGGCATTTTCAGGTTTCCATGTGTTCACTTGTCCTGTTTGGTCAGACCACTCAAGAATAGATGATGCTGTAATCTGGGAATCTGGGATCACCCCAGATTCCATCCCCAGTGTCCCATAGCAACCTGAGCAACAGAAAAGATGAAGATTCAAAATGAAAATTCAAGTTACACAATGATTTTACTTGCTTGGAATTTAAGACTTTACGTGCAAATAATAAAATGCCATCTGTATTTATTCTGTGATGCTACCAAAAAACCCACAGTTTTCTGCTTTCCATGATTTATGCCTGCTCAGAGGTAACAGGGATATTCTCTCAACCACCACCCTCCCAGAGCAGTAGCTGAGCAGCTATGGGGGAGCTGTCATGGTTTCAGAGTACACATGGGTGATGCAGGACTAGGAAATGGACTCATTTACCCTTCGTTCCTTTTTTGTGCCTGTCACGTCTTGCTTTTTGAAATCCACCTCAGTATCATGGAGCTAGGTCTGTTTGGTCTGAGGAAGAGGAGGCTGAGGGGAGACCTCATCACTCACTACAACTACCTGAAGGGACATCGTGGAGAGGTTGGTGCTGGTCTGTTTTCTCGTGTAATTAGCGATCGAGGGCCAATCAGAGCACGACAGGAGGACAGCGCACAGCCCGCGGACCAATCAGAGGCTGGCACCTGAACAGGAGCCAATCAGAGGCTGGCGCCTGAACGGGGGCCAATCAGAGAGCGGCTCCCGAACAGGAGCCAATCAGAGAGCAGAGAACACGAGCGCCAATCAGAGCGCAGCAAGCTGCCCAGGGAGGCGGGAGTGGGAGCGGCACAGCCCAAGGACCAATCAGAGGCTGGCAGGAGGACAGAGCACAGCCCACGGACCAATCAGAGAACAGCTTCTGAACAGGGGCCAATCAGAGAGCGGCTCCTGACCGGGGGCCAATCAGAGAGCGGCTCCTGAACGGGGGCCAATCAGAGAGCAGGGCAGGTGATCGAGGGCCAATCAGAGCACGGCAGGAGGACAGCGCACAGCCCGCGGACCAATCAGAGAGCGGCTTCTGAACAGGGGCCAATCAGAGAGCGGCTCCTGACTGGGGGCCAATCAGAGAGCGGGGCACGTGATCGAGGGCCAATCAGAGCGCGGCAGGAGGACAGCGCACAGCCCACGGGCCAATCAGAGGCTGGCACCTGAACGGGGGCCAATCAGAGAGCGGCTCCTGAATGGGGGCCAATCAGAGAGCGGGGAATACGAGGGCCAATCAGAGAGCAGCAAGCTGCCCCGGGGAGGCGGGAGTGGGAGTGGCACAGTCCGCGGACCAATCAGAGAGCGGCTTCTGAACAGGGGCCAATCAGAGAGTGGCGCCTGAACGGGGGCCAATCAGAGAGAGGCTTCTGAACAGGGGCCAATCAGGCAGCGGCAGCGCCGCGCTCCTTCAGCGCCGCCGAGGTGCGGGCTCGCTGCGCCCAGGGCTCCTGCTTGGTCCGCTGCCGCCGCCGCCTCTACGACCTGAGCGGCTTCGTGCGGCTGCACCCGGGCGGGGAGCAGCTGCTGCGGCGTCGGGCCGGGACCGACGTGAGCGCGGCGCTGGACGGGCCGCCCCACCGGCACTCGGCCAACGCTCGCCGCTGGCTAGAGCAGTACTACGTGGGGGAGATGGAGCCCGGCGAGGAGCAGGTACCGCCGCGTCGGCGCCTCCGGGACGAGCGCGGTCTGTGGGGTACAGCGTGAGCCGGCTCCGGGGTGTACGGAGTCTGCAGGGTGCCCCAAGTCCGCAGCGTCTCGGGGCTGGGAGGTGCGGAGTCTGCAGGGTGCCCCAGGTCCCCGGTCTGGGGTGTCCCGGGTCCAGGCTGAGCACAGTCTGTGGGGTACAGGGTGTCCCAGGTCCGGCGTGTCCCGAGTCCAGGATGTACAGAGTCTGTAGGATACCCGAGATCCGTGGGTCCGCCCTCGGTTCTGGGCTGTGCAGGGTCCATGGGGCCCCACCGGGTCCGGGCCGTGCGGGACCCCTGGGGTATAGGGTGTCCCGGGTCCAGACTGTACAGAATGGATAGGGTGCCCCAAGTCCAGGGCATACCGGGTCTGGGCTGTGCAGGGTCTTGCCTCTCAGGTTCCCTCGGGGCTTTAGGCCATCGGTAGATGGGAAAGTGACGGCAGTTTTGCTGAAACTGGTATCCTTAAACCAACAACTTGCATGTGTGCAAGGGGGCTCGGCCACGCACACCCCAGATCCCCCAGGGCCACGCGTGTGACGAGCTCTGCCTGGGGCTCAGCCATGGACACCCCAACTCCCCTGGGGGTGGGACACTCCAAATCCCAGCCCCCATGGCCACCCCAAATCCCCCTGGGACAGGGACACCCCAAACCAGTCCCAGGGGCTACCCCAGACCCTCCCTGGGAAGGGGCCACATGTATGATGAGCTCTCCCCAGGGCTCAGACCCTGGACACCCCAAATCCCCCTGTACAGGGCCACCCCAAAGCCTCTCCCCCCGGCCTGGGGCAGGGCCACACGTGTGCCGAGCTGCGCCCGGGGCTCAGCCCCGTTTCCCCGGGGGGTACCCTGATGAAGATCCGGCCGTTAACGGGATAATAATTCCCCGCCACGGGCTCCGTCTGGTTCAGGTCCCAGGTGGGCCGGTAGTCACGCCTGGGGACGAGGCAGAGCCCGGTTACGGGGGTCTCGGGGGCGAGAGGGGGGGTGCCCCGTGACCAGCCCCCCGGGTCCGACCTGCGCTGCAGGATCTGCCGGCCGTTGGAGTCGGTGTAGAACCGTCCGTCCGTCCGCAGCGGCGTCTGGAAGCGGCTGATGATCTCCTTGCCCCAGCCGTCCCTGGGAGAGGCAGGGAGAAGGTGGGTTGGGGATCCCCCTCCTCAATTCCCCAGGGACCCCCTCCCAGTCCTCCCAGTGCCTCACCCCACGGGGATGGGCCCCACGGTCCACTCGAGCTCCAGGAAGGGCTGCCCCGCGCGCAGCCGCACCACCTGGGAGCACCACGGGGACCCCTGCCTGGCCCCGGGGTGGCACCTGGACCCCTGACTGTCCCCAGGGTGGCACCTGGACCTCTGGGTGTCCCCATGGTGGCACCTGGACCTCTGGGTGTCCCTCTGGTGGCAGGAGGTCCTCTGGGTGTCTGTGTGATGGCACCAGGATGTCTGGGTCCCCGTGGTTGGCACCTAGACCCCTGATTGTCCCCATGGTGGCACCTGGACCTCTGACTGTCCCCGGGGTGGCACCTGGACCTCTGGGTGTCCCCGTGGTGGCACCTGGACTTCTGGATGTCTGTGTGGTGGCACCAGGACCTCCAGGTCCCCGTGGTGGCACCAGGTCCTCTGGGTGTCTCCGTGGTGGCACCAGGACCCCTGAGAGTCCCCATGGTGGGATCTGGACCTCTGGGTGTCCCCGTGGTGTCCCCAGAACCTCCAGGTCCCCCCGGGGACATTGGAAAGAGGGTTGGGGTGCAGAGTGTGGAGGACACTGAGGGGTGGTGACATCCCCAGGCCACGGCCATGGGGCGGGAGGGGACGCTGGAGCTGGTGGCCCGGGGGACGGCAGTGCTGACCTACCGGGAGCTGTGTGTCCCCGATGACCTGGAGCACCGCGGTGTCACCGAGGTCCCCAACTACCACTATCGCGACGACGCCCTGGAGATCTGGGGGGCCATCCAGAGGTGGGACCTGGGGGACGGGGACAACCGGGCTGGGACATGGTGGTGGGGACATGGGGACAACAGGGATGAGGTCATGGGGGTGGGGACATGGGGATGGGCGTCAATAGGGTTGGGGACCTGGGATTAAAATTACATTTTAGCTTTTTTGAATTTAATATTTTGTTTTAGCTTTTTTGTTTATAAACTCAGGATTTAGCATTTCTATTTTTAATGTTAGGTTTTAGCATATGTTTTTAATACTTGTTTTTTGCTGCTTTTGTTTTTAATATTATGTTTTGACTTCTTTTCTTTTTTTAATATGAGATTTTAAGGGGTTTTTTTGATTTTAATCTTACGGTTTAGGTTTTTTTTTTTAACATTGTTTTTAACCTTTAGTTTTATATTCCTTTGTTTTGAATATTAGGTTTAGTTTTGGTTTTAATATAAGCTGTCGATTTGTGGGGTTCTGAATAGGTATTAGTGCTTTTTTGCATTTAATACTAGATTTTAGGGGTTTTTAATATTGTGGTTTAGTTGTTTTTGTTTTTAATATTAAGTTATAGTATATTGGTTAATATTAGGTTTGGATTAGTTTGTTTTTAATATTAGATTTTACCTTTTTTATATGATTTTTAGTGATTTTTGTTTATATTATTAGGTTTTGGATTTTTTTTTAACATTATGTTTTAGCTTCTTTTGTTTTTAATCTTACGTTTTAGGGGTTTTTGGTTTTATTATTAGTTTTTAACTTTTTTTAATATTAGGGTTTATCTTTTTTTGGTACTAATATTATGATTCAGCCTTTTTTGTTTATTAGGGTTAAGATTTTTTTGTTTTAATAATAGATTCCAGCTTGTTTTGTTTTTAAGATTGGTTTTGAGCTTTTGTTTTTAATCTAGGTTGCAGCTCTTTTTTTTTTTTTTCATTTTACCTCTTCCCCCCTCTCTCAACACCACCCCCGCCCTCCCCTCAAAAACAAACAACAACAAAAAACCAAAAACAAACAAACAAAAAAAACAAGAAAGAAAAGAAAAGAAAAAAAAGAAAACAAACCCGAAACCCACAGGAAAAAAAAAACCCAAACCCTCCTCCAAAACCGGCGCTGATGGAGCGGGTGTGGGTGCGCGGTCGGGCGATCGCCGAGATGTCCATCGGGTGGCAGCAGCGGCACCTTCTTGCCGGCTGGCGGCCCGACGGAGAACGCGTTCAGTCGAACGAGCCCATCTCGTAGAAACACAGGAATCATTTATGCATTGCAGTTTCTCTCGCCTCTCTCCCTCTCTTCTTCTGCTCCTTCGGATATTTTGGGTGGATTGTGGTTATAAATCAAGACCTCCTCTTCTTTGCTGATTACTTGTCATTTTCACCGGGGATTAGTATCGTTCGGGGCAAGCGGACAACCGATTTTTTTACCTTTCCTCTTTTCCCTTTGGAGATTTTTCCCCCAACCCCCTCTTCTTCTTTTTTTTTTTTTTTTTTTTTGGCGCGGCTGTGAGGGTGCTAGGACCCGGCAACCACCCTCCCCCCGCTGCCCCCCTGCATCGCTTTCCCTACAGCCGCTCAACACCAGGAAACCCCTCTGGACCGGACTGCTGCTCGCCGGATACTTGTGCACGGCAGCCCGGGACTCGGCCCTCGGCGGCGGCGGCGGCGCGCTGGACGCGGAGCTGCCCGCGGGCGGCGCGGGGGCCCCAGGCCGGCCGCCCCATCTACGACCCCCCCAACCCCCGTTCTAATTTTCTTTTCTAATCACTAAGTCTCTCTCTCTTATTCCCTTTCCTTCCCCTTTGGGGAGGGACGGATGTTAACAGGGAGTGTCTGTTATAGGTCTAAGGGGATGCCCTGACCCGAAACCGTGACAAAGCTGCAGTGTGGGATTAGGGTCACCCACTCAGCATGGTGACTTCTTGACAATGGTCCACTAACATTATATACACATATATACAGTCCCATGGGCCCAAATTAGTGTCCTAAATAAGAAGATATCTGAGGAGCTAGGAATCAAGGCCTCAAGGAAATTCATAAACACGATAGGAGTAACGGGTACACCAGAATCACAGAATCAGAGAACGTTAGGTGTTGGAAGGGACCTTGAAAGCTCATCTAGTCCAACTCCCCGCTAGAGCAGGATCACCTAGATCAGGCCACACAGGAACGCATCCAGGCAGGTTTTAAATATCTCCAGAGAAGGAGACTCCACAACCTCCCTGGGCAGCCTGTTCCAGTGCTCTGTGACCCTCACCATGAAAAAGCTTTTTCCTTATTTTAACCCGAAACCTCCTATGCTCCAGCTTGTACCCATTATCCCTTGTCCTGTCACTGGATGTCACTGAGAAGAGCCTGGCTCCATCCTCCTGACGCTTGCCCTTTACATATTTATAGACATTAATATGGGAACCCCTCAGTCTCCTTTTCTTGAGGTTAAAAAGACCCAGTTCTCTCAGCCTCTCCTCATAAGGGAGATGCTCCACTCCCTTCATCATCTTCGTGCCTCTGTGCTGGACTCTTTCCAGTAGCTCCCTAGTGATAGGACTAGAGGGAATGGATTAAAACTAGAGATGGGTCGATTCAGGTTAGACATTAGGAAGAAGTTCTTCACCATGAGGGTGGTGAGACACTGAAACAGGTTGCCCAGAGAGGTGGTGGAAGCCCTATCCCTGGAAGTTTTTAAGACCAGGCTGGATGGGGCTCTGAGCAACCTGCTCTAGTGGGAGGTGTCCCTGCCCGTGGCAGGGGGGTTGGAACTAGATGATCTTTAAGGTCCCTTCCAACGCTGACAATTCTATGATTCTAATATGCAAGGATAAAAGAAAAGGGGGGAATTGAAGGCAGGAGACAGGATGTCTGGTGGTGTTGTGGGAAGCCTCGGCTTCTCCGAGGGATTGGAACGTGAGTCAGATAAATAGCCTTGAGTGAACTCTCTATTTACTCATAATATAGCTACAGGAGAAGCACTGGGTGGTTTGAAAAAGTTGAGGTGTTGGGTATTGAAGCAGTTAGATATCACTTCAAAAATATTAACCAAGCTTTTAGTAGATGTAGACGGCATTGGGCACGCTAATTTGCAAAATAGAGCTACAATTGATTTTTTGTTGTTGGCACATGGACACGGGTGTCAGGAATTTGGGGGGATGTGTTGTATGAATTTGACCATTCTGGATCTATCCATAAGCAGATCGAACGATTACAGGAGAAGATGAAGAATTTATTAATCACAGATGGTGGACTACCTGGATGTTTGGCTAGCTGGGGAATTACGGGATGGATAAGGATCTGTTAATACAGGGGATGGTCATTTTAATAATAGTGTTAGTGGGCCCCATTGGGAGGTTCTTGCTGATCCTGAGGTGGAAGTAGATCCGTCTGGGTCATTGGTTGGGCCATAAAATTGGTAGTTCCCCGAGGGGGCAACGGGTTCGGGAAGGTCTTGCCCCACCCAGGGCTGGCAAAACTGGGCCGCCTCATATTCTGAATGGGAGAGGACTGTGCACGGCCCCTGTGTCCTCTCCCCCTCACGTTTCCCTGATCCCTATATCTGCATGTCCTAGCAAAATGACCCATCTTTCCACAAATCCAGCACGGGCCTCTGAATTGGTTCTGGCACTGAGGGCAGTTTACTGCAACGTGGCCCGCCTGGCCACAATTAAAGCATGCCATCACATTAGTTATTGCGGCATGAACGGCCGCCTGGATTGGAGCTAAATGCTCTTCGCTCGCGACGTGCTTAATCATGTCCGCGAGACTTGCCCCTTTTGGCAATGATCGCAGAATTTCTTTGGTTTTGGCATTACACTGCTGGTGCAAGCATTCCGTTACGACCGGGCCTTTTGCCTCCGGAGGCAGGGTCGAATTGTCGACCGCAGCTTGGAGACGACCCACAAACTGTGTAAAGCTCTCACTCTCACTTTGTTTTATTATGGACCATGGCGATGGTTTGGAAACAACCCTGGAGGCTGCACGGATAGCCTCTCTGGCCGCACGAGTAGTTGTCAGAACTTCATGGGCTCGTAGGCCTTCGGCTTGTGCCTGGGGGGTGACCATTGTCGGATCTGTGCCCATCAGCCGCTGCAGGCTGGAGCCGTGTAGTGGGTGACCTGGCCCGGTTATTTGCGGTGGCGGCGGGCGGAGGCGGAGCCGCAGCCAGAGCATCCCCGGCGGGGGGGGCGGCCCGGCCCGGCCGGGCACAGCCGGGTGCGACGTGAGCGACGTGCCGGAGCGCGGACCCCGGCCCCCCGCTACCCCCCGGCCCCCGGCCCGGGCCGAGCCGCGGCGAGGGGCCCGGGGCGGGGTGAGGGGCGCTCTGGCAAAAGCCCCCCGTGCCACCGGGGGTTAGTTAGTTTGTACTTCGTATTTAATTTTCTGGTGTCTTTGTGAAAAAAAAATTAGGGTACTTTTTGGTTTAACATTTTTAGTTACTTATTTAATTTGATTTTTAAAAAATTATCTTTTTTATTTTATATTGATTTATTTTATTTGTTACTATTTCATTTAAAAATATATATTACTTTTCCTTTTTTCTTTTATCTTTCTTCTTTTTCCTTTCCGTTTTCTTTTTTTTTTCTTTAATTTATTTTTCTTCTTTTTCTTTTCCCTTTTCTTTCCTTTCTTTCCTTTTTCCTTTCCTTTCTTCTTTTGTTTTTCCTTTCCTTTTTCTCCTTCTTTTCATTTTTTTTTCTTTTCCTCTTTCGTTTCCTTTTTCCTTTCCTTTTTCTTCTTCTTTTCATTTTTCTATTTTTCTTCTTTCATTTCATTTCTTCTTTTTTCTTTCCTTTTTCTCTTCTCATCTTTTATTTTTCTTCTTTCATTTCTTTTTCTTCTTCTTCCTTTCCTTTTTCTTCTTTTTCTCCCCCTTTTTTTTTTTAATTTCTTCTTCGATTTAATTTCTATGGGGTTTTTATTAATACCCGGGTTATTTTTGGGGGTTATCCTTGGAAGCGCTGAACCTGCTCCACGCAAAGAGCCGCTAAGGAAGGAATTGGGACTTAAATCCACAGGCCAGAAAAGCGCTTTAAAACTCACAGTTTTGAGCCAAACTGCATCTCTGAGCGGCTGAAGAGCCACACAAACTTCCAGCAAAGTAGCTGCGGCTCCCTGAAGTGATAAATAAAACTAATCAGGTACTTTCCCCCCCCCCCCCCCCCCCCCCCCCCCCCTCCACCCCCCCCCACCCAACCGCCCACTTCTCCACCGCCCGATCTT